>CM077663.1:67866573-67985757 GCA_039707655.1 Elymus sibiricus | reverse complement strand
CCGGCCCGCACGTTTCGGATCGAACCAGCGGACCAGCATCGGTGACGAGGACGACGGGAGAGGGAGAAAATAAAGGATGGATGGATAGATCCCATCGTCAAACGACAGCAAGTACGGCCGGTCCAGCCCCGGCCCGCCCCGCCCCGCCCCGCCCCGGACGGACGAATAATTGGCAGCGCGTGCGTGGCGTGGCGTGGCGTCGGTCGGCGACCGGCGGCAGCCGATGGACGCCTTTCCCGAACGCGGCATACGAGGTCGGGACCGGAAGCAGTGGTAGGTTTAAGGTTTACCAGATCCGGCGAACGAGCCCAGGACACGAAAAGAAAAAGGCTCCTTCATCAAAGTTCAAAGCCTCAGACCCGCCACCTACTCCCAGCACTAGCAGCCGGACTGACTAAGGATTCTTCTCCTCCTGCCACCTCTCCGCCATGGAAGCGTTGTCACTGGTTGATGATCTGTGCGACTCCCATTGGATCCCTTTCCCAATGGTGATCTCCTCCTCCTCCTCCTTGCATGCAGCTGCAGAGACGCCGCAGCAGCCATCTTTTTCCGGATGGACCAGCCGTGGGTGTTCTTGTCAGTCAGTGTTTTTTGCTCCCACATCTCTCTCTCTCTCTCTCTCTCTCTCTCTCTCGTCTTGACTCTGATGGGGGCGAGAGATTCATGCCTATCCTGGGATCTGTTGCTGGCAACCACACAAACGCGCAATAATGGAACGTGTGCGACGATATAATAATGCGCGTGCACCACACAAATATGAGTAAAATAAGGTTGTGTCCCCATCCATAATATCCTCTGATTTCCCCCCCTTTTTTCTTGTTTCAAAAAGCAAGATATAACACTATTTTTTCTCATTGACAGCAAGATATGCACTCCTCTTACCTTACCTTTGTTGAAACCTTATTTGCACATCAGTCTGGTTTCCCAAAACGGTGTGCTTCTGCAGTCTTACTTGGCTTGATTGACAGGTCTTGGCATCTATACTTCTCTCTCCCAAATAATGTGCATGCATGCACGCACTTCCTTCTGACTTGACCTTGAAATGACATGATTGTACCGCCACAGCGCGCTACGTACTACCCCAACTTTGAAAATTCCAAGGTCGGCCAACGATTGCATCACACTGTGTCAATCTACTGTTGTTGTTGTACTCCTACATCCGTCGACTCTCCAAGCTAGTACACGTCCACAGGTTATCAACAGCCACAGAAAAAAAATGGACATATATAAACAAAGTCTTCCCTTTCCTTTTCTCCTTTGTTATCTCTACAGGGCTTCCCAGTAGCTCATTGATGGTTAGCACGCTGAGATCGCTTTTGATCCACACCTTTTCAAGAAATAATATATATACCATATCCATTTCCTCCCAGAAAATCACGAAAAACAAATGTAGAATCCATGCATGCATGTGTGATGATGCACGCCGCGTGCGGCTTAGTCTATCATATCTCTCTGCGTCTTCTTCTTTTTTTGTTTTCTTTTCTCGTTGTAAAGTCTAACGAACGAACTGGAAGAAGCGTGGCTACAGTAGCGTACAGTAATGTGCCCGGCGTGATCGGGAAGCACGTACGACTACTGTTCTCTGCCTGCATGGGGAGGGGGTCGGTCGACGTTCGACAAGCAACAAGATCGTCACATCTCTGGCCGTTGCGTGGTTAATTACTGCGATTAAAAGCTTGCTTGCTTCATCTCGTGACCCCTTTTGCTTTGCTTTACTCATCTGCATACATGTATCTTCTTCTTCCTTTTGCCGGGTTCCATACATGTATCTAACAGTATACATGCATGTACTAAGTTTTTTCATCTAGTATCAGACTGTCATTGAACTGAGCTTAATTATTCCAGTTGGCCGCTCGCACGTCCGTGTTGGCTCGACGGCCACGCCGGCCGGGGAGGGCTATGTAGCTTAGCTAAAGCAAGTAGTAGAGTGAAGGTATCTGTCGCTAGCCTTTCCTCTTATGAACCTCGTCATTAACGTTAACACTAGCCTATATTAAGGTTATAATATAGATGTAGATCGATCGACGTCCATCATATCGCCGTTCAAATCGGAATTAAATCGCGGCGACATCGACGGCGGGTGGGGGCGCCCCCCGGCCGGACGGACGGTGGCCGGACGGCCGTACCCTTCCTCGACGCGCCATGGAATTAAACGTGCGCGGTGGGCGTGTGGTCCTCCTCCTTCGGCTAAGGTAGTACCGTAGCTGCTAGCTGCTGTGAGCGAGACGCCTCTTGAAAGCTAGGTAGCCGAAGAAAACCTAGACACATTTGGTTGGTTGGACCTCGATCTCTCTCCCTCTCCGGCCGTCTGATAATTTTCCTATTGGTCCAGGAGATTAAATTCGATAGCTGGGGCACGCAGGGGATTAGATGTGAACTTATGGCACTGTGGGCAGACCGGAACAAACAGGGCATAGGGGAATTGAATGTGATTTTGATGGATTTGGATGCCTCGCCTACAGTCGATCGATCACCAGCAGCTTCTTTAAGCATCATTATTGTTCCTGTGAAATGAAACCCCTGATCCTCTGCCACCTGCACGGATCGCACTAATTAATTGCCCAAGTGGATCGCTCGCTCATGCATGTATTTGGACGATGCTCCAAGGCATGCATGCAGGTGTATGTGGCTCAGCCATGTACGTACGTACGACGGTCTTGATGGTTAGGAGGCGCCGTACGTAGCATGCATCCATGGAGCCTTTGGCCATTGGCCATTGCTACCAGGGCAAGGGCACTAAATTAATTTCACGACCAGGGTGCATCGATTTGCATCCATGCTTTGCCACTCTTTTGCATTTCTATTAAGGCATCCACAATAGTAGCTAGGTCAATAATGATGGGAATTTTATACTACATTGTATGTGTTGTGTGTTGGCCCAAACCAGACGTCGAGTACTTTTCGAAGATGGTGACACGCAACGACGAACGACGAAGACGAAGAAGCAAGCCGACGTGATCTGACCGATCCACCCGTAGTGCAAAGCTAGCTTCCTCTAGCTAGTCTTGCTCTTAATCGATCAGGCGTCGTAGTTGACGCAAGCAGCACAAAACAGCACACGTACGTATACAACGGCCAGCCGGCCGGAAGCACGCAGTCGCGCACGCGTAACCGATATATTGCCACGGGAACGTATCGTTCCTGGTGATTACTTTATTGCTTCAACTCTCAACTCACGGTCTGGTATGTTTACAACCAGGGTACACGCATATATATAGTGAACTAGCTAGCTAACACCAATACTACTCGGTTTGCTAATTCTAGTTGTACCAGGATACATGCACGTACACCAGTCGGACACAGACCGGCCGACGGGGGATTAAGTCGTGTTTAACTCCAACATTGTGTCTCTTTTTTTTCCAATAGGAGGTTAAACCCTAGGCATATGCATCATTTTGATGCGCACAACCATCCTTTTTTAATTAATTATATTAAGCAGAGTACATAACAAATGCAACCACGGCCCAGCCATTAGGTGCTTATCCTTACAATAAAATTTTGATTACACATAAATGTAAGGGGTACTTTAATTTAAATAACTACGGAATAAGAAGAAAAAAAAAAGGAGAGATGATAAGCGTCGGTCAGGGAGACATCACCTAGTTGGATGACCCCCAGTTCATCCGATCATCGTAATAAAATGTCCTCGCATGCGACAATTATATCAAAGGAACGCAACATCATTGCAAAAAGAATAATCATGCTATGTCCAAAAATCTGTAAACATATTGCAACATTTCAAACACTTCTATCCAATCAGTTTTTCTATGTACGCAATACATTTCCATTCGTCACGGTAAATCGCTAAGAAAACAAACCAACATTTTGCAACATATAGTATACAGGAAACAACTTTTGCAGCAATGCAAAACAATTTTCCAACATGAACGTCTTTTGCAACATGGATGCAAAATTTTCTATAGGTGTCTAGAATCAGCCAGGTCACATGTGTGTATGCAGCAAAACACACATGTTTTGTAGCTTGTTGAAAGATCATTTGCAACATAAAAAAATTAAAAAAAAACCCAGCTAACCGTCTATAAACAAAATTGTGGGTGTTGTTACGCTCAATAAACCGGCTCGCTAGAGTCCCACTAGAGCCAAATTACGCGATCATGGACCCATTCTCATCGCTCCACAATCTTCATGTGGTCGCTCCATGGTGAACATCCATTTCTACCACGGGCTCCAACTCTTAGTGTCATCCATGGCGACAAACTCCACGAGTTCAATCTAGAGCTTGAGCTTGATATGGGGCGAAGGGGAGGAGCAGGGGATGATGCCAGAGCATTCGTCGGGGCAGAAGTGGAGGACGAGGGTTGAGCTCCACTATGCCTGCATCTATAACAGATTTCCGCCAGTTCAAGATGGCAGTGTGGTCGTAGGAACGAGCACTAAGTGGGGGACGTGGGAGTAGGATTACATTGTTGACTCTGGAAGATTGAATTTGAAGCAGGTATGGATATTGTGTCTACCAGTATTTCAACTCTACTATAGTTGCTTTAAGAATGTAATCATCTAAAGTTCATTCAAAAAACAGCATCATCACAATGATGTTTTGGTGGGCTTTAGAGCCTGGAGCAAAGCATAGCCATTTACATGCTCGTCTCGTACCCCTTTGTGGGCGAATTTTGTGAATATGAAATAGGGTTTGCTCTACTTCTTTCCGGTGGCGCAGCCGATCTGCCTCATCTCTTGTGGTCCTAGTGCCGTGAAGGCGCGGTGGATCCCAGCTCTTAGCAGCGGGAGGGCTCCATGTTAGGTCTTTTTTAAGTTTGGTTACGGTTTGTGTCCTGTTCAGGAAGATGAGGCGGCAACGGCTCCCTGAAGATGGAATAAGGTTCTTCCCTCCTAGCCCCTACCCCTGCGATGCTTCTAGTGTCACTACTAGAAAAAGGCTTATCCCCAATATCTCTACTAGTGGCGCACCATGATGGTGGTGCGCCACTGCTATATAGCAGTGGCGCACCAGAATCAGGTGCGCCATTGCTATTTTTTTACTAATGGCGCACCACATGAGCAGTGCGTCATTGCTATTTTTTTGGGTCCATCCCCCCCCCCCACCAGACATAGCAATGGCGCACCACACCTAGGTGCGCCACTGCTATGCTACATAGCAGTGGCGCACCTAGGTGTGGTGCGCCATTGCTATGTCTGGTGGGGGTGTGCCTGCGTGTGTGTGTGAGGTTAGTAATGGCGCACCCTCCCTGGTGCGCCATTGCTAGGGTTAGCAATGGCGCACCAGGGAGGGTGCGCCATTACTAACGTCTCACACACACAAACACACACCCCCCCCCGGTGGATCGCCTTTTAGGTTTTTAAAAAAATAAAAGAAAATGATAAAAGATTCAAAAAAATAGATGCCCATGTGTTATGTGTTCTAGTTGTTAGGAAAATTAACAAACATGAATTTTGATTTTTTTTGCAAAAGGCCGCCATGTTTCGGTAAAATGGCCGTAACTTTTGCATACGACCTCCGATGAAAAAGTTTTTTATATGAAAAATCATCTACTCGAAAAGTTACATCCGAATTCAACGGGCTATGCCCGTTATCGATTTTTTAGAATCCTCAAAAACCTAACAGAAAAAAAGTTACGATGCTTTTAAGATCTGGAGGCAAAAAAATAAAAAAAAGTTAGCAATGGCGCACCAGTGCATAGTGCGCCACTACTATTTTCCCGCCTTCAAAATTCAAAAAAATACAAAAATAAAAAACAAGTTAGCAATGGCGCACCTTATGAATAATGCGCCACTACTATTTTCCCGCCTTCACAATTCAAAAAAATTCGAAAAAAAATAAAATTAGCAATGGCGCATCAGTGAATAGTGCGCCACTACTATTTTCCCGCTTTCACAATTCAAAAAAATAGCAATGGCGCACCAGTGCATGGTGCGCCACTGCTAAGTTGGAACAGAAGTTTAAAAGGGCCGGCCAGCCACTTACCCCTTCATTCTTCTCCTCCTCTCCTCCACTCCATCTCCTCCTCTCCTCCTCTCCGGCGACCTCCTCCTCCTCACGGTGCTCCTCCTCCGGTGACCTCCTCCTCACGGTGCTCCTCCTCCGGTGACCTCCTCCTCCCTCCTCTCCTCCTCACGGTGCTCCTCCTCCTCCCTCCTCTCCTCCTCACGGTGCTCCTCCTTCCTCTCCTGCTCATGGTCCTCCTCCTCCTCCCTCCTCTCCTCCTCACGGTGCTCCTCCTCCGGCGACCTCCTCCTCCCTCCTGTCCTCCTCACGGTGCTCCTCCTTCCTCTCCTGCTCACGGTCCTCCTCCTCCTCCCTCCTCTCCTCCTCACGGTGCTCCTCCTCCGGCGACCTCCTCCTCCCTCCTCTCCTCCTCACGGTGCTCCTCCTTCCTCTCCTGCTCACGGTCCTCCTCCTCCTCTCCGGCGACCTCCTCCTCCCTCCTCTCCTGATCCTCACGGTCTCTCCTCCCTCCTCTCCTCCTCACGGTCTCTCCTCCCTCCTCCTCTACTTCCGGCCACATGTGGAGCTCCCCCGGCACAAAGAACGTACCAGATCCAGGTCGAGAATGAAATTTGAAAAAAATTCAAGCAAAAAAAACGAGCAAAAAAACAAGCCAAAAAAATGAGCCAGATCTAGATCCAGATCCAAATTCAAAATTCAAAAATAGCAATGGCGCACGGTGGGGGTTAGACGGTGCGCCACTACTATTTTCCCGCCTTCAAAATTCAAAAAAAATCAAAAAAATTCAAAAAAAAAGTTACCAGTGGCGCACCTGTAGCAATAGTAATGGCGCACTACAAGGTGCGCCACTGTTACCTGCAATACTAATGGCGCACCCCAGAGGTGCGCCATTAGTATTTGTTACTAGTGGCGTGGTAATAGTGGCGCACCTATAGTGCGCCATTAATGGCAAAAATAGGTGCGCCACTAACAGTCCTTTTTCTAGTAGTGTGTTGTCGGAGGGCATGTGGAAGTGTGTATTCGGCGGATCTTACGGGATTCAACGGTGTTTTTCTTTGATGGATTCGGTCTTTGTTCGACTGTGTTCTTCTGACGCGTTAGTCCTATGGGGCCTTCGCACGATGACTTCGTAACTATCTACTGCAACAAGGTTTGCTCGGTTCCGATGAGGGAGTGGCAATAATGATGGCACGTCTTTGGCTCGCTTCATTGTCTGTAGTCCATGCTAGGTGATGAACGGACCTGGATGTAATTTATGTAACTTCTGGTGTTCTTTGTACTGCCTTGAAAGTTTTCAGATTAAAAAAAAAGAACAAGATTTTTCTCGTAAAAAGTGTAGGTTGGCTTCCCTGTTCCATCCATGGTTCATTATGGACGTATTTGGTTGCCCACATGAGGCCCAACCAGTCCCGTGCGGGAAGAAATTTGGGTGTTTGGTTGCCTGGACAACATCTTCTTCTCGGGCCGCACATAACTTAAAGCAGTTCTGGGCCTGTCGAGGAGGGAACGCTTGAATCGGTGGTTTTTGGCAACCCAGGCTCAATGGATCCACGCGTGCCTGTCCGCTACATGCCTCGTGAAGCGCGGGAGACATACGAGATGTGTCACAACTCCCCTCCCTTTCTCCATTCACCTCCCACTCCCCATTCACACCATTCTCTCTCACTCTCCCTCGCTGCCCCTTCCGTATCTCCTCCGATGGCACGCCCACTACTGCACCGCCGCCCCACCCACACCGTCATCGACAGGAACCCAATCCAAGACCGGGGGTGGCCGGCCTCTCCAACAACGACATTGACCTGATGGCGGCCATCCGCGCATTGTCCCCTTTTTGCACCAGGCCGCTTCCTTCGGCCAATGAGGTGCCCGCCGTTCCGCCTCCAAATCTGGGCCTACTAGTTTTTAGTTTGATTGCAGCGCCATAGGGAACCCCATCTGCTACGACAGCGACATTCATGGTCGGAGGTTTTTTACCCCCATTCGGGGGTATTCTCATGGGATGACGACATCCTCTTCCTCTACCTCGCATGTTACCAGGAGCACCGGCGCATGGGCGATGGCCCTTGGCATGGTCGAGTCAGCCTCTTCTGCACGCCTCGCATTAGCCAAGGTTTGCTCCTCGGCTGGCCTACGCCCCCAACGGCCACCACTTCGGTTAGTCACATTTCCCCCTTTGCTTGTGGATGTAGTTTAGAGCTTGTGCTTAATGGGTACTAGGATTGGATTGGATTCAATCAATCGGACCGATTCGAATCCAATCATTGATGTTGAGTTGTTGACTGATAGTGTAGATGGCAACTGCCTCGGCTGTGGATGCAAAATTGCTACATGATCATGTGTTCATGTTAGATTGTTACATTAGTGCTCATCGGGTGTTGATGCTAGACGATTGGTACCGGCACTGCGTTGATGCTAGACGATTGGTATCGGCACTGTGTTGATGCTAAACGATTGGTATTGGCATTGCGTTGATGCTAGATTGGCAGAGGTACTTTGTTCTTCCTAGATTTGTGCTTGTTATTCGTTGATGCTAGATCGATTGTGCTACTACCAGTGATTTGTGTTGTGTGTAGTTAGGGTTTCTGCATGATTGTGGTATGTGCATGGTGATTAGTGTAGATAGGACCAACGTGCATGCTCATATACGTTGTAGGACAAATTTGTTTGCTCATATAGATAGTAGGAACAATGTGAATGCTGCCAAATTTGATCCCATTTTAGGCGCTACTCAACATAACACTTGTGCATGCCATCAAATTTGCAACTACCATTGATCAGTGGCAGTCAGTTGCCAACCATGCGGTGCTATGTTTATATCATAGCACCGATGATTGACAACTTCCACAAATCAGTGGAAGTTGCCATTCGGTAGTGCTATGTTTAGATCATAGCAGTGATCGTTAGCAACTGCCACTCATAAGACGCAGTTGCCAATGATTACAACAATGATTTTATCATGCTCTGTTACTAACACACATCGTCTTACCTGACAAGACCGTGAAGACAGAGGGGGACGTAACCGGTGAAGGAGTGCAGTGGTGGTTGGCGCCGAGGAGGTGATCCCAATGAACCAGTGGTGAAGAGGGTTCACCTCCCTGGCAGGGTCCCTGCCATGAACTAGCCGCTAGGCTTTGGACGCAGGCCGAGGATCGGCCATGATATGTCCATTTTGCATCATGATTTCCTACTGTTATTTATTATGTTTTGTCGAATAATAATGCTTTAAGGAGTGATTCTAATCCCTTTTGTCTCATAATATGCAAGGATTACACAAAGAGGGAGAATACCGGCAGCTGGAATTTTGGACCTGAAAAAAGCACATCAGAGATACCTATTCTGCACAACTCCAATGAAGCTGAAATTTTATGGAGATTATTTTTGGAATAAATAAAAAATACTGGAGCAGAAAACTACCGGAGGGGGCAAACCTGGTGGGCACAACCCACCAGGGCGCGCCCCCCTGGGCGCGCCCTGATGGGTTGTGGCCTCCTCGGCCCACCTCCGGTGCCCATCTTCTGGTATATAGCCACATTTGACCTAGAAAATAAATAAGAGGAGGACTTTCGGGACGAAGCGCCGCCGCCTCGAGGCGGAACTTGGGCAGGAGCACTTTTGCCCTCCGGCGGAGCGATTCCGCCGGGGGAACTTCCCTCCCGGAGGGGGAAATCGAAGCCATCGTCATCACCAACACCCCTCTCATCTTTGGGAGGCCAATCTTCATTAACATCTTCAACAGTTGTGAGAGCCTGGCTTAATAGGAATGATAGACTACTCATATCAACAAGGAATTCCTTCTTTTCCGGGAGCCCATTCGAAAAGAACTCCAAAGTTAAGCGTGCTTGGCTTGAAGCAATTCTAGGATGGGTGACCGACCGGGAAGTTGTTCCTGGGTGCGCATGAGTGAGGACAAAGTGCGCAGGAAAGACTAGTGTTGGTCTGTGGGGACAGTCTAGATCCCGCCAGGCGTAACGGGTTGTTACAATTGGTATCAGAGCCGACCCTTGCGGTTACACGAGCATGCGCGGGTCAGGTGCGCGGGCATGTGGCGCATGGCGCGTGTGGCCTGTTGTGGCACACGACATGGCACATGTGCCGGACTGGACGCGCATACGTGTGCCAAGAGGGAACGTTCCTGATGGGCCGACGAGGACATCGGTTCCTTTGAGTGGGGGTGTGTGAGAGCCTGGCTTAATAGGAATAATAGACTACTCATATCAACAAGGAATTCCTTCTTTTCCGGGAGCCAGGCGTAACGGGGTGTTACAACAACACCATCTCCTCTCAAACCCTAGTTCATCTCTTGTGTTCAATCTTTGTACCGGAACCTCAGATTGGTACCTGTTGGTGACTAGTAGTGTTGATTACCTTGCGTAGTTGATTACTATATGGTTTATTTGGTGGAAGATTATATGTTTAGATCCGTTATGCTGTTCAATACCCCTCTGATCTTGAGCATGATTATTATTTGTGAGTAGTTACCTTTGTTCTTGAGGTCACGGGAGAAGTCATGTTGCAAGTAATCATGTGAATTTGATATGTGTTCGATATTTTGATGATATGTATGTTGTGATTCCCTTAGTGGTGTCATGTGAACGTCGACTACATGAAACTTCACCATTCATGGTCCTAAGGGAATGCATTGTGGAGTAGTTATTAGATGATGGGTTGCTAGAGTGACAGAAGCTTAAACCCTAGTTTATGCGTTACTTCGTAAGGGGCTGATTTGGATCCAAACGTTTAATGCTATGGTTAGATTTTATCTTAATACTTTTCTCGTAGTTGCGGATGCTTGCGAGGGGGTTAATCATAAGTGGGAGGTTGTTCAAGTAAGAACAACACCCAAGCACCGGTCCACCCACATATCAAATTATCAAAGTAGCGAACACGAATCAAACCAACATGATAAAAGTGACTAGATGAAATTCCCGTGTACCCTCAAGAACACTTTGCCTATTACTAGAGATTGTTCTGGCATGTCCTTTGCCACAAAAGGATTGGGCTACCTTGCTGCACCTTACTTACCTTTACCGTTACTTGCTCGTTACCAATTATCTTCCTATCAAACTATCTGTTACCTACAATTTCAGTGCTTGCAGAAATCACCTTGCTGAAAACCGCTTGTCATTTCCTTCTGCTCCTCGTTGGGTTAGACACTCTTACTTATCGAAAGGACTACGATTGATCCCCTATACTTGTGGGTCATCAGGCCACAATGAGGATGCACGAGCGCCGTTGTGCTTCTACGTCCAGATCAAGAACACGGAGGATATCGTCATGCTCATCATCCTATCTTCATTCAGGGCGGTGATGCTAGCAACGAGAGAGAGGGATTGCATCTTCATACCCTTGAAGATCGCTAAGCGGAAGCGTTGCAAAGAACGTGGTTGATGGAGTCGTACTCGCGGCGATTCAAATCGCGGAAGATCCGATCCAAGCGCCGAACGGACGGCGCCTCCGCGTTCAACACACGTACAGCCCGGGGACGTCTCCTCCTTCTTGATCCAGCAAGGGGGGAGGATAAGTTGAGGGAGAGCTCCGGCAGCACGACGGTGTGGTGGCGGTGGAGCTCGTGGTTCTCCGGCAGAGCTTCGCTAAGCACTACGGAGGAGGAGGAGTTGGAGGGGGGAGGGCTGCGCCAGGGGCAAGGGGTCAGCTCCCATGCGCCTCCCCACTATATATAGGGGTGGAGGGGGCTGGTTTCTTGCCCTCCAAGTCCATTGGGGCGTTGGCAAAGGTGGGAGGAAAGAAATCCCATCCTTTCCCTTCCCCACCGATTGTTATTCCCCCTTTTTAGGGATCTTGATCTTATCCCTTCGGGATATGATCTTATTCCTTCTAAGGGGGGATCTTGGTGCGCCTTGACCAGGGGTGTGGGGCCTTGCCCCCACTACCCACGTTCATGTGGGTCCCCCCATGCAGGTGGGCCCCACTCCGGAAACTTCTAGAACCTTCCCGGTACAATACCGAAAAATCCCGAACATTTTTCGGTGGCCAAAATAGGACTTCCCATATATAAATCTTTACCTCCGGACCATTCCGGAACTCCTCGTGACGTCCGGGATCTCATCCGAGACTCCGAACAACTTTCGGTAACCACATACAATTCCCATTACAACTCTAGCGTCACCGAACCTTAAGTGTGTAGACCCTACAGGTTCGGGAACCATGCAGACATGACCGAGACACCTCTCCGGTCAATAACCAATAGCGGGATCTGGATACCCATATTGGCTCCCACATGTTCCACGATGATCTCATCGGATGAACCACGATGTCGGGGATCCAATTAATCCCGTATACAATTCCCTTTGTCCATCGGTATGTTACTTGCCCGAGATTCGATCGTCGGTATCCCTATACCTTGTTCAATCTCGTTACCGGCAAGTCTCTTTACTCGTTCCGTAACACATGATCCCGTGACTAACTCCTTAGTCACATTGAGCTCATTATGATGATGTATTACCAAGTGGGCCCAGAGATACCTCTCCGTCACACGGAGTGACAAATCCCAGTCTCGATTCGTGCCAACCCAACAGACACTTTCGGAGATACCTGTAGTGCACCTTTATAGTCACCCAGTTACGTTGTGACGTTTGATACACCCAAAGTATTCCTACGGTATCCGGGAGTTGCACAATCTCATGGTCTAAGGAAATGATACTTGACATTAGAAAAGCTCTAGCAGACGAACTACACGATCTTGTGCTATGCTTAGGATTGGGTCTTGTCCATCACATCATTCTCCTAATGATGTGATCCCGTTATCAACGACATCCAATGTCCATGGTCAGGAAACCATGACCATCTATTGATCAACGAGCTAGTCAACTAGAGGCTCACTAGGGACATGGTGTGGTCTATGTATTCACACATGTATTACGGTTTGCGGTTAATACAATTATAGCATGAACAATAGACAATTATCATGAACAAGGAAATATAATAATAACCATTTTATTATTGCCTCTAGGGCATATTTCCAACATCGGCAACATCAGTCTTGCCCTCTAGATCGCCAGTTAATATGAAGTAGTTGGTATGAACTTGTTAGTGGTGATGGTCTGAAATTGTGCTGCAGATATGTCCATGTTTTGCCCAGGGATCAACACTCTCGTGTCAAGCAGGGGGCATGGGATGCACCAGCTGTCTTAAAACTTATCCCCTACTAGTATGCATTGTTTATCTGTTGTTTACCTCATGCTTATCGATTGTTTATTTGTCATGTGTTGTTTAATTAGGCGGTGTTGTTCTTATATATGTGATGTCTGCTATTGTGTTGCAAATGCGGTGGTAAGTCCATCACATTTGAAAGGGGTGAGAAAAATAGATATATGCATGTAGTCAAACAACTGTGGTTTGCATATGCTAATCGCTGAAGCACATATGCAAGCAACCAAACAGCAGTCCCTAAAATGGTCTAATGCAATGCGTGTTGGGGAACGTTGCATGGGAAACAAAAAATTTCATACGCACACGCAAGATCTATCCATGGTGATGAGCATCTACGAGAGGGAGAGTGGATCTACATACCCTTGTAGATCGCTAAGCGGGAAGCGTTAAGAAACGTGGTTGATGTAGTCGAACGTCTTCGCGATCCAAATCGCTAGCCGTCCCGCGATCCGATCACGATGCGTCCCGCGATCCAATCACGAACCGTCCCGCGATCCTGATCACGGTCCTTCCGATCTAGCGCCGAACGGACTGCACCCTCCTGTTCAGCACACGTACAGCTCGATGACGATCTCCGCCTTCTTGATCCAACAAGAGGGGGCGGAGAGGTAGATGAGTTCTCCGGCAGCGCGACGGCGCGGTGGCGGTGGTGGTGGAACTATTCCGACAGGGCTTCGCCTAAGCACCGCCGAAACTAGACTAGAGGAGAAACGATCTAGAGGAAGAAGAGGGCAGCACGTGCAATTAGGGTTAGGGCTGCCCTCAAATCCTCTAGTATATATAGGAGGAAGGGGGAGCGGCTGGCGCCCTCGGGATCCTCCCCTAGGGTCGGCCGAACCAGAGGTGGAGGAGTCCACCTCCAACTAGGAGGTGGGCGTGGGGGAATCCTACTCCGACTAGGATTCCTCCCTTCTCCTCTTTCTCCTGCGCATAGGCCCTCATAGGCCCTCGTGCGCCACCACTAAGGTCCATGTGGCCCCTTGGGGTGTGTGGGCCCCACTTGGTGGTCCCCCGGAACCCATTCGTCATTCCCGGTACACTACCCGAAATGCCCGAAACTTTTCCGGAGTTCAAACACCACTTTCCTATATATCAATCTTTACCTCCGGACCATTCTAGAGCTCCTCGTGATGTCCGGGATCTCATCCGGGACTCCGAACAACCTTCGGTCACCAACATACATAACTCAATACTACCGAAACGTCACCGAACGTTAAGTGTGCAGACCCTGCGGGTTCAAGAACTATGTAGACATGACCGAGACCCCTCTGCGGTCAATAACCAATAGCGGGACCTGGATGCCCATATTGGTTCCTACATATTCTATGAAGATCTTTATCGGTTGAACCTCTATGTCAAGGATTCAGTTAATCCCGTATGCAGTTCCCTTTGTTCTTCGTTATGTTACTTGCCCGAGATTCGATCGTCGATATCTCTATACCTAGTTCAATCTCGTTACCGGCAAGTCTCTTTACTCGTTCCGTAATACAAGATCCCGTGGCTAAATCTTTAGTCACTTTGCTTGCAAGGCTCATTATGATGTCGTATTACCGAGTGGGCCCTGAGATACCTCTCCGTCACACGGAGTAACAAATCCCAGTCTTGATCCATGCCAACTCAACAGACACCCTCGGGGATACCTGTAGAGCATCTTTATAGTCTCCCAGTGACGTTGTGACGTTTGATACACACAATGCATTCCTACGGTGTCAGTGAGTTGCATGATCTCATGGTCATAGGAACAGATACTTGACATGCAGAAAACAATAGCAATAAACTGACACGATCATATGCTACGTTCATAGTTTGGGTCTTGTCCATCACATCATTCTCCTAATGATGTGATCCCGTTATCAAATGACATCTCATGTCTATGGCTAGGAAACCTTAACCATCTTTGATCAACGAGCTAGTTTAGTAGAGGCTTGCTAGGGATACTTTTTTGTCTATGTATCCACACATGTATCTGAGTTTCCAATCAATACAATTATAGCATGGATAATAAACGATTTATCATGAACAAGGAAATATGATAATAACTAATTTATTATTGCTTCTAGGGCATATTTCCAACAGTCTCCCACTTGCACTAGAGTCAATAATCTAGCTCACATCACCATGTGATTAACATTGTAATGAATCTAACACCCAATGAGTTCTGGGGTTCGATCATGTTTTGCATGCGAGAGAGGTTTTAGTCAATGGTCTGCAACATTCAGATCCGTATGTTCTTTGCAAATCTATATGTCATACTGCAGATGCTACGACGCTCCACTTGGAGCTATTCCAAATGGCTGCCCCACTATACGTATCCGGATTGCTACTCAGAGTCATCCGGATTGGTGTCAAAGCTTGCATCGACGTAACCCTTTACGACGAACTCTCTATCACCTCCATAATCGAGAAACATTTCCTTAGTCCTTTAGTTACTAAGGATAACTTTGACCGCTGTCCAGTGATCCACTCCTGGACCACTCTTGTACCCCTTGACAGACTCATGGCAAGGCACACACCAGGTGCGGTACACAGCATGGCATACTATACAGAGCCTATGGATAAGGCATAGGGGACGACCTTCATCCTTTCTCTTTCTTCTGTTGTGGTCGAGCTTTGAGTCTCACTCAACTCCACACCTTACAAATCAGGCAAGAACTCTTTCTTCGACTGATCCATTTTGAACTCTTTCAAAATCTTGTCAAGGTATGTACTCATTGAAAGTCTTTATCAGACGCCTTGATCTATCTCTATAAATCCTGATGCCCAATATTTAAGTAGCTTCATTCCAGGTTTTTCTTTGAAAAACTCCTTTCAAACAACCCTTTATGCTTTCCAGAAATTCAACATCATTTCTGATCAACAATATGTCATCCACATATACTTATCAGAAATTCTATTGTGCTCCCACTCACTTTCTTGTAAATACAAGTTTCTCATAAACTCGTATAGACCCAAAAACTTTGATCACCTCATCAAAGCGTATATTCCAACTCCGAGATGCTTGCTCCAGTCCATAGAAGGATCGCTGGGCTTGCATACATTTTAGCATCCTTAGGACTGACAAAACCTTCTGGTTGTATCACATACAACCTTTCCTCACGGAAACCGTTAAGGAAACTCTGTTTTGACATCCATCTGCCAGATTTCATAATTGAAAAATGCAGCAATTGCTAACATAATTCCAACAGACTTTAGCATCGCTACGGGTGAGAAAGTCTCATCGTAGTCAACTCCTTGAATTTGTCGGAAACTTCTTTGCGACAAGTCGAGCTTTATAAATGGTGACATTTACCATCAGCGTATGTCTTCTTCTTAAAGGTCCATTTGTACTCAACGGCCTATCGTTCAACGGGCAAGTCTACCAAAGTCCATACATGGTTTTCATACATGGATCCTATCTCGGATTTCATGGCTCCTAGCCATTTGTTGGAATCTGGGCCCACCATCGCTTCTTCATAGTCCGTAGGCTCATCGTTGTCTAACAACATGATTTCTAAGACAGGATTGATGTACCACTCAGGGCAGTACGTGTCCTTGTCAACCTACGAGGTTCGGTAGTAACTTGATCCAAAGTTTCATGATCATCATCATTAGCTTCCTCTTCAATTTGGTGCAGGCGCCGCATAAACATCTTTCTGCGCCGTGCTACCATCCAACTGAAGTGACGGTTCAATAACCTCATCAAGTTCTACTTTCCTCCCACTCAATTCTTTCGAGAGAAACTCTTTCTCGAGAAAGGACCCGTTTTAGCAACAAACACTTTGCGCTTGGATCTGAGATAGAAGGTATACCCAACTGTTACCTTAGGGTATTCTATGAAGATGCATTTGTCCGCTTTGGGTTCAAGCTCATCATGTTGAAACCTTTTTCACATAAGCGTCGCAGCCCCAAACATTAAGAAATGACAGTTTAGGTTTCTGCCAAACCATAATCCATACGGTGTCATCTCAACGGATTTAGATGGTGCCCTATTAAAGTGAATGTAGTTGTCTCTAATGCATAACCCCAAAACGATAGTGGCAAATCGATAAGAGACATCATAGATCGCACCATATCCAATAAGGTTCGATTACGACGTTCAGACACACCATTACGATGTGGTGTTCCAGGCGGTGTCAATTGTGAAACAATTCCACACTGTCTTAAGTGACTGCCAAACTCATAACTCTGTCCTCGATCAGATCGTAGGAATTTAATCTTCTTGTTACGATGATTCTCAAATTCACTCTGAAATTGCTTGAACTTTTCAAAGTTTCAGACTTGTGTTTCATTAAGTAAATATACCTATATCTACTCAAATCATCAGTGAAGGTAAGAAAATAACGATATCCACCGCACGCTTCAACACTCATTGGACCGCATACATCTACATGTATCATTTCCAACAAGTCACTTGCCCGCTCCATCATACCGGAAAACGGGGTCTTAGTCATCTTGCCCATGAGGCATGGTCCGCATGTCTCAACCGATTTGAAATCGAGTGAGTCAAAAGATCCATTAGCATGGAGTTTCTTCATGCGCTTTACACCAATATGACCTTGGCGACAGTGCCACAAGTATGTGGTACTATCATTATTAACTTTGCATCTTTTGGCATCAATATTATGAACATGTGTATTACTACGATCGAGATTCAATAAACCATTCTCATTGGGTGCATGACCATTGAAGGTATTATTCATGTAAACAGAATAACCATTATTCTCTAACTTAAATGAATAACCGTATTGCAATAAACACGATCTAATCACGTTCATGCTCAACGCAAACACCAAATAACATTTATTTAGGTTCATCACTAATCCCGAAGGTAGAGAGAGAGCGTGCGATGGTGATCACATCAACCTTGGAAACACTTCCAACACACATCGTCACCTCGCCCTTAGCTAGTCTCCGTTCATTCCGTAGCTTTTATTTCGAGTTACCAACGTTTAGCAACTGAACCGGTATCTAATACCCAGGTGCTACTAGGAGTACTAGCAAGGTACACATGCATAAAACGTATATCAAATATACTTCTGTTGACGTTGCCAGCCTTCTTATCTACCAAGTATCTAGGGCAGTTTCGCTTCAGTGACCGTTCTCCTCATAATAGAAGCACTCAATCTCGGGTTTGGGTTCAACCTTGGGATTCTGTACTGGAGCAGCAACTGGCTTGCAATCCATGAAGTTTCCCTCCTTGCCCTTGCCCTTCTCGAAACTAGTGTTTTTACTAACCATCAACACTTGATGCTCCTTCTTGATTTCTACCTTCGCGGTGTCAAACATCGCGAATAGCTCGGGGATCACTATTTCCATCCCTGGCATTTCATAGTTCATCACGAAGCTCTAGTAGCTTTGTGGCAGTGACTTGGAGAACTATATCAACCACTATCTTATCTGGAAGATCAACTCCCACTCGATTCAAGCGATAGTAGTACCCAGACAATCTGAGCACATGCTCACCGACTGAGCTATTCTCCTTCATCTTGCAGGCAAAGAATCTTGTTGGAGGTCTCATACCTCGCAACACGGGCACGAGCCTGAAATCCAAATTTCAGCTCTTAGAACATCTCATATGTTCCGTGACGTTCAAAACGTTTTGGAGCCTCAATTCTAAGCCGTAATGCATGACGCACTGAACTATCAAGTAGTCATCAGAACGTGCCTGTCAGATGTTCACAACATCTACAGACGACGCTTGAGGGGGTGGCACATCGAGCGGTGCATTAAGGACATAAGCCTTCTGTGCAGCAATGAGGACAATCCTCAGATCACAGACCCAGTCCGCATTATTGCTAGCATCATCTTTCAACTCTATTTTCTCTAGGAACGTATAAAAAAACACAGGGGAGCTACAGTGCGAGCTATTTATCTACAACATAACTTGCAAAGACATTTTGACTATGTTCATGATAATGAGTTCAGTTAATCATATTACTAAAGAACTCCCACTCAAATTGACATCCCTCCGGTCATCCGAGTGTTACATGATCCAAATTCACCAACCCAAGTCCGATCATCACGTGAGATGAGGTGGTTTCAATGGTGAACATCTCCATGTTGATCATATCTACTATATGACTCATGTTCGACCTTTCGGTCTCTTGTGTTCCGAGGCCATGTCTGTACATGCTAGGCTCGTCAAGTTTAACCCGAGTGTTCTGCATGTGCAACACTGGCTTGCACCCGTTGTATGTGAACGTAGAGTCTATCACACCCGATCATCACGTGGTGTCTCGAAACGACGAACTTTCGCAACGGTGCACACTCGAGGAGAACACAATTTATCTTGAAATTTTAGTGAGGGATCACCTTATAATGCTACCGTCGTCCTAAGCAAAATAAGATGCATAAAAGGATTAACATCACATGCAAATCATAAGTGACATGATATGGCCATGAAGTTGTGCTTTTGATCTCCATCTCCAAAGCACCGGCATGATCTCCATCGTCACCGACATGACACCATGATCTCCATCATCTTGATCTCCATCAACGTGTCGCCATGAGGTTGTCGCGCCAACTGTTGCTTCCACGACTATTGCTAACTCATAGCGATAAAGTAAAGCAAAACTGCGATAATAAATTAAAGACAACCCTATGGCTCCTGCCGGTTGCCGTACTCATCGACATGCAAGTCGTGATATTCTATACAAAACATGATCATCTCATACATCACATATATCTCATCATGTAATTGGCCATATCACATCAGAACATACCCTGCAAAAACAAGTTAGACGTCCTCTAATTATTGTTGCATGTTTTACGTGGCTGCTACGGGTATCTAGCAAGAACGATTCTTACCTACGCATAAACCACAACGGTGATACACAAATTGCTATTCAACCTTCTCAAGGAACGCCTTTGTCGAATCCGATCCAACTAAAGTGGGAGAGACAGACACGCAAGATCTATCCATGGTGATGAGCATCTACGAGAGGGAGAGTGGATCTACATACCCTTGTAGATCGCTAAGAGGGAATCGTTAAGAAACGCGGTTGATGTAGTCGAACGTCTTCGCGATCAAAATCGCTAGCTGTCCCGCGATCCGATCACGATGCGTCCCGCGATCCAATCACGAACCGTCCCGCGATCCTGATCACGGTCCTTCCGATCTAGCGCCGAACGGACGGCACCTCCGCGTTCAGCACACGTACAGCTCGATGACGATCTCCGCCTTCTTGATCCAGCAAGAGGGGGCGGAGAGGTAGATGAGTTCTCCGGCAGCGCGACGGTGCGGCGGTGGTGGTGGTGGAACTATTCCGACAGGGCTTCGCCTAAGCACCGCCGAAACTAGACTAGAGGCGAAACGATCTAGAGGAAGAAGAGGGCAGCACGTGGCAATTAGGGTTAGGGCTGCCCTCAAATCCTCTAGTATATATAGGAGGAAGGGGGAGGGGCTGGCGCCCTAGGGATCCTCCCCTAGGGTCGGTCGAAGCAGAGGTGGAGGAGTCCACCTCCAACTAGGAGGTGGGCATGGGGGAATCCTACTCCGACTAGGATTCCTCCCCTCTCCTCTTTCTACTGCGCATAGGCCCTCTTGGGCTGGCTGCCCAGCCCACCAGGGGCTGGTGCGCCACCACTAAGGTCCATGTGGCCCCTTGGGGGTGTGGGCCCCAATTGGTGGTCCCCCGGAACCCATTCGTCATTCCCGGTACACTACCCGAAATGCCCGAAACTTTTCCGGAGTTCAAACACCACTTTCCTATATATCAATCTTTACCTCCGGACCATTCCGGAGCTCCTCGTGATGTCCGAGATCTCATCCGGGACTCCGAACAACCTTCGGTCACCAACATACATAACTCAATACTACCGAAACGTCACCGAACGTTAAGTGTGCAGACCCTGCGGGTTCGAGAACTATGTAGACATGACCGAGACACCTCTGCGGTCAATAACCAATAGCGGGACCTGGATGCCCATATTGGTTCCTACATATTCTACGAAGATCTTTATCGGTTGAACCTCTATGTCAAGGATTCAGTTAATCACGTATGCAGTTCCCTTTGTTCTTCGGTATGTTACTTGCCCGAGATTCGATCGTCGGTATCTCTATACCTAGTTCAATCTCGTTACCGGCAAGTCTCTTTACTCGTTCCGTAATACAAGATCCCGTGGCTAACTCTTTAGTCACTTTGCTTGCAAGGCTCATTATGATGTTGTATTACCGAGTGGGCCCTGAGATACCTCTCCGTCACACGGAGTAACAAATCCCAGTCTTGATCCATGCCAACTCAACAGACACCCTCGGAGATACCTATAGAGCATCTTTATAGTCACCCAGTTACGTTGCGACGTTTGATACACACAAGGCATTCCTACGGTGTCAGTGAGTTGCATGATCTCATGGTCATAGGAACAGATACTTGACATGCAGAAAACAATAGCAATAAACTGACACGATCATATGCTACGTTCATAGTTTGGGTCTTGTTCATCACATCATTCTCCTAATGATGTGATCCCGTTATAAAATGACATCTCATGTCTATGGCTAGGAAACCTTAACCATCTTTGATCAACGAGCTAGTTTAGTAGAGGCTTGCTAGGGATACTTTGTTGTCTATGTATCCACACATGTATCTGAGTTTCCAATCAATACAATTATAGCATGGATAATAAACGATTTATCATGAACAAGGAAATATGATAATAACTAATTTATTATTGCCTCTATAGTATATTTCCAACAATGCGGGCAACCAAACAACATGCAAATGCTGGTTTTTGGACTTGTTTTTACTCAACCAAGTCAACTGGGAGCCTTGGCTCAGTGGTTGGGCATGCGGTTGTGCAACCTAACGACACGAGTTTAATTTCGAGAATTGACAGGTGATGCACAAGGGTTTTCCCCCATTTATTGAGGATCAAGCTTGATGTGTGGTCAAACCACTCATCAAGAATATCTTGATACTCATTTACAAAATTTCGAGGACCATGTTTATCTTGGTACTCATACTAAAATGGCTTTATGAATCCCTAGTTGGATCAAGGGCCGGGAAGTGAAAATCTCTCCCATAAAAAATGATGGGTTGATGTTGTTGACCCCCTCGTAACCCCCTCGTCTGCCTCATGGGCGGCCAGGGGAAACCCTAGCCGCCGTCGGGCGTCTCTCCCCCGCCTTCCTCACCCTCACCGTCGCCAACAGCGCCGTCGGGTGAAGCCTGGCCGGTAGGGGCATCTCTCGCCTACGCACGATTCGGCTGGCGTGGGACGGTCTGATTCGTGAACATGCGTCGGACTACCATGGGGTTCGGCAGCGCTGCAAGCGGATCCTGGCGGCGGAGTGCGCGAAGCGCCGACGGCTGGAGTCCTTGCTTACGGCGCGGATTGATGGCTACGGGGGCGCTAGGAGCCGGTGGCTACGTGAGTCATCGCGTTTGGGTCAGATCCTTCGCGATCTGGCACTAGGACGTCGGCGGCCAGAGCGGGGTGGTGGTACTCGTCGTTGCCCAGGTCAGATTTTCTGGATTTGGCGCCTGGACGAAACTGCATCGGAGTCTCTCCTCGATATTCCATTTGGTGGGTTGAGACCCATGGTGCCTTCTTCTCCCGTTGGTTTCGTTTTTTGGCTCGTGGCCAGATCCGGCGCACATAGAGGTTGGCGGTACAGGTTGGGGACCGGAGGAAACTTTGGTCAGCTAGCTAGCTCGACCCTGCATCGGGGACGGCATCGGCGCCGTTACCCTTCTTGTAGGCGAAGCCGAGGTCCTCTCCTATCGTCCTCTGACCCACTCCCGGACGAAAGTCCAAAATCCGTCTTGGATTGGGCGGCGGCGACGCCCTGCGCGTGGTGTCCTCCATGGAGGCGTCGTCTTGGGAGGCTTGCGTGTTCGGGGGAGGGGTGGTGGGCTATGCGTGGCAGCTCCAGCAACGGCGACGGCGTGGAGGTTGGTAGGAGGAGCGGCGTTGGATCTACCGCGTCGACGACGAGTATTGGCGGCATGGTGCAACTGAAACTCGATGACAGATGTGTCTGGATGGACGAGCGCAAGGTGGTGGCGTTGTTTGGCGCCGTGGCGGCGTCGACAACAGGCCTGACAATGTCGTTTTATCAGTACCTGCTCTAAAGATGGTTTGGTGGGAGACGGCGGCGACGACCCATGAGAGTGCGTCAGACCGGTTTGTGCCCCACCCGGTATGTGGCTTGGTTGAGGCCTCTAGCTTTAGATGTTAGGCATTTGTGTGATGTCTGTTTGGTATTAGGTTCGAATTATCGACACTCCTTCATCAAGTGGATAGGAGTAGAGACAAATGTTGCTACGATGATGACTTCAGACTACCTGGTGTACTAGTTTATTACGTCTTTATGAATAATTAATAAAATTGTTGCATGCATCGACAGATGCAGAGATCGAGATAATCCTTATTTTCAAGAAAAAAACTGGGTCAAATATGCATCGCGGGCAAAATAGGGATGGGCAACCAAACACTACATATGCTTTTCCAACTCACACGTTCATCCCTCTGATATGCCGGCCCCACCAGTCTCACACGCCAACCACATGCTAGACTAGGAGTCGACCCCGGCGGGCCCCACCCCTCCCCCCCTTGATCCAATCTCACCTCGCCGCACTGTTGCCTCTTGGAAATGTCAAGGGCCAGACAGGGACAGGGGCTCTTGCTCCGCATATGCGCGCGCGGCGATCCGATGCCAAGAAAATATCTGGAGTTGTGCATGTGATGTCGTAGGTTTTCTATTGTTATCCGTCCATGGCTTCTCCTTTGGATTGGATCCCGCAGCCTCGGCCTGCCTTCCTGCCTGCAGTACAACGTTGCCCAGCCGCAACACCCGGTAGTACAACACCATTATCTACCCTTTCCTCCACACAAGTGGGGAGGACGAGGACTAGTTAATCACCATACGAAAGCAGATTAGTCAGTATATTGTTTTTTATTCAAACCAGCACGGAATTGTTTGCCCGAGCCGAATTAGAGCATCTTCAATGGTTGTAAGATAGTTGTTGGCAGATTTTGACACATAGGATTTTTTTATGATGTTTCATACAATAAATAAGGAAAGAGAGCAAGGTTGTACGTAAATGAACCAACACCCTTTGCACAAGCTCTAATATAGAATGAGAGAGCACCTTATTTATTATCTCATATCCTATTGGACAAACTAGATACAACCTATTGGAGCAGTTGTATGTTATGGTGTTGGTTGATGACATGGCATATTTTACCAACAAGCTAACCAACAAACTGTTGGAGATGCCCTTATTGGCCGGTTACTAGGTTATTAGTACGTGGTCTTGGTCAGCCTGTCGCCGTCCGTGGCCCTGTGGACGTGAGGTGACCTGCTGTCTGCCGGCGATTGGGTGGAGCGAGGGACACGTCGGCCGGGCGGGTTGATCCGGTGAGGCGACGTGGTGCCCGGCCACTAAAGGAGAAAACGAAGGCGATCGCATCGTAGTAGTATTTGGCAAGAAAAGAAAGGTAGGGTTCATGGATGGGATGGGTGGGGGGCAGGACGAAAGTGAAATCCCATCGAGGAGTACTAATCCCTTGATCAAGTACACATACGACTTTTGAGCAACCATGACCTCCGGAGGGGCTGCGCATGATACAAGGCAGAAAATGATGGCCTTCTTGGCTGGCTCAGTACTCGGTGATGAGAATTGTGGTGCACACTTTCATCATCCAACCTCGAGCTCCTCTCTCTTTTTCTCAAGAAATGATCATTTTTTGCGAGAATCCTCATAAATGATTTGCCTCTGTACTGATAATAATTCAGGCTTTTGCAAAAAAGAGATAATAATTCAGGCGATATAAACCTAACGATCCACATCTGAGGTGAAATATACATTGGCCACTAGTTATTTTTTTTAGACTAGATAATTGTCCGTGCGTTGTCATGGGATATAAATATTATAGTAATATGTCAGTCCTTGATTTAATTGCTCATATTAATGTGATTGTGCAAATAAATGTTATCAAATCCTGTCCGTGATTTTACTACTACCTAGATATATTTTAGGACCTTATTTTGTTATCTCTTATTGGCTTACTGAATAAAGCATGAGTTTATTGGGTAAGTCAATAAAATGTGAAATAAGTAAGGTGGTTATCAAGGAATAATGCCCAGACCAAATATGGAAGGTTTAGACGAAGGTCTTTGCCGGCAGAAAAAGGAACGATACATTTTTTTAAAGTAGTAGAGACATATAAACTATGATAGGTATTACTCTCAGATAGAATGCCAGACGTGTATCACTTCTCGGATAGAATGGCCCTGTTTAATATGCCCAAACCCTTAATTTTGCCAAAAACAAAAAACACAACAAGTATTTGATCCAGCTACCAATTAATTTTGAGAAAAATAGTATTCTGGATCGCTCAACTTCTCTGGAATAACTTCTCAGTAGGACGGTGGGGATGATGTCACACACATGGCAGCCTAGTTAGCACAAAATAGTAATGAAAATGAAGAAATAGAAAATTATAAATATATAGGGGGCAAATATTCATCAAACATATCAAAGATCATTCAAGTTTTAACAAGAATATAGAATATTGAATATATTTTTGACCTGGAATGCAATAAGGTAGCTATAGTTTTTTATCTAATTTTTATTCCAGTAATTCATGATTTATCTATATTTACAACATTATGTTTGCTTCTTCTCCCTTCAATTTTACTAGTTTCCATTTTTCTGAATTTTCATGTAATTTTAAAATTGTACCGTATCTGATAAATTTCATTTTTCTATTTATTATCTAAAATGTACACTATCATCGACCACTTATTTCTTCAAATCGATTGAGTTTTCAATGACAAAAGCTTCATTTTATTATTTATTTTCCTGAATTATCTAGGTTTTCCATGCATGCTTTTGTCAAAATACAATGACTTGGCGATGGGTGCAAGGCCATCGCCACTTTAACCACTTTCAATGGTGCAAATGACCAAATTTATATTCTTTTGACACTTTAGGGACCAATAATTTTTTGGTATTATAATTTGATAATTGATAATGGAGGAACTAACGTGTACCTTTTTATTCATTTTCTTGCTTTTTTCTCAAAATATATTTCACAGAGTACAAACCTAGTTTTTGAACAAGACAAAAGACTTACTATTAATTAACATGACTGTGTACAATGACCACTGTTTTTTTGTTCAAGATATATTAATTTTGATCAGGAGGATAAATGATTGATCTCATCAAATGAAAGTATCACTTCTGTCAATAGTAGAAATGACATATATAGTTTCTTTTTAGGACAAGATGCTCAAAGGGTATCTTATATCTGATCATTATCAAGGAAAACAAAATTCAATACAATAGGCAGACAACTGGACGAGGAACGATAGCAGAATCATCCTTAATTTTATTTCGTGAAGAAACAAGTGTAGAACAAGCATGGCTGCCATTTAATTTCTTGGTGCAATCTTTTTGCAATGGTCTTATCCCCGCCTCTCACACGGTGTTAATTAGCTTACGTACGTACACCTGCTAATCAAGATTGATCCATTTAAGGTACCTAAAATGGAAGGTGACGATGAAGGCACACCACTTGTAGTTGTAGTACCGCTGGGCTCCATCAGCCCCCAAGTGGACATTCGATGCCGCCCATTTTCGCGGTTGCCATAATTTTTCCCGCTCGTACGTACGTCCTCAGCTCTGCTCATCTGCCGTACCAACATGCATGCATGGTCCGTCAAGCCAAGGCAAGGTGATTTTATTTATTTATTTAATTTTGCGTGGAAAGATAAGATGAATTGAGCTTCGAGCATAGCATTGACGTTGAAAGGAAGATATTTTTACCTCGCTCTTGCGGCCCGGTACAGACGTCGTACGCCGTGTCTTTTGGATGGTGGGGAACTGGATGCGAACACGGAGATTTGTCCGGGGCGTGGCGTGAGTGGTGGGGTCAACCCCACCCCCAAAACGGTAACGTGCGGCATGATTGTGTCCACTTCCCTCAATAATTGAGCACATATATGGCAACATGCATATAGTGGCTGCACTGCTCGTCGTAGGCTCCATTTGGAGTCAGTTTGAGGGGTACGCGTTGATGGGACAGCCTTCTCATCTTCCTCTTTTTTACTTGCGGCCGGTGCGCCCCAAAAGATACTTCTGCTCGTTCCTCAACACAACACAACATGTATTTTTTCACTGATTGATATGGTCTTAGAAATATATTTTTCATCTCTTTATCTTTTTTATAAAAATGATTCGATCTATTATAAAAATTCATCGGAAATACAAAACACCCCAAATACAATAAAATTTACATCAAGGCTCTTGAATCACCGAACAACCATTATTGCCGTCGGAACGAGCCGTCAACACCACTCCCATCTGTGACTTCTTTTTACTGTCATAGTTTTTCGGCTACTTTAGTTACATCTTGCAACATTTGTAGTCACTCTTCGGGAAGCTCCATGCGTGCATCTTTAGATGCAGAGCTTCAAGATAGCGGGTAGTCCATAGTAAAATAAAATAGCGTGTGTGGTCACTTAACTAAAATCTAGAATAATGGAAGGCAAATTCTGCAAACGGGTCAAAGTGACATGGGTGTGCCGGGAAACGGCAAGTCACTACCAGTAGCGCTTCTTCAACGTCCAACGGTCTACTGTTCGCACGGCTCATAAAACGTAACGAACACTGCTTGCTCCGTCCTCATATAATTCCAAGAGGCCAATTGCATGTCCACGTAAACACTCACATAAAAGAAATATGTTCATACTATCATAGTATTACTATGGAAGACATTTGTAAGCAAAAAACTTTCCTTTTCTCGCCGATCATGAAGGGTTCAGTGCAATAATTTATTAAGCTGTCTGTAGTATACGTGTACTACTTGTGAACAGGGATGTGTTAGCGACTGCCACTTGGCGATAACATGCATCGTTAGCAGGTACACGTATGCACAGAGAACACGTTAATGGCCCACTCCAGTTTAGATATCTTTCTATTTCAGAAATATATGTGTATTACGAGTAGTTGCTCCAAGCTTGTATTGCATCTCTTTTTATCAATACAAAGTTGAATGATTGACCGATGATTTTCAATGATAACAAGTGTCTCTAAACTAAAATACAACTCAAGCACACAGTGGATCGAGTAAGGTAAATGGTATGTATAGATTGTCTTAATTTACACCGAGCTGAAAGCCAACAAATTAGAAAGATGGTTGGCAATATATTTGGAACTTTAAATCATATTCAGCTATGCAAATGTAAAACTTCACAATGGGATCAATGGATCATGTCCTTTTCAAATGGCTCTAGAAATGTGCTAGAGGGACAAGGCATAAAATTTCCTTCTGGCTTATGGTGCATGGTAGGATAAACGCTGCGAGTATATACACAAGAGGAAGAGTTTTCATATGAATGAGTACTTTATGTCCAAACAACACTGAAGAAACTAAAATGCATCTTTTTATTGTGAGAGGATTTTGCTCGAGGCTGTTGGGACTCTGTCATTCCCAACAGAAGATGGGGCACTTCAATTTTTGATGCTGCAATTCTTGGCACCTAAAAACTTCCCATGTAAATTGCAATGGATGTGATCATTGTCGGTTGTGACTGGTTGATGGAATTTTTTTCTTTTTGCGGGGAAACCCTCGGGATTCCATTCTCAACAGTGGTTACATCATTTATGAGCATTTTCATGAGGAAGCTAGGGGTTTAGCAACCCAATACAAAATTCAAAGAAAACTTAAAAAGATCTAGCCACCTCATGTGCGGATATGTTTGCTTCTCTTTTGCATAATACATATAGAATTTCATCAAATGCACTTGCTTGCAACATGCAGCCATCGAATATAGCCGAACTGACCGTCCTGGAGAAGCCCACATCACTTAGAGTGGATATAACCTGCTCATTGTCCGACTGGAAAATGATTCTGAAGTGCCCCATATACTGAGCAAACCGTATACCATCACGAGTTGCCTATGCTTTAGAGAACAGAGAGATCAAAACTCGTTCCAGAACCAAGAAACCTCACCTCAAAAAGGAATACAGGGGGAATTAGCAGAAGGGCACACCACACTATCAACCCGATCAACAAGGCCTCGACATCAATCTTCATCACCAACACATTGTTCATCTCTTGTAACACCAACCCCAATGTGGATTCGTACGTGTGTTACCTTAATCATTCATGTGTCATTGACAAAATCATTCTGATGATGTTTGTCATTGATACATCTCAAACTTATCTACTTTTCTGGAGACTTTAGCTTAACTTTGGACTCAAAACTTGCTCAAATGAATAAAGAACTAACCTATACTGACGTTGTTTTCAGGGAAAAAATCATGTTATCTTTTGTGTAGAAATGGGCGGATAAAAATAAAATAAAATAAAATAAAATAGGTTCGAGCAGTTTCAAGTCAGGAGGGACCTTAGGGCCTTGGACTTGGGGCAAGGGTGCCACAGTGGCCACCCCCCCCCCCCCCCACCTAGGCGCACTAAGGCCTGGGTCGTCCCAACAAGGCGCCTGGAGCCTGGGTGGGTCCCTTGTTCATCCTCGGGTGCCCCCTAGGGTTATATGCCTCTCAAACCCTCCTCCAAATTATCTCGGATTTTCTACGACACGGAGACGCCACCACCATCGTTTTCCTCTCGGGGTACTTCTGGAGGCTAGGTTATTGCCTCCGAAGAGGAGGATTTTTCAGTGAAATCATTATCAAACCCTTCTCCATTGTCATCGTCATGTTTCCCCCAACTATTTGTGAGTAATACGCTATAGGCACATGTGATGGATGTGAATAGGATGTAATTTATCATGTATTAGACTTTACATTGATGGGGAATGATCCCTAGTGTAAT
This sequence comes from Elymus sibiricus, assembly GCA_039707655.1. Lineage (NCBI taxonomy): Eukaryota > Viridiplantae > Streptophyta > Magnoliopsida > Poales > Poaceae > Elymus > Elymus sibiricus. The sequence continues at coordinate 67,955,891 of CM077663.1, read as the reverse complement.
GATTGTTTCGTGGAGCGATGTTGTTATGACTTTGTTGTGCCCAATAATATGATTTCAGATCTGAACTTATAAGTAATTTATTTCTATTTATTCTTGATTGTACCATGCAAGTTATATGCACCTATCATAGTTTTGATCCGGAGACCCTGGAAGTGACAAATGGGATATCAACCGGAATAGCTATGAATTGAGGATAACATGTATTCATAGAGTGTTAACGCATTTTTCCGGTATATCTTAATTACCCTTAGTTTCTAACAGGACCACTTAATAAGGGAGGGTAGGACGGTAGATGAGAGGAAAGTTCTTGGTAAGCACGCCTCTCAAGTTACAGAATGCATGCCTACACATAATCACAAACATGAGCTAGTTAGTGACCCCCGTGAATTGTCTTTGCATCTAAAAAGCATCCATGCAACATCCCAATATCCATCCCTATGTCTATGTTTTAAGATTTTGTTGCCCCTCTTGAAGTTACTTGCACTTGGCAACTGTTGAGTATTTTTGTTGTTGTGAAACTACTTTCTTAGAGCATTTACAGCCACGGTTTACAAATCCGGGCCCTCAAACGTCCGCGGACGCGTCCGGGCGTATCCGTGGACACTGATCGGTCAGTCCTCAAATCTCCTTGTCCACATCCGAGTCTTTCATATTTCAACCCCTAGATCCATACAAAGCATGCAAAAGAAATCCTACGTACTACCTAGCTAGTCGTCGTCGGAGATGTCCACGATGTCGGTGCCGGGCGGCGGGTAGACGGGCGCATAGGAGGGCTCCGGTTCCTCCTCCTCCTCCTCGACCTCATCCATGTAGGCGAGCATCTCCGGCTCCTCCGCGGCCTGCTCCGCCTCCATCTCCTACCGATGACGGCATCTGGCCTCCACATCCGACTCCGAGAGGATGGAGTCGAGGATGGCCTACTGCTCCATCTGCAGATCCGCGTCCCTGGCGTCCCCCACATCCTCCTCCGTCTCTGTCTCCTCTTCCTCCTCCTCCTCCTCCTATTCCTCCTCCTCCAACTCCTCCTTTGGATCCATTGCATCCGGAGGTAGCCCCGCAGTGACCCGGGCTTTGCGTCATGCCCATACCTACTCAAGGAGCTACAACCGGCGTTAGAAAGTGGCGGTGGTTGGGGGCGGAGGGGGGGCATGGTGACGTGGCTTGAGACTGCGTCGGTATTTTCCCAAAGAGGAAGGGATGATGCAACACAGCGATGGTAAGTATTTCCCTCAGTTATGAAATCAAGGTTATTGAACTAGTAGGAGGATCACCACCACCCAATAAGCAGCACCTGCACACAAACAACAAATACTTGTAACCCGACGCAAAAGAGAGGTTGTCAATCTCTCTACGGTAAAAAGATAGATTAGGTAATGATAGATAGGAGAGATAGATCTCTCAAGAACACAAAATAGAAAAGGCAAATAAAATATGCAGCAATATACTTTTGGTTTTTTGGTTTTGTAGATCTGAAAACAAAGATGCAAAAAGATAGATCTGAAAGCAATATGTTGGAAAAGTAGACCAGGGGGCCGTAGGGTTCACTAGTGGCTTCTCTCATGAGTATAGCGCACGGTGGGTGAACAAATTACTGTTGGGCAATTGATAGAAAATCTAATAGTCATGACGATATCCAAGGCAATGATCATTATATAGGCATCACGTCCAAGATAAGTAGACTGACTCCTGCCTGCATCTACCACTATTACTCCACACAACGACCGCTATCCAGCATGCATCTAGTGTATTAAGTTCATGGAAAAACGGAGTAATGCAATAAGAACGATGACATGATGTAGACAAGATCTATTCATGTAGGAATAGACCCCATCTTGTTATCCTTAATAGCAACGATACATGCGTGTATTGCTTCCCCTTCTGTCACTGGGAAAGAACACCGCAAGATCGAACCCATCACAAAGCACCTATTCCCATGGCAAGAAAAACCGATCTAGTTGGCCTAACTAAACCAAAGATTCGAAAAAGAAATACAAGGCTATAAGTAATCATGCATATAAGAGATCAAAGAAGACTCAAATAATATTCATGGATAGAAATTGATCATGAACTCAAAATTCATCGGATCCCAACAAACACACCGCAAAAGTTTACATCAAATAGATCTCCAAGAGACCATTGTATTGAGAATCATAAGAGAGAGAGAGAGAGAGAGAGGAAGCCATCTAGCTACTGCCTACGGACCCGTAGGTCTATGGTGGACTACTCACGCATCATCGGAGAGACACCTATGAAGAAGATGAACCCCTCCGTGATGGTGTTTAGATTGGATCTCGAGGTTCTGGAACTTGCGGCGGCTGGAATTGTGTTTCATCGACTCCCCTATTGTTTTTGGAATATTTGGGAATTGATAGGCATCAGAGGCGGTGGAGAGGTGGCCCGAGGAGGGCACAACCCATCAGGGCACGCCGGGGCCCCCCTGGCGCGCCCTGGTGGGTTGTGGTCTCCTCGGCCCGCTTCTCTGGTACTTCTTTGGCCCACTGGGTGTCTTCTGGTCCAGAAAAAATCTCCAAAAAGTTTCGTCGCGATTGGACTCCGTTTGGTATTGATTTTCTGCGAAGTAAAAAACAAGCAAAAACAGCAACTGGCACTATGTCAATAGGTTAGTCCCAAAAAATGATATAAAGTTGTTATAAAATGATTCTAAAACATCTAGGAATGATAATATAACAGCATGGAACAAGCAAAAATTATAAATACGTTTGAGACGTATCAGCATCCCCAAGCTTAATTCCTACTCGTCCTCGAGTAGGTAAATGATAAAAACAGAATTTTTAATGTGGAATGCTGCCTAACATGTTCATCATATTCTTTTTCTTTTGTATAGCATGGACATTTGGACTTGTAGTTGATTCAAAGCAATAGTCTAGTTTTAACATAATGACTTCAATACTCAAGCATGTCAACAAGCAACCATGTCTTTCAAAATATCGACACTAAAGAAAGTTATCCCTAGCCCATCATGCTCCATCATTGATCCATTCATGAAACACACTCAAATATTAGCTATACCCAATGCTCAAGTACGATCATAGTTCCCCCTAGTCGGTGCTTATAAGAGAAGATGAAGACTCAAAGTAAAAAACAAAAATTGCATAAAGTAAATAGATAGGCCCTAGCAGAGGGAAGTAGGGATTTGTAGAGGTGTCAGAGCTCAAAGTTTTAAATTGAGAGAGAAAAATATTTTGGGTGGCATGCTTTTCCTGTCAACGAAAACGACAAAGTAGCTCACAATACTTTCCATGCTAGATATATCATAGGCGGTTCCCAAACAAAAAATAAAGTTTATTCCTTTTTCCACCAAACTTTCACTTTCCATGGCGGGCCGTATCCACGGTTGCCTTCCATACCAACACTTTCCAGGGAATTTATTATTTGACAATATAAACTAAATATATTTTTTTCTTTTTCATTTCGGGAATGGGCATCCCTATTACCGCCGCACTCTCGTGCAATGACAAGTGAATAAACACTCATCTTGAGAATAACGCATCTAGCATGGAAAAATATTGGACACTCCCCACCGTTTCATGAGCGGTACGAGCACACAAAAGAGAAAATTTATTTTGAAAATTTAGAGATGGCACATACAAATTTGCTTGGAACGGCATGGAAATACCGCATATAGGTAGGTATGGTGGACTCATAAGGCAAAACTTGGTTTAAGGTTTTTGGATGCACAAGTAGTATTTCTACTTAGTACAAATGGAGGCTAGCAAATAGATTGGGAAGCAACCAAACCAAGAAACGAAAATTCATATAAGTGAGCATTGAGCATAACTAACACCGAATAATGCACCATAAGTAGGATGTAACTTCATTGCATAACTATTGACTTTAGTGCATGCATAGGGAATCACAAACCTTAACACCAATATTCCTACTAAAGCACAATTACTCACTAACATGACTCACATATTACTATCACCATGTTTCAAAACTATTACAAAGAATCAAGTTTAATTTGCCCAATGATCTTCATGAAAGTTTTTATTATATCCTCCTTGGATATCTATCACTTTGGGACTAGTTTCATATATTGCCATTGCTTTTTGGCAAGCTCAAATAAATTTAAGTGAAGCACATGAGCATAGAGATTTCATCTCTCAAAAAGGTATAAGTGAAGCATGAGAGGATTTCTTCAAAATTTACTAACTCTCAAATTAATCTAAGTGAAGCATGAGAGTATTTCTTCAAAAAATTCCAAGCACACCGTGCTCAAAAAGATATAAGTGAAGCACTAGAGCAATTCTATAGATCAAAAAGTTTAAGTGGAGCATAGAGAGCAATTCTAACAAATCATAGCATAATTTTGGCTCTCCCAAGTAGGTGTGTACAGCAAGATACAAAGGAAAAACAAACAAGCAAAGCAAGCAAAGATACAAGACGCTCCAAGCAAAACTCATGATATATGACGAATAAAAATATAGCTCCAAGTAAAATACCGATGGTCGTTAGAAGAAAGAGGGGATGCCACTCGGGGGCATCCCCAAGCTTAGTTGCTTGTTACTCTTTGGATATATCTTGGGGGTGCGGTAGCATCCCCAAGCTTAGGCTTTTATCACTCCTTATTCCTTCATCCATCGTGATCTCACCCAAAACTTGAAAACTTCAATCACACAAAACTCAACAAAATCTTCGTGAGATCCGTTAGGATAATAAAGCAAATCACTACTTTAGGTGCTGTTTCAAACCCATTCATATTTTATTATTGCATTATACCTACTGTATTTTAACTTTACCATGTCTCATACCCTTCAATATAACCCATAGATTCATCAAAACAAGCACACAATGCAACGAAAACAGAATCTGTCTTAAACAGAACAGTCTGTAGTAATCTGTACTCTAACCATACTTATGTAACTCTAAAAATTCGAAAAAATTAGGACAACGTAAGGAATTTGTATAGAAACACTGTGTTAAAATGTCAGCTCAAGATCACGTTCCAGCAAAAAAATGAAAATTCATATACTGGACGCAAAGTTTCTGTTTCAGATTCAGCATCACTTCTACTCATCTTATGAATCATCCTAAAGGCTTTACTTGGCACAAACACTAAATAAACCATAAAAACACAATCATAACAGAGGCATAATTGTGTCAACACTCAAAAACAGAAAGGAAAAAGTAAAAATTTATTTATTCATTGGGTTGCCTCCCAACAAGCGCTGTCGTTTTACACCCCTAGCTAGGCATAACGCATAGATTCAAGTATTGTCATCTTTGGTTTTGGATCCATAGGATGCCCTCATGATTGATTCATATGGTGTCTTAATTCTTGTTCTAGGGAAGTGTTCCATACCCTTTCTCAAGGGAAATTGAAAACGAATATTACCTTCTTTCATATCAATCACGGCACCTATAGTGCGTAGAAATGGTCTACCAAGTATAATGGGACAAGACGGATTGCAATCAATATCAAGCACAATAAAATCAATGGGCACATAATTCCTATTTGCAAGAATAAGAACATCATTAATTCTTCCCAAAGGCTTTTTAATAGTAGAATCCGCCAAGTGCAAATTAAGAGAACATTCTTCAATATTGGTAAGACCAAGCACATCACATAGAGATTTCGGAATCGTGGAAACACTAGCACCCAAATCACACAAAGCAAAGCACTCATAATTTTTAATCTTGACCTTAATGGTAGGTTCCCACTCATCATGTAATTTTCTAGGAATATAAATCTCCAACTCCAACTTTTCTTCAAAAGATTTCATCATGGCATCAACGATATGTTTAGTAAAAGCTTTATTTTGCTCATAAGCATGGGGTGAATTCAACATAGATTGCAACAAAGAAATACATTCAATCAAAGAGCAACTATCATAATTAAAATCTTTGCAATCCAAAATAGTGGGCACATCACTAGTTAAAGTTTTGACCTCTTCAAACCCACTTTTATCAAAAAATTTACCCTCCAAATTATTGGGACGCCTTCTAGCTAAAGTTGACTCTACTTCAGTCCCTTTATCATCAATTTTAATATTACTAAACAAGGAATCAATAATAGAAACACCAATCACTTTAAGATCTACATCTTTTTTATCCTCTAGAGAGATTGGTTTGGCGGCCATTTGATTTATCAAAGTAGCTTGCGCATCGGAGATTTTTCCAAGTAAATTTTCAGCATGAGCATATTTAGATTGAAGATTGCAAACTTCTCTACTGATATCATCAAGTTGTTTCATTATGGCATCTAGCACGGTAGAGTGTTCTCTAAGCTCATCGGTAAAATAGTTATTATGCTCAAATTGTGTAGTCATATATTCCTTAGTAGTTTTCTCAATTTCAAGCAAAATATTGGGGTAAGGAACTTCATAATACTTTCGTTGAGCCATCATGACTACGCAAACAAGATTGCAAGCAAGGAAGAGATCTCGCGAGAAAAAGGCAAAAGAAAAAAGAGGGCGAATAAAACGGCAAATTGGTGAAGTGGGGGAGAGGAAAACGAGAGGCAAATGGCAAATAATGTAATTGCAAGGAGATGAGATTTGTGATTAGGAACCTGGTAGATGATGACGGAGTCCCCTCGGCGCCTACGATAGGCACGTAGAAGAGACTGCTTCCTCCCCGGCAACGGCGCCAGAAATTCCTTTGACGTGGCTTGAGACTGTGTCGGTATTTCCCCAAAGAGGAAGGGATGATGCAGCACAGCGACGGTAAGTATTTCCCTCAGTTATGAAACCAAGGTTATCGAGCCAGTAGGAGGATCACCACCACCCAATAAGCAGCACCTACATACAAACAACAAATACTTGCAACCCGACGCGAAAGAGAGGTTGTCAATCTATCTACGGTAAAAAGATAGATTAGGTAATGATAGATAGGAGATATAGATCTCTCAAGAACACAAAATAGAAAAGGCAAATAAAATATCAGCAATATATTTTTGGTTTTTTGGTTTTGTAGATCTGAAAACAAAGATGCAAAAAGATAGATCTGAAAGCAATATGTTGGAAAAGTAGACCCGGGGGCCGTAGGGTTCACAAGTGGCTTCTCTCATGAGTATAGCGCACGGTGGGTGAACAAATTATTGTTGGGCAATTGATAGAAAATCGAATAGTCATGACGATATCCAAGGCGATGATCATTATATAGGCATCACGTCCAAGATAAGTAGACCGACTCCTACCTGCATCTACCACTATTACTCCACACATCGACCGCTATCCAGCATGCATCTAGTGTATTAAGTTCGTGGAAAAACGGAGTAATGCAATAAGAATGATGACATGATGTAGACAAGATCTATTCATGTAGGAATAGACCCCATCTTGTTATCCTTAATAGCAACGATACATGCGTGTCTTGCTGCCCCTTCTGTCACTGGGAAAGAACACCACAAGATCGAACCCATCACAAAGCACCTCTTCCCATGGCAAGAAAAATCAATCTAGTTGGCCTAACTAAACCAAAGATTCGAAGAAGAAATACGAGGCTATAAGTAATCATGCATATAAGAGATCAAAGAAGACTCAAATAATATTCATGGATAGAAATTGATCATGAACACAAAATTCATCGGATCCTAACAAACACACCGCAAAAGTTTACATCAAATAGATCTCCAAGAGACCATTGTATTGAGAATCATAAGAGAGAGAAAGAGGAAGCCATCTAGCTACTGCCTACGGACCTGTAGGTCTATGGTGGAGTACTCACACATCATCGGAGAGGCACCTATGAAGAAGATGAACCCCTCCATGATGGTGTTTAGATTGGATCTCGAGGTTCTGGAACTTGCGACGGCTGGAATTGTGTTTCGTTGACTCCCCTAGGGTTTTTGGAATATTTGGGAATTTATAGGCATCAGAGGCGGTGGAGAGGGGCCCCGACGAGGGCACAACCCATCAGGGCGCGCCGGGGCCCCCCTGGCACGCCCTGGTGGGTTGTGGTCTCCTCGGACCACTTCTCCTGTACTTCTTTGGCCCACTGGGTGTCTTCTGGTCCAGAAAAAATGTCCAAAAAGTTTCGTCGCGATTGGACTCTGTTTGGTATTGATTTTCTGCGAAGTAAAAAACAAGCAAAAACAGCAACTGGCACTTTGGCACTATGTCAATAGGTTAGTCCCAAAAAATGATATAAAGTTGTTATAAAATGATTGTAAAACATCCAAGAATGATAATATAACAGCATGGAAAAAGCAAAAATTATAAATACGTTGGAGACGTATCACATGGCTTAAATAGCCGGGCTAGGGACGACGGCGGCAGACGGGGACTGAAAATTGGAGGCGGCGGCGGACGGGAGGAGGAAATTGTGGAGGGGTAGGGTTTCAGTGCCGGCGGTCGGCTTAAATAGCTGGGCTCGGGAGTACGCATCCCACTGGAGCGGCACCTAGCGGCGACATCGGTCCGACGGAGGAAACGAGCTTCAGACCGCCAGGTTTCCGGGCGATTCCGTGTGGGACCCAAGCATCAGTCCCACGTGGCGGACGCGCCCTGGAGCCCCCATGTCGGCCCCATATTTGGGTTGGATATGAGGGGTGCTGGTCAGCCCGAGCATTTGAGGCCCGTTTGAGGAGTCCGGTTGGGTCACTTTTTGTGGCTGGGCAGTGACTGGGCGACCTGCCCATGCATTTGAGACGGGTTTGAGAGGTCAGGTTGTAGATGCTCTTACATAGACCAAGTTATTCATCATATTGTCATCACCACTAATAATCTTTGCAACCAAGTACTTGTCTCACGTGTGGTTGAATTGACAACTCAACTGCTAATATAAAGTTTAAGAGTATTCATTGGCTTCCTTTATGTCAAATCAATAAATTAGGTTTGTATTACTGATGTCTACTACGCAACCTTCTTCTTGTAGACTCGTGTTGGGCCTCCAAGCGCAGAGTTTTGTAGGACAGTAGCAAATTTCCCTCAAGTGGATGCCCTAAGGTTTATCAATCCGTGGGAGGCGTAGGATGAAGATGGTCTCTCTCTAACAACCCTGCAACCAAATAACAAAGAGTCTCTTGTGTCCCCAACACACCCAATACAATGGTAAATTGTATAGGTGCACTAGTTCGGCGAAGAGATGGTGATACAAGTGTAATATGGATGGTAAATATAGGTCTTTGTAATCTGAAAATATAAAAACAGCAAGGTAACTAATGATAAAAGTGAGCACAAACGGTATTGCAATGCTTAGAAACAAGGCCTAGGGTTCATACTTTCACTAGTGCAAGTTCTCTCAACAATACTGACATAGTTGAATCATATGTAAATCCCTCACGTGCGACAAAGAGTTCACTCCAAAGTCACAAATAGCGGAGAACAAACGAAGAAATTATTGTAGGGTACGAAACCACCTCAAAGTTATCTTTTTCGATCAATCGTATGAGCTATCCCTATAAGTGTCACGAACAGCCCTAGAGTTCGTACTAAAATAACACCTTAAGATACACATCAACCAAAACCCTAATGTCACCTAGATACTCCAATGTCACCACGAGTACCCATGGGCTTGATTATACGATATGCATCACACAATTTCAGATTCATCATGTTCAATCCAACACAAAGAACTTCAAAGAGTGCCCCAAAGTTTCTACCGGAGAGTCAAGACGAAAACGTGTGCCAACCCCTATGCATAGATTCCCAAGGTCACGGAACCCGCAAGTTGATCACCAAAACATGCATCAAGTGGATCAATAGAACATCCCATTGTCACCACGGATATCCCATCGCAAGACATACATCAAGTGTTCTCAAATCCTTTAAAGACTCAATCCAATAAGAAAACTTCAAAGGGAAAACTCAATTCATCACAAGAAGATAGAGAGGGGAAAACTCCATATGATTCATCTATATTAATAAAGCTCGCGGTACATCCAGATCGTGTCATCTCAAGAACACGAGAGAGAGAGAGATCAAACACATAGCTACTGGTACATACCCTCAGCTCCGAGGGTGAACTACTCCCTCCTCGTCATGGAGACCGCCGGGATGATGAAGATGGCCTCCGGTGATGGTTTCCCCCTCCGGCAGGGTGCCGGAACGGGCTCCCGATTGGTTTTTCATGGCTACAGAGGCTTGCGGCGGTGGAACTCCCGATCTAGGTTTCTTTCTGGGGGTTTTGGTATTTATAGGAATTTTTGGCGTCGGTCTCACGTCAAGGGGGTTCCCGAGGGGCCCACAAGCAGGGGACGCGCCCTAGGGGCGGCGCCCCCTAGGCTTGTGACTGCCTCGGGACTCCTCTCCGGTATCTTTTTGCTCCAGTATTTTTTATATTTTCCAAAAATATTCTCCGTAAATTTTCAGCCCATTCCGAGAACTTTTATTTCTGCACAAAAAACGACACCATGGTAGTTCTGCTGAAAACAGCGTCAGTCCGGGTTAGTTCTAATAAAATCATACCAAAATCATATAAAATTATTGTAAACATGGCATGAATACTTCATAAATTATAGATACGTTGGAGACGTATCAGCATGCCCAAGCTTAATTCATGCTCGTCCTCGAGTAGGTAAATGATAAAAGAAATAATTTATGAAGTGTGAATGCTAGCAAGTGCACAAGTTTGATCAATGATAATTCCAATCACTTTTTCTAACATCAATATAAACCATAAACAGTAGCTCATCTCATAAAACTTCTCATGATCAAGTAACAAGCTATTCACATGTTAAAGTATAGACCAGAAAGTTTCTTGAAAACTAACAAACCATATTCCTAGTCATCGAACAATTGCAATTCATCTTATTTTCAGGAGGGTCTATGTAAGAGCTTTGATTTAGCAAATTCCACATACTCAACTATCATATAGTCTTCCATGATTATTGACACTCAAAGCATATTTTTAGAACAAATAGCATCCGTCGAACACAGAGAAAGATAGGGGCTTAATGTTTCGCCTCCCAACTTATTTATCATATAGATAATTGTCAACAATAATAATTCATGATCAAATATATTTGTGTGGATATATATGTCTAGATCATTCCCCAATACATGACGCTTGCCAAGAGAAAAAGGCGAAATATAGGAAGTGGTGAAGATCACCATGACTCTTGCATAAAGGTAAGTACTAGAAAGTAAAAGATAGGCCCTTCGCAGAGGGAAGCATTGATTTGTAAAGGTGCCAGAGCTCGAGCTTTTAAAACAGAGATGAATAATAATTTTGAGCGGTATGCTTTCATTGTCAACATAACAACCGAGAGATCTCGGTATCTTCCATGCTAGATACATTATAGGCGGTTCCCGAATAGAATGGTAAATTTTTTACTCCCCCTCCACCAATCAATCACACTCCACGGCGAGCCGAATCCACGGGTACCGTCCATACAAACAACAATCTTGGGGGAGTTTTGTTTCATTATATTTTGATTTGATTTTTGAGCATGGAACTGGGCATCCCGAATACCAGCCACTTTCTCGTGAATGATAGTGAATCAACACATATCGTGAGAATAACCCACCTAGCATGGAAGATACTGACAGCCCCTAGTCACTATATGAGCGATTCGGGCATACAAAACAGAATATTATTTGAAGGTTTAGAGTTTGGCACATGCAAATTTACTTGGAACGGCAGGTAAATACCGCATATAGGTAGGTATGGTGGACTCATATGGAACAACTTTGGGTTTAAGGGTGTTTGGATGCACAAGTAGTATTTCTACTTGGTGAGGAAGTTTTGGCTAGTATGAGGTGGAAGCAAGCACCACATGTTGGAGGATCCATAACAATATAACTTCTATACAAATATACCCAAACATAACTCATTAAGTTGTCTTCCTTGTCCAATTTTAACTAATTTTCTCAAGTTTGAAAATAATTAATGAGCTCACAATCATAGAAGATGTCCAAGATAGTATATTTATATGTGGAATCTCTCTTCCTTCAATATTCTTTCATGAATTGTTCAAGTGACCAATGCGGTGTTTCCTAACTTTCAATAAATTTTACCACCTATACTTATTATGTGTGAAGTCATTACTCCCCATGGGATAAGTATATGAAGCATATTTAATTTCAGATTTATGATATTCAATTCATTCAACCATTTACTCATAGGATATAAGTGAAGCACGAGAGTGAATGACAAACTACTCCAAAAAGATATAAGTGAAGATCAATGCGTAGTCAACAATTAAATAACTATGCGAAGACTCTCTCATCTAAGAATTTCAGATCTTAAGTATTTTATTAAACAACAAGCAAAAGAAAAATAGCACTCCAAGAATAGCACGCATCATGTGAACGAATAAAAATTTAGGCTCAACATAGGCTAACCGATAATTGTTGATGAAGAGAGGTGGGATGCATAGCATCCCCATGCTTAGATGCTTGAGGCTTCTTGAAATATTTACTTGGGGTGCCTTGGGCATCCCCAAGCTTGAGCTTTTGTATCTCGTTCAATCCTCTCATATCATGGTTTCACCTATTCTCAAAAACTTCATCCACACAAAACTCGAAAAGAACTCGTGAGATAGGTTAGTACACATAATAATAAATCAACTCTTTATGTACTGCCAAGACAAGTTGCATAATAATTTTCAAACATCATCTACTGTTTACTATCGTTTCCACAATTTATATCTACCAATATAGGCTATGGAAACTATAGGATAAGTAGATAACAAAACTATGACAGCAATCTGTCCAAACAGAACAGTCTGTAGCAATTTATGAAAACAGTGTACTTCTGTAACTCAAACAATTATGAAAATTTAGGACAAGCTAACTAATTTATATGACAACACTGTGTAAAAATTTGAGAAACTTTCCACTTTCCAGTAAAATATGAAAATTCAAACACTACAGCAAAAGTTTCTGTTTTTACACAGCACACATCAAACATGCAATTCAAGCATCCTAAAGGCAATTCTTGGAACTTTTTATTGAAAAAAAAGATTATAAATAACACCTAACAGAGAACATCAAAATAAAATGACGCTCCAAGCAAAACTCATATTATGTGACGAATAAAAATATAGCTCCAAGTAAGATATACCGATAGTGTTGAAGACGAAAGAGGGGATGTCTTCCGGGGCATCCCCAAGCTTAGGCACTTGAGTATTCCTTGGATATTACCTTGGGGGTGCCTTGGGCATCCCCAAGCTTAGGTTCTTGCCACTCCTTATTCTCCTCATATCGGTGTCTCACCCAAAACTTGAAAACTTCAATCACACAAAACTTAACGGAACTTCGTGAGATGGGTTAGTATAATAAACAAAGATCATTCACTTAGGTAATGTCAAGACAAGATTCATAATTGTTATCACATAATACCTACTGTATTCTATCATTCCCATAATTCATACCACTAAATATAAGCTATGGAAACACTAAAACAAGCAAACTATGCATGCAAAACAGAATCTGTCAAAAACAGAACAGTCTGTGAAGATCTATAGTGTAACCATACTTCCCTGTCTCTAAAAATTCTGAACAATTAGAACAACCTGAAGAATTTGTATATCAAGACCGTGTAAAAATTTCAGATCATTATCATGCTCCAGTAAAAAATGAAAATTCCTGTACTGGAGTCAAAAGTTTCTGTTTTGGTTTAGCATCAATTCTACTCATCTTGTGGGTCATCCCAAAGGCTTTACTTGGCTCTTTATTGAAATAAAAGATACAAAACATGATTACTACAGTAGCTTAATCATGTGAAAACTCAAAAACAGAAAGGAAAAGTGTTGGGTTGTCTCCCAACAAGCGCTTTTCTTTGAAGCCTTTTAGCTAGGCATGATGATTGCAATGATGCTCACATAAGAATAGTAATTGAAACATGCAAGAGAGCATCATGAATCTCATGGAAAGCACATTTAAGTCTAACCCACTTCCTATGCATAGGGATTTTGTGAGCAAACAATTTATGGGAGCAAGAATCAACTAGCATAGGAAGGCAAAACAAGCATAACTTCAAAACTTTGAACACATAGAGAGGAAACTTGATATTATTGCAATTCCTACAAGCATATGTTCCTCCCTCATAATAAATTTCAGTAGCATCATGAAGGAATTTCACAATATAACTATCACATAAAGCATCCTTTTCATGATTCATAAGCATAGAAATTTTACTACTCACCACATAAGCAAATTTATTCTCATCAATAGTAGTGGGAGCAAACTCAACAAAATAACTATCATGTGAAGCATAATCCAATTGAAAATTAAAATCATGATGACAAGTTTCATGGTTATCATTATTCTTTATAGCATACATGTCATCACAATAATCATCATAAATAGGAGGCATGCTTTCATCATAATAAATTTGCTCATCAAAACTTGGGGGACTAAACATATCATCTTCATCAAACATAGCATCCCCAAGCTTGTAGCTTTGCATATCATTAGCATCATGAATATTCAAGGAATTCATACTAACAACATTGCAATCATGCTCATCATACAAAGATTTAGTGCCAAACATTTTATTGACTTCTTCTTCTAACACTTTGGCACAATTTTCCTTTCCAACATTTTCACGAAAGACATTATAAAGATGAAGTATATGAGGCAACCTCAATTCCATTTTTTTTGTAGTTTTCTTTTATAAAACCAAACTAGTGAAAAACAAGAAACTAAAAGATTTAATTGCAAGATCTAAAGATATACCTTCAAGCACTCACCTCCTCGGCAACGGAGCCAGAAAAGAGCTTGATGTCTACTACGCAACCTTCTTCTTGTAGACTCGTGTTGGGCCTCTAAGCACAGAGTTTTGTAGGACAGTAGCAAATTTCCCTCAAGTGGATGACCTAAGGTTTATCAATCCGTGGGAGGCATAGGATGAAGATGGTCTCTCTCTAACAACCCTACAACCAAATAACAAAGAGTCTCTTGTGTCCCCAACACACCCAATACAATGGTAAATTGTATAGGTGCACTAGTTCGGCGAAGAGATGGTGATACAAGTGTAATATGGATGGTAGATATAGGTCTTTGTAATATGAAAATATAAAGACAGCAAGGTAACTAATGATAAAAGTGAGCACAAACGGTATTGCAATGCTTAGAAACAAGGCCTAGGGTTCATACTTTCACTAGTACAAGTTCTCTCAACAATACTGACAGAGTTGAATCATATGTAAACCCCTCACGTGTGACAAAGAGTTCACTCCAAAGTCACAAATAGCGGAGAACAAACGAAGAAATTATTGTAGGGTACGAAACCACCTCAAAGTTATCTTTTCCGATCAATCGTATGAGCTATCCCTATAAGTGTCACGAACAGCCCTAGAGTTCGTACTAAAATAACACCTTAAGATACACATCAACCAAAGCCCTAATGTCACCTAGATACTCCAATGTCACCACGAGTACCCATGGGCTTGATTATACGATATGCATCACACAATTTCAGATTCATCATGTTCAATCCAACACAAAGAACTTCAAAGAGTGCCCCAAAGTTTCTACCGGAGAGTCAAGACGAAAACGTGTGCCAACCCCTATGCATAGATTCCCAAGGTCACGGAACCCGCAAGTTGATCACCAAAACATACATCAAGTGGATCAATAGAACATCCCATTGTCACCACGGATATCCCATCGCAAGACATACATCAAGTGTTCTCAAATCCTTTAAAGACTCAATCCGATAAGAAAACTTCAAAGGGAAAACTCAATTCATCACAAGAAGATAGAGAGGGGAAAACTCCATATGATTCATCTATATTAATAAAGCTCGCGGTACATCAAGATCGTGTCATCTCAAGAACACGAGAGAGAGAGATCAAACACATAGCTACTGGTACATACCCTCAGCTCCGAGGGTGAACTACTCCCTCCTCGTCATGGAGACCGCCGGGATGATGAAGATGGCCTCCGGTGATGGTTTCCCCCTCCGGCAGGGTGCCGGAACGGGCTCCCGATTGGTTTTTCGTGGCTACAGAGGCTTGCGGCGGCGGAACTCCCGATCTAGGTTTCTTTCTGGGGGTTTTGGTATTTATAGGAATTTTTGGCGTCGGTCTCACGTCAAGGGGGTTCCCGAGGGGCCCACAAGCCAGGGGGCGCGCCCTAGGGGCGGCGCCCCCTAGGCTTGTGACTGCCTCGGGACTCCTCTCCGGTATCTTTTTGCTCCAGTATTTTTTATATTTTCCAAAAATATTCTCCGTAAATTTTCAGCCCATTCCGAGAACTTTTATTTCTGCACAAAAAACGACACCATGGTAGTTCTGCTGAAAACAGCGTCAGTCCGGGTTAGTTCTAATAAAATCATATAAAATTATTGTAAACATGGCATGAATACTTCATAAATTATAGATACGTTGGAGACGTATCAATTACTTCCCTCGAAGACCGTCGCGGGCCCCTACACACTACTAGAAAAAGGGCTATAGCTAATATAGACATTAGTGGCGCACTATGTATGTAGTGCGCCACTGCTACATAGCAGTGGCGCACCACACATGGGTGCGCCACTAATCTCTATATTACTAATGGCGCACCACACGCACGGTGCGCCATTGCTATTTTTTTCTGAGTCCACCCCCCTCCCCACGCTTACCAATGGTGCACCACAGCCAGGTGCGCCACTACTATTTTAGGTAGCAGTGGCGCACCTAGGTGTGGTGCGCCATTACTAAGTCTGGGCATAGTGGCGCACCTAGGTGTGGTGCGCCATTACTAAATCTGCCCAGACTTAGTAATGGCGCACCACTCCTAGGTGCGCCACCCCTGTACCGGCACCGCACCGTGCTA
The DNA here is from genome assembly GCA_039707655.1 of Elymus sibiricus. Lineage (NCBI taxonomy): Eukaryota > Viridiplantae > Streptophyta > Magnoliopsida > Poales > Poaceae > Elymus > Elymus sibiricus. The sequence continues at coordinate 67,939,221 of CM077663.1, read as the reverse complement.
GTCCGCCCCTAACCACCCACCCAGCCCCCGCGCCCCCACCTTCTTCGCCCCATCTCCCCCACCTTCTTCCACGGTGCACCGCCGCCGCCGGCCCCGTCCAACCCACAGAGCCACCGGCCCGCCCCCGCCCCACCCTCTGCCACGCCCAGCCAGATCCCCCCGTCGCGCCCCCCTCTCCCCCAAGCATCTAGCCAGCGGCGGACCTGCGAGATGCGCCGCATCTGGATCCCCCATCCAGCCGCGGCCAGGTATAGGCGCGCCCCGCAGCAGTACTACGCCGCGCCGCAGGCCCCCGCCGCCTTTGCGGCGTCGGACGAGGTGAGGATGCTCTGGATCAGGGACCTGCAGTACTGGATGGACGAGAACTACATCTACAACTGCTTCGCCAACACTAGGGAGGTACGTGTCCCGATCTGATGCCAGATTCATTCGGCCCGTCGGTTGATGCGAGATTTGTTTGGGCTCGGCTTGCCCTATTGGATGTACGCGTCGCGGGTCTAGATGTAAAGGGTTAGGGATTTAGTTGTGATGGTAGAACTGCGAGACGAGTTACTTTGCTGTGAATTACGTGTTTGTTACAGGGAATTTTTTCACATATGAGCATATACATTCAGTTTCTGCACTGAATATGAGCATATACATTCAGTTTATGCACTGAATATGGCATATATATTCACTTGAAGCACTAAGTGTTCAGTTTCTGCACTGAATATGAGCATATACATTCAGTTTATGCACTGAATATGGCATATATATTCAGTTTATGCACTGAATATGGGCACATATTCAGTTTTTCACATATAAATTCAGTTAAAACAAAGTGGAAAGGTTCAGTTTTTGCACTGAATATGATTTGTTCTTCCACCTATCCAGAGCAGATTTTCACACATAGGAACAAAGTGCAAAGGTTTAGTTTTTCTCCACATATATATTCAGTTCAAACAGACTGTAAAGGTTCAGGTATATATGTGTGTGTTTGTCATGTTTAAGATTAAGATATCCATGCACGGGCGCTCTTTATCTGCATTATGATTGTTTTCACATTTATTTTTTCATAACTTATAGATATTTTTTTCATTTTTTTTTTGAAGTTCCAAAAAGTGGGTTCATAACTTCATATGTACCTAGGTCCCAAAAATTCGCTCCATCACAACTGGGTGCTGTACCGTTATGCTAAATTATGTGAATCTGTTTAAAAAGATCTATGAATCCGATAACGCCGGGTTCAATTTCTTTGATATGCAAGGTTTATAGTTGAATTTATTTGGTATTCAAGTTCTTGTACTCTTTACTGTCTTGAATCCAGCAATTGTGTAAGGGCTTTATTGATGGTATAGAATGTGAAGACTCCAGAAGCAAACAAATTTGCTGAAACGATTTGTCCATATACTCATTCCAAAAAATGAGTCATGTACTAGGCTAGTATAAAACTACACACTAGGCTAGTATATATCCAACTCTTATAATTTGCATAGACCAAATTGCATGCATGTTACTATTGCGCATTGATTATATATGCTGACATAATTCAAATTAGCATGAGCACACCTGATATGTTAGATTTCCAGGACCCGCCTGAGATGGAAAGTGAAAACAGTGATAACCTAGACCACGCGATGCTAGATGAGAATCAGAACTTGAATCAGGGCCAGGAAAGTTTCACTGTTGTAAGTAACATGATGTTTTGATGCATGATATGCTTTCTAGGTCCTATTTAGTGCACTATGCATGTTGTTCTTTGATGTACATGATGTTTTCATTAACTAGACAAGCTATTCTGCATCAATTGCTTTATAGTAATGGAAAAAACACTCCAATAGCTTAATAGGACTTGGACAATTATTCCATCTATTTACCACTTGGTTCTGGCTTTAAACTCTTGTTGTGCAAACAACTGGTATCTGATGGTTCTACGAGTAGTAATGATGGTCCTACGAGTAGTAAGTTATGGGACATCATCGATCATGTTTGAAGAAGCACTTAAACATAGCCTACATTCTGTTTTTGCACTTAAACATTTTTCTGAAAGTTTCTGCAATTGGCTTCACATCAAATTGAACTTTTCATTGTTGGCGCTCTGATTGAAGGTGTTCATTTATTAAAATATTCTATGATCAATGGAGAGACGTTGTTTATAATGCCAATAGCTTTTATGCACCCTTCTTTTTTACATTTAGTTCCTAAGGAAAATGTATATGCTGACTTGGCATTTGACAAGCGGCTTTGAGAATTATCATTACTATTGAATTTACAGGTTAGCTGGTTATAATCTGAAGGCTAACCTCTTTACTAAACTACCATGGGTTTTCTTCCAAGGAGCTAGTGCTATAGGTTTCAATTTGCTAAAGATTGTGGTTTTGAGAAGATTTTTGCCTTGCTGTTGTGACTGGCTGGTTTTATCAGGTTTTCTGATCCATGCTTGCTGTATGTTCTTGGTGCTGATCTGATGAACTAGTGTTGCTTTGGTCATTTCCCTGTTGCTTGGACATCTATTGCTGCTAGATTCGTAAAAAACCTACTTTAATTTACTGTTGCTCTCATATTAACGATTCTTTTGGTTAGTTAAGTAAATGTTTCTACGAATATATGTGACGTTGCTTTGAGTTGCTACAAGTGTCCAATGCATACCTTCCCTGATTTTTCGTCATGGATTAAGCATTGCCCTGATCTGAACATTTCTTTACTTTATTGTTGAACAGCACCTCCAGTGAGCATGGCCATGGGGACGGAGACTATAACAGGATGGCGAGTGACGACATGTCTGCCTTCATCAACTTGGGTTCTTCTTGTTTGATCCGATGGCGCGCCCCAGACATCCTTTCTGGTAAGTCCTGATTCTGTTCCACTTGCTCTGGGACTTGGCCTTCTAGATCAAAAGCAATTCTTTTTTTGTTTTGAGAAATAGATCAAACACTCTCCTCTTTGTTTTTGAGAAATAGATCAAACACTCCACTCGATCTCTTTTTCCTATTTGATGCCTTTTTTACATAAGTGAAGCACATGCTATTATCTCTGGGCTGCATGCATGTACCCTGGGATGTGAGTCTTAAGTTAACTGAACTAGTAAATTACGCTCAAACTCTCACAACCAATGTAATGTGTTAATTCAGTTCAACCCCCATAAGAAGTGATCAACACTTATTATTCAAGTCGATATTACTTACAACCTTAGCTATTTTGTGCATTCCCATATAATATCCTAGGCCAATTTCATGCCAACTAGAGAGATGCAGTACGACATTTAGCCTCAGTACCGACAATAAAACAACAGAGATGGACATGTATGGATAGTTTGATACTCAAACTCGCAGGAATGAAGATCAAGAAGAAGAAAAGATCAATATTGAAGAAAAGATCAAGAAGAAGAAAAGATCAATCTTGCTGTTCATGATTCTTTTTTGCTGTCTTCGAATAATTTTCTAGTTGCTGTAGTGTATTGTCAGAATGGAAATATTGTGTATTGTATAATATATATTGTGTAATCTGTGTTTGGGCAGTTGCTGTAGTGTATAATATATATAGTGTATTGTTGATTGAGGAACCCTGCCATTGGGGCAGGGTGTATTTTTTTTATCCAGGCATCACTCTACCAGTGGCGCACCACCTAGTGCGCCACTGGTATGGCAGATTTCTTCAATTCACTACCAGTGGCGCACCTACCAGAACTACCAGTGGCGCACCTAAATTTCTACCAGTGGCGCACCTGACAGAAATAGCAGTGGCGCACCCTAGGGATATCAATGGCGCACCAGGTGGTGCGCCACTGGTATTTTGATTAGTAATGGCGCACCAGAGGTGCGCCATTACTAACCATTACTAATGGCGTGTTAATAGTGGCGCACCCATAGTGCGCCATTAATAGCAATATGTGGTGCGCCACTAATAGCCTTTTTTCTAGTAGTGACACTTGTGGGTTATCAACTTTCTCCATGTCCGAATAAACCCCCTAGTTCTCGCAGATATGGAGGAACCCTAGTATGTGTTTGGACTGAATACTGCTACGATATATGATCCTCTTTTGAATGTTTATGTTAATGTTCTTCCCGATGGTGTGTGAAAGTTCGTCCGCACACATTTGCTTTTATGGATGAGAAAGACATTACTATCAGGGCGATGATAGGTTGAGGTGGTACGTGCGGTAACAAAAGCTACCTCCCTCCTTCCTTGACCTCCTGATAGGGGAACAACAGATACCACCTTTAAGTCGTGTCCACGGGGATAGTTCCTATTTTGCTAAACAGATTCGAAACACTCTAACCAGTTCATGAATTGTTTGATTGATATCCAACACAACATAAGAGAAAGCATATTTTAAGCTATTGGGACAAAAGGATTAGGATATAGTTTCGCTAAACGGGATTCAATATTTGATATTTTTCAAAAAATAGAAAATTCCAGTAAATAATACTCCATCCGGTCTATATTAGTTGTCACTGAAACAGATGTATCTAGATGTATTTCAGTGCTAGATACAGCCGTTTGAGCGATAACTAATTTGGATCGGAGGGGTTACATGTTTTCAGTAGTAGTCTAGGAAATTTGTGGTGTGCTACACAGGTCTCGCCGGACCAAGTGATCCTTCCCCGGCGCCGGCGACGACTGTATCCAGCAGGGTGCAGCAAGGACCCGATCGCGTTTTCAATTTTCATAGCGGGGTCTTTTTTGTAAGATGCAGGGACGTGTTTGTATTTCCTAGTTTCTTTCAGGTCCTTGTTGTAAGTTGTACTGGTCCACCGACTTAATCAATGTAGCGCTGGGTCCTTCGGGACCCTTCTAGTGTTCAAAAAAAAAAGGAAGACTTCACGAGCACATACTCGGTGGCTATGAGCACTGTAAATTATATCGAACTCGAAATGGCGCGTGCGTGGCGATCAGTGGCACAGATCACCTTGTGCACACAAAGCGACGGAGTGAACGTTCGCTTGACGGCCGGCTTAGACGATGCTACTGATTTTCTTTCTTTCGGCTAGTGGTTTTGGCTACGCCAGCTAGCTAAGGGCCAGTTCTTTTCCAGCTTATTTCAACTTATTGTCAAAATAAGCTAGAAGCCCAAAAGAACTCGTTTTTGATAAGCTAGCTTAGCTTATTTCCACCGGAGTCCCCTTTGCAATGGAAAAAAGCTGGGGGGTGAGCAGCTTCCCGCAGAAGCTCACTTAGAATCGAGCCCAACCCCTCGTCCCACCACCGATCACAACCCCTCGTCCACCACCGAGCCCAACCCCTCGTCCCACCACCGAGCCCAACTTTGCACTAATCATACCATATATAAGCTGAAAAAAAAGGCACCGAAAAGAACTGGCTAGCTTATTATCTGGAGCTTATTTGGAGCTTATTTTCACAGGAGCTTATTTCCACAGGAGGGCTCAAAAGAACTGGCCCTAAGGTGGATCGAAAGCAACGTGTGACCAATGGTTGCTGGTGTTTCGTATTCGGTTGGTTGGTCTTTCATGCGCACTGTTCACGTGCGCTAAACCCTGCTCAACTCCGTGGGCTCGACTAGCTACAAAACTTTATACTCCCTGCGATCTTTTTTAGTCTACATATAAATTTTGTACGAAGTCAAAGTATCTCTACTTATTAGCAAAAAAAAGTATTTTACGTTGATGAAACTTTTAGAGAAAAGTATCCACATTTTCAATGTCAAATCAATAATGTTACATCCATTATGAAATATATACTTGATAATGTAGATGTTGATACTTTTAAATATAATTTTGGTCAAATTTTGCAAAGTTTGACTTGGCACAAATCTAATACTCCGAGTAAAAAGGGCCATAGGGAGTATTTGGCCGGCATGTCCATTCTACGTGAACTAAATTATGTGCTCTGAAGATGACAAGTTTAGTTGGTAAGCATGGCAAATCTGTCACATTTTTTCTGACAAAATTACCGTGTTTGCAAGCTAAATTTGTCATCATCGCATCAATACAAATTGCCATGAAAAACATCAAATTTGTCATGCCTAAAAATCGGGCGTCTGATTTTTAGTGTTTCCGATAGTTTTATGTGAATGTTTTTAGCCGGTAGTTAGTGTTAATCAATGTGTCAGTAGTGGTACTCAACAATATTTGTCTGTAGTCAATGGTATGCATTATACGTGTGAGACTAAAATTACGACTACAGTATTTTTCTATAGTCAATGGTATGGGTTATACGTGTGAAACCAAAATGCAGAGCCTTCACTAGTTTACTAACTGGTGAACATCCCTTAAGAGTATACCCCAGACAAAATGTACACATGACTAGAATAACAATGCACACAGAGAAACAGCTTACAACAGTAGTGCAAAAGAGAGTGCAAAGTGTGGTAGAATTGAAGGCATTACACACTTATGTAAAATGTTGTGGGCATTTAAATCATATTTTGATTTATTTCTTTGCGGGGGAAATCTGATTTTGATTTAGACGCACCTTTCCATAACAACAATTTTGGAGTTATTAAATCTTTATTTTTAAAAAGGCTAATACAATTTTTTATAAACTTAGACCCTTGAACAAATAATGATGCTGCTAAAGGTGTGCTAGAAGAAAAAAAGATCCCCAAAATTGTAGGTATGGACCACGAAAATGAGAACAGAGAAAGTCAGAAAGTATTTACTCTTGATCTTATAAAGTGAACATCCACCAATTAGTACTTTCACTACAATATTTTGTACTCCCTCCGTCCCTAATATAACATCTTTTTGCAAGCGGTTCGCTTGCAAAAAGATGTTATATTAGGGACGGAGGGAGTAGGATTTTGCTTGGGTCCTAACTATTGCTTGTTGGGTCCTAACTCAACATGTGGATTTTGGAAACCATGAATTCAGTTTAATAAAAAAGTTTAAATTGTACCTTTCTCACCAAGTTTTATTTTTTTTAAGCACATGTTCCACTTTGCGCTAAACTAAGTTTAAAATTCTCGGAAACCAACTTAGACATAAGAAAATCTTAGGTATTTTAAGATTGCAAAACCAATATTGTTCCTCATTTAATGCACTCGATGGAATTATTTCGTGAAAATTCCTGGCCTGGCCCTAGCGCCACCACAGTAAACAAGCATGCTCTTTGAAAACAAAATTTACCTGAATGTCTTGGACCGGAAGAAATGGGAATTAAACTTCGAGCTATATACTGTGGACCTATTGTGCGGACTTGCAAATATCATGGACATGTTTTTTTATTTTGTTGGGCTTATTTTACAGTGTGCACCCATCATTTTGCTATTTGCAAAGAACACCTTTCTTGTGATACTAATTTAGATAAAAAATTGTTTTTGAGAGTATTTTTTTCTTTTCTAAAAAAGCTTTAATCTCCGGGATGAATCCGACGGCCGGAAACCTAGGCATAGGTAGCTCCGAGAGTACTACGTGGGATGGATCGATACGATCGAATCATGGGGGCGATGAGCTGTCCAAGACGCATCAAGTGGCACACGTGGTCCGCCTATGAGGTGTGCACATTCAACCAGTGTGCTCCTCGTGGTCCATTAGTAAAAGGGAACACACACTCAAATAATTTATGCAGGTGTGTGTACCTGGCCAACTCAGCTCAAATACAAAATGTTAAATTTTGCGTAGCTACTAGAGCTCCACGTCGCCCCATATGATTTATTTTCTCAAATTTATTAGAAACTACACTTCTTCCCCGTGGTTTTCAGTATTCACACAACATGGCATGCATGTCCCTGTCGATTCTCTTGGGGCATTAGGGTTGGATTGCTTTGAGAGACTCCTCAGGTGCACAGTGTAGACCTGTGCATGGGCAGCCCTGCCCGAGGCCTGAGCCCCAAAGCCCGACATTCGTGTCGAGCTCGGGCTCTATTTTTTCGTCCAAAGCCGGGCCCAAAAACCAAAGAAAGAGCAAAATGAAAATATTTTTTGTATTAAAAAGGTATATTTTATTTTAATATTCCGAAATGATTATTTGAATTGACAAATGAAATTGTTTATGTGTTTTGGGTTGGGCTCGGGCTTATAATTTTGAGTTGGGCCATTGTCAAGCCTGGCCCAAAACCTAGCCTGGCCTAGAGGATGATCAAGTGTAGTGCACACCTAGCTTTGCATTCGTCAAAAAAAAAAAACTAGCTTTGCATCATGTTAATAACAATTTTCTTCCTCTACTTTTTCCTGTCTTATACTTGCATGGTTTGATGTAAACCTGGGCATGAGCAGCCCGACACAATGGAATAAACCCGAAGCCCAATGGTTGGTTTGCGCTCAGGCTCCAAATTTAAGCTCGGCCTGAGAACTCCAAAAACACCAAATTAGTTTTTAAAATTAGGGTTTTAAGGAAATGTTGACATAATACAATATTTATTTACCCCAAAAATAACTACAATAACAAAAATAATACTATAAACTACAAAGTGCGATGTTATTTATCTCGGCATAGGTCTAGCTCACGCTCGGGTTTGGGGGGGGGGGGGGGGGCAGGCTTTCTTGGCCCGGCCCGAAAAATGCTAGGTTTATTGGGGTCGGGCTTTCTAAAAGTCTAATCCTAAAATGTCTCTTCTATTTCTTAAGAACACGGAGATTAATGGGATCGAATAAGGATTCAAGCAAACTTGTAATCCACCCACCGTCTACAATTGGCGTCTTAATGTTCTTCCGTCTTCTAAGGGTGAATAAGAACTGGAGTGGCTTTGGCACGCTAAGCTAATGAGCTCATAAGATTGATCCATTACGGTTATAGCCTTAGGTTTAGTGAAGTTGGACTTTCTGAATATCTGATCGGTAAATGTATCTTCTATTGTTTAAGAACATGGAAGCTTAATTGGGTTTGCATAAATCGAGTCGAGCTAGCTCGTTATCCCCCCGTCTACTTAATTCACCTCTCAATATTCTTCTATCTTCTAAGTGTGGATGAGAATGTAGACGAGCTTTGGCTTGCCAAATACGACAAGCTATGAGCTGGAAAGATTGATCTATTATGATTATAGCCTTATGTTTAGTGTGGTCGAGCTTTCTAAGGTTCGGGTCGGCAAATTCTCTATAGTTTTTAAGAACATGGAAACTTAATTGGTTCGGATAAATCGAGCGGAGCTAGCTCGTTATCCATCCATCTTCTACTCAATGTGCCTCTTAATGTTCTCCCATCTTGTAAGTGAGGATAAGAATGTAGACGGGCTTTGGCTCGCCAAACGCGACAAGTTGATGAGCTGGAAAGAATGGTCTATTATGATTATATCCTTAGGTTTAGTGGGGTCAGGCTTTCTAAAGGTTAGATCGTCAAATGTCTTCTATTTTCAAGATCATGGAAGTTTAATTGGGTTCGAATAAATTGAGCCAAACTAGCTCATTATCCACCCATCTTCTATTTAATTCGCCTCTTAATGTTCTTGCATCTTTAAGTGAGGATAAGAACGTAGACGGGCTTTGGCTCGCCAGACACGACAAGCTGATGAGCCGAAAAGATTGGTCCGTTACGATTATAGCCTTAGGATCGGTGGGATCATGCTTTCTAAAGGCTGGATCGGCAAATGTCTATTCTATTTTAAAGAACATGGAAGCTTAATTGGGTTCGAATAAATCGATCCGAGCTAGCTCGTTATCCACCCAACGCCTACTCAATTCGCCTCTTAATATTCTTCCATCTAAGTATGGATAAGAACGTAGACGGGCTTTGGTTGCCAAACACGATAAGCGGATGAGCTGGAAAGATTGTCCGTTACGATTAAAGCCCTAAAGACCCGGTGGAAAGAAATCAAAAGGTGAATTCAGCAGACAACCCAAAAACACTCCCCGCCAGCCAGTGTCACGATGCGCAAATATCCGCATGGAAACGGCTCTGTAATCATTTTATCTAATAATTAAAAAATTCTGATTTTCTCAAAAAAAATCTAGGAGTGTCCAATAGAACCTTAGAAATGTGATGGTGATTCTATTAGTAAGACCAGTCCATTGTACTCAAAAGTCATGAAAACATCATCGAAAATACACAGTTTATATAGCATAAATTTTACTGAAACAGTGGATAGTTTGAAAGAATTGACTTTCTTTCGTTTTGCTCCTTAATTTGCCCCCAACAAAAATACCAAATAAAGCTAGGAGACTTGAGATAACAAAAGGAAGAAAAAAAGGACGCCCAAATGCGGAATGGTTTTAAGGATAACCGGCTGCCACCGGCTACTTCCGGCGACCAAGCTTTCTATATATACCCGCCTCTTTTTCCACCCTCTCCGCACACACCCCCTCTCCACTCCGCCCTTTCGTCCCCGCCTCCGGCCGTTTCCCACCCGCCGCTCGCTCGCCGGAGCTCGCAAAGCTTTGCTACACACATCCTTCTCTCATCTCACTCCAAAAGCTCCCCTCTTTCTGACACCGTCGGCCGTCGATGTAAAATTGTTCTTCTTGAACCGTGAGGTTAGCTAGCGGCAGTAGGGATAGGGTCGTCGTGCCATCTCCGGCGGCGTGTAGGATGCTCGTCGAGGATTGGGTCTGAGCCGGCGGCGATCGTGGTGGCGGCTAAATGTACCGCAAGAACGCGTCGGCACTCACCTGCTTCTACCTGTACCTCCTCTGGTTCTTCTTCCTGAAAAAGTAGCAGAGCAAGCGATCGATCGAGCCGGCCACTCGAGATTGAGATTGTTTGGGTTTGATACATATATAGGTGCCCTTGTTGATTGATTGGAAGTTGGAGAGAGGTGATCCCGGCGATGGAGCTGGATCTGAACGTGGAGGAGAAGCCGGCGGCGGTGGCGCGGAGCGACTCCGGGACGTCGGAGTCGTCGGTGCTGAACGCCGAGGCGTCCTGCGGCGGGGGCGCCGCGCCGGCCGAGGAGGCCTCCAGCTCGACGCGCCAGCCGGCGCCGGCGCCGCGGGCGGTGCTCGAGTTCAGCATCCTGAGGAGCTCGGCGTCCGCCGAGGGCGAGAACGACGTCGGCGCCGACGACGAGGAGGAGGAGGCGACCCCCTCGCCTCCGCCGCCGCCGCCGCCGCGGCACTACCACCAGCACCAGCATCTGCTGCAGCCGCAGCAACTCGTCACCCAAGAGCTGTTCCCAGCAGCAGCAGCCGCCGGCGGCCCCCCGCCGATGCCCGTGCCGCAGCATTGGGCCGAGCTCGGCTTCTTCCGCCCCGCGGCGCCGCCTCCGGACATGAGGATCCTGCAGCAGCTTCAGCAGCAGCAGCAGGCGCTCGCGCAGGCCCCGCCGCCGCCGGCGGCCCAGCCGCCGGCCGCCAAGAAGAGCCGCCGCGGCCCGCGCTCCCGCAGCTCGCAGTACCGCGGCGTCACCTTCTACCGCCGCACCGGCCGCTGGGAATCCCATATCTGGTCCGTACACAAATTCTTGCAACCACCCCCAAAAAGAAACCCAATTTTTTCCTCAAATATCATCAACTGATTCTCCAGTTCTTACTTACAATTTTTCCTGCTCCTGTTCATCGCTTAATGCAGGGATTGCGGCAAGCAGGTGTACTTGGGTGGATTTGACACCGCTCATGCTGCTGCAAGGTACTACAAATTTAATTAAGCACGTACTACATAATTGTGATGTGATCATCACCTGAACTACATGTACTGAAACTCTGAAGTCATGTCCACTCTGTTCATTTCACCGTGCCAAATTGACCTTGGGGTGTTCCGCAGGGCGTACGATCGAGCGGCGATCAAGTTCCGCGGCGTCGACGCCGACATAAACTTCAACCTCAGCGACTACGAGGACGACATGAAGCAGGTGATCACCAAAGCCACCAACCAGTGTTCCTCATCCAACCAAATAATTCAGATGCAGAGTGCATTAGTACTGTTGTTGAAACTGATGAACTGAAGGAGTTCTGACTGTTGTTGTTATTTGGTGGGTGATCTGGATCAGATGAAGGGCCTGTCCAAGGAGGAGTTCGTGCACGTGCTGCGGCGGCAGAGCACCGGCTTCTCGCGGGGCAGCTCCAAGTACAGAGGCGTCACCCTGCACAAGTGCGGCCGGTGGGAGGCGCGCATGGGCCAGTTCCTCGGCAAGAAGTAAGAAAATTTCCCCTTTCCATTTTGAACCAATTTTACATTTCTTACTTCATGGCATGTTGCACTGAATGCACTTGTGAAGTTACATATGCATCTCTGGATGTGATTGTGCTGCGGCCTATCTGATCTGAATCTGAATCTCATAAAGAGTCATGATTAGATCAAACAAGATCCCATGATCCATTAGGAATGTATTTTAAGCAGTAGTAGTTCTTAGGTTGAAAATAAGATGCATAGATCAGGAAAAATGAAATGAAATACAGTAGTAGGCAGTGGATAGGGAGTTCCTCAAACAACATGCTTGGGTGCAGGTACATATATCTTGGGCTATTCGACAATGAAGTAGAGGCTGCAAGGTTCCTGAGCTTGGATTCTGCCCATTGATGCACAATAAAAAAGTTCTTTCTTTTTTCTCCATCAACCGAAGTACCGACTCGAATCTCTTCTCTTTGTTTTCCTTCTTTTTCTTGTCCCGGAAAAATCAGGGCTTACGACAAGGCGGCGATCAAATGCAACGGTAGAGAAGCCGTGACGAACTTCGAGCCGAGCACCTATGATTTGGAGCTGCTCAATGAAGTTGCTGCTGAAGGTAACAACATAATGAGAGTTTTGATTTATTATTTTTACATATCTGCATCTGTTATTTGGCAAAAAATTCTGTGTTAGAAGATTAGCTGATGAACTTGAATTCGATTATGACGATTCGCAGGCGCAGATGTCGACCTCAACTTGAGCATATCTCAACCAACTTCACAAAGTCCCAAAAGGGATAAGAGCAGCCTTGGCCTGCAACTCCACCATGGATCATATGAAGGCTCTGAACTAAAGAGACCGAAGGCAAGTACAAATGCTTTCTGCCTTCTTTAAAAGATTGGGCAACCAGTCCAATTTCACTGCTGGATTTGTATGGCTACCTGATCCACTATGTGATTAATAATTGAGTTTCACTGTCATCATGCTAGTGACTGCAGTATGATGCCCTATCGTAACAAAGTCTTTTTCCTAGTTTACTTCATAGGAACTTCTACAGCTATTGTCAAAATTAAATTTCACCGTCACCTGACCCACCGCCCAAATTATTTTCACCACACAGTAACATGTTTACTTTTCCTCCCTGACTATGGTTAACCACCTATTTTTCATTCAGAAATTAAATAGCTTGAGAAGATTATTAGTTGACATTCAACTGGAAAAAATCTTTTGCGTGTTATGCAGGTCGATGCTCCCCCTGAGATGGTCGCAATCCCTCATCGGTACCCCGTTCTGACCGAGCATCCACCAATCTGGCATGGCCAATCATATCCACTCTTCTTAAATAATGAGGTGAGGTGATACTAAATTTTAAAGCTCCTTTCACCTAAAATTGTCATGGTGGCTCTGATGACGCCCGATACGGATCGGAGCATACATATCGAGCATGTCGACGCCACTCTGTTTTGCAATCAGGACTGGCTGATGCAGACTGATAGTGCCCTTGCAGCTGTTGCTGTTGTACTTAGCGTCAATTAAACATTTTTCTGTGTGGCTGCAGTTATAGCTCAAGTCTTTTGAATAAATGTGCCTGATTTCCATAGTCCACCCATTCCCTGTCGGTTTCGGAGTCATTAATTCCTAGCACAATTTTCATATTAGGATCAAACTGTCTAATTGGGGTAGAACTACTACTAGTCATAGGATATATATAGTATAAATATGCTCGATTTTTCCTCCGAAAGGAACATCCTAGAGAGTTGACGATTCAGATTTCGCCCACTCCAATAATTTGGTCAATATTCCTTCATGTGGCTAAGAACGTTTTGGTGTTCTATTTTGTATGGCATTATTTATAATAGTATGACCACTATTCAGAGGTTTATTTATTTATAGCAAGAAAAGAGATCTGAATCGTACCAATACTATTTTAATAGTATGAGTACGCTCATGGCTTTACTTGGAAGCAAAAGAAAGCTAGCTAGTCGGCACCTTATAGTAATAGGATTAGTACACAGTTTGCCATTTGTTTTGAAAACCCAAAATTGGTTTGCCATTCTACTTTTCCTAAATTATCCTCTCAGATTCCTCAACTACTAAACTTCAAGAGTATCTTCACATGTGTCATTTCTTATTTTATTTTTCCTGGAAAGAAAGTTCAGCTGGACATATCTACCTCACCTTTATGTCGATCAAAGCGATAGGAATTAGACCCATTTCTACAAAAGAAACAAAGAACAATTCAATTTCTGCCAATTTTGTTGAATTTATCCTACATGGGCAAGCTAAATTATGCTTCATTTATGCAGGATGCAGCCAGAGATCATAGCAGGAGGCCAGAGGTGGCCACAGGGGGTGTTCCAACCTGGGCATGGAGGGTGAGCCACCCTCCTCCAACACAACCCATGCCACTCTTCTCGTCGTCATCGTCCGCTGCAGCATCATCAGGATTCTCCAAAACCGCCGCGGCAGCTGCCCCCGCCGCCCCATCAACCTCATTCCGGTTCGACCCGATGGCGCCATCATCATCATCAAGCAACCAACACCACCACCACCACCCCCGCTGAAAAAGAAGCCATACTGTAAATTTTCTGGGAAGCCAGTATCTTTTTGCCCCTCCGGCGTTTCAGCGTTTTCGGTCTCGCGCCGGGGCGGTTTCGTGTAGTGGATTGGATTCATGACTGTATTTCCCATGCTGCCCAAGTGAAATGTCCCTTCTTTTTTGCGCTCTCTGCATCAGCGCATTAGTCCCATAATTCTCGCTGTCAGATACTAACCTCAGCTCATCTCACCATCTGAGATGGATTTATACCATTGTTGTAGACAAACTTGTCACTGAAATTCAGCAGTACCGATACCATAAGATAAGAGGAACCTTTACTTTGGGAATTATTCCAGCCCATTTTCTTGGATGTCAGTTGGCTCTTGTTTTTGCTCTATAGCCAACTTCCACTGCTGAATTGTACTGTTGTTTGTTCTTGCACTGTTACAAGATTTGGCTCTAAGGGATGCCAAAGCATCTGGTGCAAGAATATAAATACTTGAGATAACATCTGAAATAGTTATGGACTTCATGATATTGAAAAGAAGTAATCATACATGACTCCTAAATTCTGTAGACTTACTACAAAGTATGCCTAGAAATGTCAATTACTAAAAATGGTGATTTCCAATGGAAAAGTATCTCTCTGAAATGGATGGCTTCCAAAAAAGTATGAATGGTTACATCAATAAAAATAGCATGGAACAAAAACAGATACTTCAGAAGCACTAGAACTGTAGAACAGTTGGACTATGACAGTTTCCTGTGCAATTTCCCCCAGAACAAATTCAGAACTGTTTGAAGACAGTAGCATGGAGTGACACATGACCTCGTCTGCTGTTAAATCCGACGGGACGCTTCTGTGATTTTGTCAGGTAAAAGCTTCTCTGTCGGGGATGGTGAGATATGCCAGACGGCATCTGTCGGCATCGACCGAATCACTGGTCGACCCAAAGGGGGAATCCGTCACGTGAAAGGGCACAATTTTTTTGACAGCCACCATATGCAGTAGTAAGATCACTGCTAGATAAGATAAAGATCTTTTTTTTGAAAGGGATGCATATAGATAGATAGATGGCCTCCAAATATGCGACTGCATCGAGAATCATGCACACTCGCATGGGCATGTGTGAAACAGATGAATTCGACACGAATTTTCGTAGGAAACACTTCACTTTCGCGGGAATTATCAAAATCCTTTGTTCCAAACGGGGGGTCTCGGTTTGGTTCCCTTCGAGGAGAAAGAACTGGAAGATGCATGCATAGTACTAGATCTACTGGCATCCTCCAATCCCATGATTGTATTGCTTTTGTTTACTTGCTTCGATATGCCTCTGAAGGTGTTCATCAAGCAAAATTTGAAGCAGACAAGTAGGAAATATTTTTTGCTGGTTTTGATGAGGAAGGAAAGACCACATCAACTTTACCATGGAAGCAACATGAGATTATATATAAAATGGCACGAAACCCCTACCAAGGGAATCACTTGAAAGACAAATTTGGTCTCAACAGAAACTGGTTCACCTAAATAAAATTCAAGGTCATAAGGCTAATTTGTTTAGTTATCTTATAGTTCTCACACAAGAAATCGAGTTCCGTCAATCTCCAAATTCAGCTGTAAAAACACAAAGTGGCGCTATTACGGCCTTCTAGCATCCATTTTCACATGGCTCAGGCACACTTAATTAGTATTTTCATTAATAAGAAGAAAGATATTGGTATTTTGCGTGATGTTTGAGTTCTTGTTTATATCCTCCAATTTTTTTCACAGTGAGAATTGGGAAAATAATATATTTTGAGATGTCTTCATCAATAATAAGAAAGAAGCTAGTCCTATTAAGACTCACAAGCACATCGTTCATATGTCAAAATCCTAGAAAATAATGATAGAAAATCCGCACAAATGACATATCCAATCAGTGTTTGCGAGAGTCAAACTGGTCATCAGCTGAAGAGAAACAAAATATCTGCTAAGCTTGATTTGGTGGCTACAATAATGCAACTTAAAGAATCAAGCGAGGGTACAATTTCTAAATGGCTATGATAATTGTCGTACAGGTGTCGACGTGTAACATTATAGTATTTTGATGCCTTCGTCAGTTCTGTCATTTCATTATTCGTTCCAAGAAAGGAGGCCTAAAAATATTCACGCAACAGCTCCATTAGATCACCGACAAACGACCATCAGGTACCATAGAAAAACAAGCTGAAAACTTAAAGTACAACCACCCATCTTCAACACTAAGACACTACAACCCCCCACTGAATTTGGCTTTTAGGGAGTAAGATGCACAATTATATGGTACATATACAATTTTTGTGGAACAAAAAGCTGTAGTGTAGAGCAATCATCAGCATCAGACCTCGTAAATTTGTACTTGTGGTTAAGGCTTCAATGTCAATGACAGTTTGTAACGGTCTCGAAAGAAGAAGTGCTCTTATGCGTAGCATCGACAAAAGTAAAATAAATAAATAAAGCCCAATTTGGGTTTTTTAAGGATTGAGGATGTCCTTGTTTTTTTGCTTCCATGTGGTGGGTCTCTGTCTCTCCTTTTGGCATGATTCCTTTGAGAGGAAATATATGTATGTCTTTTGCATGTCGGAATTGCGTCACTGCTTACGTTAATTCGCAACCTGATTGTAATAATCTTATAGCATGACATGGACAAGAGGGAGATTAAAGTATGAATGGTGGGCGCAGCAGTACTATATTAGGCCTGATGGCATTGTTTATGCTGGAGGTTGATGATGATTCCTTGTATTAGTTGTACTCGAAGGAGTTCTTTTTAAAAGCTGGTCTTGTTGTTTGTACCATGCTTTGTTTATTGGAGATAATCTTGTACACCCTGCAGATGTGTAATATACTATCAACTTAACACATGTACTCACTTTAGCACACTGTCCCTCATAAGAAAAAGGGAGTTGAATAGCTATGATTAATGAAGCTGGTCATCATGATCTGGATTTTGTTAATCCATTCTTAAACATATGCATTATTCACTAGTGTGGTATCCATGAATACTGGAGGTGACATAAAAAATTCAGAACTTCAAATCCCATTTGTAAACCTAATTTTTTTTCTTGATTTTCCGAGAGCTGAATTATTTCCTGCTAAAGTGTGCTGCTCCAAACAGAGCCTTAATATGTTCTTAAGGTGGATAGCTTATCATGGCAAGCAAGAGGCAGCATATATCCACAGAGCCAAATGACATAAGTTGAATACTACTATTATATATTCAGAACTTCAGATTGGCCAGATCCAGCTTTTTTTCTATAGTGGTGTTAGTTAGTGCAGAGTTGATCAACACAATGCATTATATACAATATATTCAAAAGATATTATATTGTTAGACTTTGATGCTCACCACGAAAGGGATCATGTGAAGTTTTGCTCCACTCAGTAGAGCTGTCGAGATACATATGCAGCCAACATTTATATTCACACAAAATTTGATTTTGATGGTGACACAACACCTATACTGATCTTTGCACGACCCATCGCTGTCGACCGTGCGGTTACAAAATAATACAATCCACGAGGTAGACCTGGCCCTGCACAAACTATCCAAAGAAAATTGTGATGATGAATCATGCAAAAAAAACAAGGTACTGTCTCTGCATTCTGCAGTTACAAGGGGATTTTGCAGGAATGCCGTGAAAATTGCAGTACTACTTGAAGTATCTATGCATACCAAAGAGATCAGAAGTTACCACGTTAACATGGAATTCTCTAAATGTGCATCCAAAGGGTCACTATCTCTCGAAAAAAGATTGGATTTGAAACAGAACAAGGACTTCCCCTGTTTTATGCAAACATCATATGTTTGCTTTTATAATTTACTGCACTGAAACAAGGCCATCTGTTTACCCTCCCCCATAATCCTGGTCTGTCAGATGGTTTTGGTGACGTCCCTATGCTTTTGCAAGCACGTGCAGTAAAGAAATGTACCGTCTCTGTGGTTACAAGGGAATTTTGCAGGAACACAGAAAATTGCAGCACTGCTTGAAGTATTTCTGTGTCCCAAGAAGATTAGAAGTTATGTACATGGTTTCCTGCAAGATTCGCGTAGAAATGACCATGTTAACATGGAATTTCGTAAATGTGCTTAGAGAAATGCACTGTCTCTCGAAAAACTTGTGTATTATAAACATGCCGAGGACACTCTCTTGGCGTGTGCCTGTTTTTTGGTTTTTAGGTCTTGTTGAACCATGCCCTCAACAGAACCCATTTGTGGTTCACCTGTTATGTGTACCATGGTGTCGTGTGTGTGTTGCGTTGGCCTGTTCGGATCTTGTTGGCTTGTGGCTATTTGCTTTATATATAAAGCGGGGTGAAAATATTTTTCGGTTAAACATGCCGAGGAGTTCCCCAATCTTATGCAAAACTATATTTTAAAAAAGTAGGTGTACTGCAATGAAATCGGGGCACGTCCAGGTCTCGCTTATTGCGTGACTGACGGGACGCTAGCCTCTGTCTCACGGGATGGGCTGGCCCACTACACCCTATGCTCGCCAATCGAGTTGAGTTGGCTATGTATGGTTAGTTGCTAAAAAGAGATTAGGCATGGTTTTATATATGCGTCAAAACCTATGATTTTGTATTACTCAAAGAAAAACGTACATGTTTGTTTTTTTCCTTTTATATATATTACAATTATTCTAAAAAAATATTTATGTACAAATGATTTTATTTTACTTATTTTATGAAAAAGTTCACGGTGTATTAAAAATTATTCGTCGTGTATTAGAAAATATTCATCACATATTAAAAGTTGTTCATCGTGCCTTTCAAAAATTATTCATAGCCTAAATCAAAAAGTCCATCGTGTGTTAGAAGCGTTCATGAGTATTTCAAAGAATGTTCTTATAGATGCATTAAAAAAATGTTCATCCAGTTTCAAAAATTGTTCGTACCATTCAAAAAATGTTCACATGTCTAGACATTTATGAATTTTAAGAAAATGTTCAAAAAAATGTAAAATTTTATTTGCAAAAATTTTAAAAATGGTCATGTTATATAAAAAAAAAATCATGGAAGGGTACAAAAATAGCAAAATTTTAAAATATGACATACAAAAACTGTTCACTCCTACTTTTACACAAAAAAACATGGAAAATGGAAAAGAAGAAAAGGTGGAAAATAAAAAAATGGAAGAAAGAAACAGAAAAAGGAGCATGAAAAAAAAGGGCAAAACTAAAAACCAGTAAAGTAAAACAAAGAAAAAAATCAACCATAGAAGGTTCCAAAACTACACACGAAAACGCTGCAAACTGTAGCTTAGAAGCTTTCGAAAACCACTTTACTGTGTTCAAAAAAAAAAGACAGGCCCAGTCAGACAGACAGTGGAAAACCACGAGATAGTCGTTGCGTTGAAACAAGCATTTCTTGTGTATTTTGCGCACCCCCCCCCCCCCCCCCTGCACTGGCCTAGCCCATATAACTTATTTTTTCTAATTTTTTAACCCGCAAGAAAGTGCGATCGTGGTGAGAATCGAACCAGCAACTTCGTGCATCAACTTAAGCTGCAGCAACCACCCCGCCACCAAATCTGAAGTTATTACTTACATATTTTTCCATCATTTTTTATTGTCTATTTTTTATTTTCCTGGTTCGATGAACTTTTTCCAAATTTGTGATTTTTTTCATATTGATGAACTTTTTTCTCAGCATTGATGAACATTTTTCCAAATAGATGATTTTTTTCAAATTCGTGGATTGTTTTCAAAAAAATCATGAACATTTCTCAGTATCGATCAATTTTTTTCTAATTTGATGAACTTTTTCTAAATTCATTAAACTTTTTAAGAAATCAATGAACTTTTCACAAATTCTACGAATTCCAAATTCGATGAACATATTTTTCAAATCGATGAACTTTTTTTCTAAAATCCGTGTACATTTTTGAATTCATGAAACTTTTCTTTTTCTACAACTTTATTAAAAAAATTGATATGATCGAGCGAACCAGGGAGGAAAACAAATTTGATCGAAGCTCGCCATCTACATGGGCCGACCCTCGAGCGACGACGCTTGGGTGCCAGGAAGCTTCCCTGGCGCTGAACGCGTCGTATAGGAGCTCCGGTTGAAACATGCCATCTTTTCTTGGATTCTAATGGGTCAGATATCTTTTTGGATGATCTAATATGCCAGAGATTCCATTTAGGAGCACAATAGTTCAGCCCAGATTGTTGAGAAAGAATTTAAAAAAAAGGAATGATGAGAAAAAGATAATTATGTTTAACCCCCTAAACTATCAGGTTTGACACATACTTCCTCCTAACCTATTATTGGCCTAATTAGCAACCCAAATGTTGTGCAGCTGCATTATTTCAAAGAATTGAGCCCACACTATCAAGGGAAAGAAAAATCATAGAGCGATGGGAAGTACTTTCCTATTTGAGAAAGAAAAAGAGAAAAGAGTGTGGTTCCACATGAGACAACGGATACAATGGACATCTGCAAGAATACATGATGTCATCACACTTTATTACGTTACATTTTTCAAAAAGCTACAACTTTTGAACCAAGCATCACAACGAAGATCCATTTTCACCGTTAGGTTTCTCGCGACAAGCACTTTAAAACTAGATCTCATATGGGTACATTTCGATGAACTTTTCTCAAGGCAACTATAATGGTAGATGGGGCAACCTTACGACTATACATAAGCAACTTCCTTGCCTTCTATGCACTAGTGAACTCACTTAGCATTCTTTTAATTTTCCTACTGTTACTGCTAAGTTGTCTACCAGTGATGCTTAGTTGCATATCATCGCTAATTGGATTTCTACAAAACTACAAAGTTGCCTACCGGTGATGTTTAGTTCTTTGTCAATGATTACTCGTAGTCTACCATGACTAGTAAGTTGTCTGTCGTTGTTAATTAGTTGCATATAATATTGTTTAAAATTGATGCTATCATCGTTGCAAAGTTGGCCTACTTTGAATCTAAGTTGCCTAAAATACTACGAAGCCGCATGCCATTGATGCTCAGTTTTTTGTCATTGCTAACTAGTTTGCCTATAATATTATGAAAGTTATCTATCGGTGTTGCTAAGTTGCTTATCACTGAATCTAAGTTGCCTAAAGTACTGAAAAGTATTTGTAGGCAACTTAAGATAAACATTAGGCAACTTTCCAGTCATGGTAGACAACATAACAAGAAGTTTCTTCCTTTTAGCACTAAAGCGATAAAGTTGCTTGGCAGACATGGAACCAATTTAAGAGAACATTGACTTGATTGGCAGTCATGGTTTACACCTAACAAGAAGTTGCTTACTTTTAGCACTAAAGTTGGTTGGCATAGAAAAAGGTTTATTTTCAAGAAAACTTTATTCAAACGTGCAACTTCACTGCATTTCCTGGTTAATTTTCTCTAACATTCTCTCAACCTGTTCACCGCGACTTCTAAGTTGCTACCATTTATGCTTGTATGTCATTTTTTCTAAGTTCGCTGCAATATTACAAAGTCCTCCATCGTTAATGCTCAGTTATCTGTCATTACTAGTTAGTTGCCAATCATGGTTGTTATAGGTTACTTGACATTGCCATTTAGTTCTCTACCGATGATGCACATTGTATGGCATGCAACTAAGCATCATTAGTAGGCAACTTCAAGTGCTGTGGGCAATTTCAAAAAACAATGATAAGAAACTTCACAATATTGTAGGCAACTAATTTGCAAAATTAGGCAACTGAGCGGCAATGATAGGCAACTAACTACCAATAGCTAGCAAATGAGCATCAATGATAGGCAATTTCATGGTATTTATAGGAAACTAAGCATCAACTGTAGACAACTAACCATCAACAATAGGCAACTGAGCAGCCATGATAGGCAAGTTGGGATAATGTTAGCAAAATTCACAGGTACACATAGAGTAGTGAAGTTGCTTGTATGTAGCATGAAAGGTGCCTCACACTTTGTGCGATTTTTCCTGTTTTTACACAAACCAACCTAATAGGCAGTCCTACTAAGCCAAAAAAAGAAGATGCTTCCCTATAACACTAAAGTTGCCTACATTGCACGCAAAGTTGCTCATGAAAAAAAGTTCGACGAAGCATACCCATATTGGATCTAGTTTTGAAGAACTCGTCGTGAGAAACCCAATGATTGAAACGAATTTGAATTCCGAAGATTAAATTAAAAGTTACGGCTTCTTAAAGTTTCTGGAACTATAAATAAGTACACTGAAACGGTGATCTTGGATGATTTCTTTGGTAGCCATGTGCGATAGGGTATGTAGCCCAACAATTTCCTTTTCTAGCGTAAACACATGAACAAATACCTACTTTATATGGCAGTGCGCAGCGTCTCAGCGGACATGTCTCTGGTTTAATTTTCTTCACCTACTAAGCAACAACGAGTGAATTGCAAAAAACCACCACATTTTAAGTTCAAGCCCGGATTTGCTACCACATTCCTTGGCCGTCCCAAAAATCTACCAGTTTTCTTACTAATTTTCTCAATAAACACTTATGACAGGTTTGGAGAGATTTAATCTGATTTCTGACTGATTGGGTCCACTTGTAAGCGCTGACTTGGCACCGAAAGTCAAGTCCATTTGTTTGACCGTCAGTGTTAGCGCTACTCTGTCACAAACACTTTCCTGTTTGCGGCATTTTCTCAAACACGTTGCGTGCATGTGTTTGCGTGTCAGCGCGCTCTAGGCTGCTGCGGAGCTCGCGAACGCCAAGTGCATAGCCGCTATACAGGTCGTCGTTGTTCCCGCCACTGGATGGACGGCGAACCCCATGGACACTCACCCTGCACCTTCGGTGGCGTCGCCGGAGGCTGGCAGGAGGCAGGTGCGCGGCGCCAGGCCGCCGCGGCCATGAGCACGCATGAGCTCGAGGCGGCTCAGTGCGTCGCAAAGGAAGGCTGGGAAGGAGTGGGAGGAGGTGCGTAGGTCCGGCGGTGCGGAGCCCTCCGGTGGCTCGCCGGAAGCCGGAGGGATACGGGTGTGCGGGGCCGGCGTGCCACGGCCATGAGCACGCATGAGTCTGAGGCGGGTCAAGGTGTCTCGAGGGAGGACGGGAAGAAGTGGAAGTAGGTGCGGAGGTCCGGCGGAGCGGTGCTCTGTGGCGGCGTCGCCGGAGGCCGGTGTGAGTCAGGTGCGCGGTGCCGTCGAGCGCGGATACGACTCCTGGAGGTAGGAGCAGCGTGGGAGAGGTAGGAGCAGCGTGGGAGAGATGGGCTGACGGTCAACAAACAACGTTGACTGGTATATGCCATGTCAACGCTTACAGGCGAGACTTTTCTGTCAAAAATCGTTTTAAATCTCTCCAAACCGGTCATAAGGGTTTATTGAGAAAATTAGTAAGGAAACTGGTAGATTTTTGGGACGGCCAAGGAATGTGGTAGCAAATCCGGGTTTGAACTTAAAACGTGGTGGTTTTTTGCAATTCACTCAAGCAACAACATATTGGCTTTGGCATTGGAAGGGGTTAATTTGCAGCATGTTGTAGAGATCGGATGGCTTCTCTTCAAGGCTTTTGTTCCAACAACCATCATTAGCCGGCCATATATATGGCAGGTCGGTAATAACTATCCCAGACAGTCCAACTTGAGCAAAAAAAAGTTATGATTGAACGGACGTATGTATGACCGATCAGTGATGGCATGTCATCACAGACGTGTCGATATCATCAACCAACAGTCTACTTTGTCCCGTTCCTATTGTACCATTCATAATCGGAGCGCTTACATTTTGGCACATCAATGTGATTTTACGCGTAGGTTAAGGCAGATCACAGTGCATTCCTTGGCAAGTCCATATAAAAGATCCTAAGCCTAGAGAAATAGTTCTTTCTACCTTCAAGTGTCTCTCCTCTACTCTAGCCGCTGGACACCTCACCATACCATCAATCGACCCCTCGAGAGATCTCGTCGTCGTGGATCCTCTCCGGCCTCATGCGGATTCAGCTCCGACTAACCCCGCCCCCACCGTCGATGGCGACGTTCATCCTCACGCAGATCCACCTCCTCCTCGATGCGACTATCCCTTATGTGCCCTCCTAGCGGCTAGGCCAGAGGAGGTGGAGGATCTTTTTGCCTCTGCATCCTCTCCTATCCTATCAAGCACTAGGATGACGAGCTCACTGAAGGTTGCTTCCTACTTCTCACCTTCCTAGTGGCCGAACATGGTGAGCTAGCCATCTTCCCCTCTTCATCCTCACATATGAGTTGGGTAAATTTGGATCCAATTTGTATGTACATGCAATTGCAAAAAAAATTCAACACACAACACATTTAGGTTTAGTTTCTACATAAATGGTTGACACCATATTTTTTGCATGGTTATAAATGTAATTGAGATGGACTAAATGATAAATGTCTCAACATGAAATTTCTTCATCTCCTCAAGATGAATAATTCCCATATTTAGATCACCTCAATACAAGGTCGTATGCAACTTAGAGAGCCAAAA
This sequence comes from Elymus sibiricus, assembly GCA_039707655.1. NCBI lineage: Eukaryota > Viridiplantae > Streptophyta > Magnoliopsida > Poales > Poaceae > Elymus > Elymus sibiricus. The sequence goes on along the minus strand of CM077663.1, from coordinate 67,914,338 downwards.
CTGTCCGATCTAACCATGAGTTCGAAATGAGCGTCCGGCCCCAGACACATATTGATACATGTCTGAAGGTAGTGACACTGTAGTACATGATTTTTTCTAGTTAAAAAAACTATTTTGAAGAATGCAAATCATTTTCCAAATTATGAAAAAATTTCAAAAGCGTGAACTTTTTTATAAAAGGCAAACACTTTTTGAAACCATGTACAATCTTTGACAAATACGAACAATTCTTTAAAATCATGAAGAAAATTTTAATCACATACATTTTTTGAAATTGGGAACATTAGTTTAAATTTTGAACAATTTTAGAAACACGGACATTTTTTTCAAAAATCCATACATTTTTAAAAACAGGATAATTCTTTAAATTTTAAAAAATATATTTGAACGTGTAAATTTCTATTTTTAAAAAACATGAACATTTTCTAATTTCCGATTTATTTAAATAGGAAATTTTAGAAGAATATAATATAGAAAGAAGTCTTAGAAAATAAGTAAAATAAACAACATGAAAATAAAAACTAAAAAAGGCAATAAACAACCAGACTGAACCCCTACGGAAATGTGCTCTTACATGGGTCGCCCCAAGGAATCACTAGTGAGTGAATTCCTGCGCAAAGTGGCATCAATTAACACAATATGCAACGAATAGGAAATTCCAAGGGGGCACCCTCCAACTAGTTGCTCCCAGAATTTCCATTTTGGGCTTCAACCAACATAAGAAAAGTGGCCTTATTTGAACATTTATACGGCCCCGAAAAGTTCATGAGGCCCATTACTTGCACATTCTTGTACAAGCCTCACAAGTCAAAAGAACTTCATATTTGTCGCAAGTTGCCTTGTGCGAGACTAGCTTCTGTCTCGCTGAAGGTTCTTTCTGTTCTGTATAGAACTTGGCCAGGCCGTTTCTTAGCTCTCGATCGATCGATCTTTTTTATGGTAATATGTGTCTCATTCATATTATAAAGATCAAAGTAAAAGTTACATAAAGACCGACGTGAGAAAACTAAAAAGATAGCAAAACATCACTGAGCTTGACACCAACGCCCGTCACCTGCCTCCGGCACCACCACAACAGCCACCGATGTAAAGAATGACGAATCACCTCCTCACACGAGCTCGACGCGGCTCCGTCACTGATATGCAGCTTTGCGGACCTCCAAGGTGGCTCACCAAAAGTAAAGCCCTTGCGGTTGAACGAATCAGACCGGGCAACACCTCGGACACGCCATCGAACTCCAGATCTGTCACCTCACCACGACTAAGACGCCGAAGGAGGAAACCATACCTACCATCCACGAACCATGAAACCAGCACACGTTCCATCTTCCAGACGTCGATGCAGACCACAATCTGCATCCGCTCCTGGACTACCTCTACCTCCCAAGCTCCGTGTCGACGCTGGAGCAACCGCCGTCGCAACGGCGAAGCCCGAGGACACATGTCCACCACGAGGATTCCACCGCCGCCACGCCATCCTTGCTTGAACAGACTGATTTTCAAATCCTTCCCCAACCATAGGACCGATGGCCTCATCAGGGAAGGATCCAAAGAATCTTTATTCAGCGCCGCCATCGTCGCCGCCGAAGCAAAGACAATAAACAACCTAAACAAAATCTAAACTACGAGGACTAAAAATGATCCACACGCGTGGATCCGGCGACCCCCTTCACCACCGACGATCGAAGTCGCCGGCGGAGGGGAGCCGCCGGAGGACGGCGCTGGAAAATTGTCTCCCTGGCGGCGGCTAGGGTTGTAGTCGCGAGAGGACTATAGCGATCGATCTGAAATCGACCGATCGTTCGTGACCACTCGCTCGCTTCTGGTAGTGTAAGCCACGGTTTGTTATGTTTTTTCTTTTTCGTTTCTTTTCGTTCTTCGTTTCTTTTCGTTTTTCGTTTCAGTTTTTTTTCTTTATTTTGTTTTTTCACCGTTTTACTTCGTCTTATCCAGGTTTTTACTCACTTTGTCTTTTCCTTTTCTAGTTTACTTTTGTTTCTTTATCCTTTTTCATCGGTTTTTTTTCTTTCCTACTTTTTTAGTTTTCTTAGATTTTCTTTGTTTCTTTCCACGGTTTTTTCTTTGTTTCTTTTCTTTCAAAATTTCATTATTTTCCATTGCTTTTAAACGATTTTCACTTTCTTTCTTTGTTTTATTTGTTTTTCATTTTTGGTTTTATTGGCTCTGTTTGTTTTTTGTCAATTTTAATCGGTTTAAATTTTGCTCAATACATGTCAACTTTCTTCAATACACATTCCATATTTTTTGTATACATCAGAAAAACTTTTATATACGTATTAAAAAAACTTAATTAGATGATTAACATTTTTTTTGAAAACTTGATTTTTCTCTCTCTTTTCCACACACATTGTACATTTTTGGTATATATCTATATTTTTAATAGACACATTTAACATTTTTAAATATTAGATTAACATTTTTAAATACATGATCAACATATTTCAATACATGGAGAACATGTCTTAATGGCAATAAACCTTCTTTCGTAAACAATATACATATTTCGTGTACACCAGGAACATTTATTATATACACGTTTAACAATTTTAAATACAAGGTTAACATTTTTTGAATAATTGGTCAACATTTTTCAATACATGGAGTGCATTTTTTAATGGCAATAAACATTATTTCACCAAAAATGCAAAATTTGTTGTGTACACCAAGAATTTGTTTTGAAACATGTTTACATATTTTAAATAAATGATCAAGATTTTTTTCATACATGTTGTGTTTTATTTGTGTATATTGTTTCTCTTCTATGCACATTTGAAAAATTTCATATGCTTTATAAAGCATTTTCACATACTTGATTAATATTTTTAATAATTATTTATTAACATTTTTTTACATGATCAACTTATTTCATTCACATTGTATATTTTTTGTATACATTTTTTATATACATGAGAAATATTTTCTTTATACACATTTAACATTTTTGAAATGCTTGGTTAATACTTTTGTCAAATTTTTATGCAAAGTGTTTTATAATATATTTTTTGATTTTCATTCAAAGTAAAAAACACAAAAACAAAAAACAGGAAAAAAACAAAGCAGTGACTTGTGGCTCGAGCGTGACGAGCCGGCCCATTTAAGTATGTGGCTGACGCGAGCGCAATCTACATCTCGTTGAAAGCGAGACGGCGAATGCTATTTGCTGCGCGGGTCGCCGGTTAGCGACCACACGCGATAGTGTTTGTATGAATGAGCCGGCCCGTTTCAGGGTTTCTTCCCAACGGGTTGTGGGAAGGTTCCTCTAAGACATTCCTTGAACCTTTTTTGTTTTTATTTCTTTCTTTTTCTGTTTTCGGTTCTTCTTTTTCTTTTCATGTTTTCTTTTTCGTTCCCATTTTAATTTTCTGTTTTTACTTCTTCATTTTCATTCTTATTTTTACAATTGGAAATAATATTTTTAACTTTTTGATGAATTTTTAAAATCCTGAGCATTTTTTAAAGTCATAAACATTTTGTAATTTAATGAACGTTTTTCTCAAAATCTTGATCAATTTTTTCAAAATTCGTGTACCTTATCTTATACTGTGAACATTTTTTTAAATCGTGAACATTATTGTGAACTCATGACCATTTTTTTAATTCAAGAACTTTTTTTTTGAAATCATGAAAAAAAGAGGGGGCGTCTTGGCCCGCACATGGCCCGGCCTAGAAGGACGCACAGGGAGCAGGGTGGGGAGTTGGTGGGTGCGCGCGCCTGGGTTTCGACGCGCTGGTCACCTAATAGAAGGTTCCCAAGCAAGACATACATAGGCGCGCCCGACAAATTATCGTCGAATCGCACAGGTATGCTTAGACATATCTAGTAATTGGGCAGGCCATCTTAGCTGGAAGCTACATGAAATATGGAAAGGGTATGCGAGGTCTCTTTTATGCCAAAGTTATATCGGCAATTCCATTCTGTACCAAAAACATCCCCGATTTTTGAGTGGCATTTCGAGAAGAATGGACAATTCTCAGTTAGATCATCCGACAACATGCTTATTGCAACGAGAAAGCGACGGGAGGCATGGCTGGATGGTTCAGTCAGCTCATCGACGACTAGGGGAGAGGAAAAACAATGGAAAGTTGTGGAAGACTCAAGTTCCAGCCAAAGCAAGGATGTTCTTGTGGAGGCTCTCCAAGCAATCATTACCTACCGAAGATGTGCGGGCTCACTAAAACATGTCAAATGCTTTGGTGTATGGCCTTTGTAGCTCACTTGACTCGTGGCGACACTCGCTTTTGGAATGCACCATGCCGAGGTGTAAATGGCGCCTGGTCGATGAGGAGATTGGGCAGTCAACATGCAAAGCATTGGTTATTCTCACATATTGATTGGTTATCGCATGCACGCTTTGTGAAGCTAGCTGTGACATTATGGGCTATATGGACATCGAGGAGAAAGGCTATTCATGAGGGAGTCTTCCAAAGTCCACAATCGATGCACTCCTTCACCACCTTGATTTATTAGTGAACTTGAGATGCTATATGAGAGAAGGCCGACTGCTGCTACGGTTCCTGCTGTAAACATGAGTAACAATTATATCATACGACCAAAAGCTCCTCCTCTAAATCATGCCAAGATTCATGTCAATGCCGCCATGCGAGCAGGAAGGGCTGGTTCGGCAGCCGTGGTATGTCGGGATGCTAATGGAACCTATCTGGGAAGTTCTGCCTTAGTTGTTAAAGGAGTTGATGACCCTATTGTCTTGGGGGCAATGGCGTGTAGAGAGAGGCTATGTACAACCAAGGATCTCCTCATTCATCAGTTCGTGGTGGCATGTGATGCTAAACAGATTATCAACGATATCACGCAGGGCAACCATAGAAAACAGATTAAAGACCGTAATACTTCTTTGTTTCTTGTAAATTTATTTTTGAAGGCCGAGGAAGCAATGTAAAGGCTCATAGTTTAGTTAGATATGCTTTGAATTTAGCACCTGGTCGTCATGTCTGGTTTGACCAACCACATGACTATCCAAATTTTCTAATTTTGTTTCGGTTTTGCATTAATTGTTCATTTTCTTTTTGAAATAAAATATGTGGAACTTCAATTTTTTTTGTACATGTTTATAATATTTTTTGTTTTTTAAATAAAATCTTTCAAATGCGTTTAATTTTTTCCAGAATTTCAAAAGTTATTTGGGAACTTGAAAAAAGTTGTTCACCTTAAAAAAAGTTATTTCAAATCTGTGTTCAGGCTTTTATTTTTAGTTTCTTATTTTCAAAATTGTTCGCCTTTAAACAACAAGATTTTCAAAAACAATTCTTGCTTTCAAGAACTATTAGCGTTTAAAAAAATGTTCACACTTTCCAAAAACTATACGAGAACTTAACAAAAGTTCCCATTTTCAAAAATGATTCGCAATTTCGAAACATGTTCAAGTTTACAAAATTTGTTCACGTTTGCAATAATGTTTGACAAAATATAGAATATTGTCGCGATTCAAAAGATATTTTGCTTTTTTTGCTAAAAAATGTTCGAAATTAATAAAACAAATCTATCGCCACAGTAAAACGAGAGTTTCCGATCGCTACAGTGCCTTTTCTCGTTCGTTACAGCATCTTTCCTATGGCTACATATCGCACAGTATTGGGCCGGCCCAGCTGGAAGCTCTCTGTGCCGATCGCACATCGCAGCTCCCCGAGTCGAAAGTCAGACGCACACTCGCATCACCTTCCCCCAGAACCCTCGCCGCCGCCGCCGCCGCCGACGATGACGTCCGTGCGCAGCGCCGCTGGGGCCGCGCTGCCCCCGATCCGGCTGGCGGTGGAGCGGGCGCGCCAGGAGGCGCTCCGGCGCGAGCTGGACGGGTGCCAGCTGCTGGCGGGCATCTGGTGCCACGGCTTCACGGTGGCGCAGCTCCGCAGCATCCGCGCCTCGCTCCCCTCCACGGCGCGGCTGCTGGTCGCCAAGAACTCGGACCTCGCGGCGGCGGTGGAGGGCACGCGCTGGGAGTCGCTCCGCCCCTGCGCCCGCGGCATGAACGCCTGGCTCTTCGTGCGCTCCGACGAGATCCCGCCGGCGCTCCGGCCCTACCGCGACTTCCAGAAGGAGTGGCGCCTCCAGCTCAACGACTTCACCGGCGCCGTCTACGAGGGCCGCCTCTACGGGCCCGACGACTTCGCGCAGCTCGAGGCCATGCCCACCAGGGTGCAGTCCTACCAGTACCTCCTCGGATGCCTCCAGATGCCCGCCGTCTCCGTCCTCGCCGCCCTCCGCGCGCGCCAGGAGGTCATGGCGCAGGCTGACAAGCTGCCGCCCGCAGAGGAGGCGGCTCCTGCTCTGGCTCCGGCGCCGGAGAAGTGATCCCTCCTTCAGCATCGAGGTTCCTCAGTTATGATTATTACACCTGCAGCTCCTTTCTCTTTTGCAGATTTTGAATTCAGTGTTAGTAGACAACACCCATAAAACCATCATAAGGATGCATTGCTCTTATGTATCATCAGTCCATGAACTGACTTTTGAATGGGAAGAAATGTGATTTGCTCGATCTTTCACTAGTGCCGAATCGCTTGTGTACTAGACAAAACCAGAAAGAAGCTTAGGATGATGATGTAGCATGTTCTTCCTTGTTTGCTTGTTAGAGTAGGGGAGGGGGGCAGAATGGAAAACCTGTCATTATTTGAGCTATACTAGCTATGTTGTACACTAAATTCGCCAGATATATTGTACAAGCTATCGCCATTGTTAGCGAAGTGTGTGCAGACCGATGAACTCATCGATATCAATATATCATTAACCCAAGACATCAGCTAAGAAAAGACTGAAGACTTGAACTCCAGCCAAGAGCTCTCAAATTCCCAGGAAACTAGCAAATTGGTAAATTCAGACAGGAATTTTTTATGGCAGCTATGCAATCCCATGGAAAAAGGAAGTTGTGCACCTGCACATCCCCAGAGGGATTTTTTTTTGGCAAACTAACGCCGGAAACTGGAAAAAACACTAGTTAGCAGCGACCTACGCCTATGAGTTAATTAGTGTATGAAAGCCTGAATCATCTTAGTAGGAAGAAGATAGCCAGAGGAGGAGGATCAAGCTGAGCAGAGAGGCAAGAGAAGCAAATCCTTTACCTCTAAGAATTCTCTGCAGCCGTTTTTACTCAGCCCATTGAAAAAGCACCGCTCTTGTGTTTTTTAAGGAAGCACCGTTATTTTGTTCACTGATCAGTGATCACCATTCTCTCCCATTTGAATGTTCAGTGATACTTGTTCTGTGCATTCTAAAACTAAATTCAGCACAAGGTTCATCAGGTGATGTGTTAGACATGCTGAATTATCCATTAAGCTATATGTATATAGGATGAAGAACATTATGAGCTCACATCACTTATGGTCCAGCTTCACCGGACACTTTTAACTGGCGTGGTTTATTATCTTACATCACTACTCATTATTTGCTATAAAATGCTAGCTGATTACAACAAGTTTTTTTTAGATAAAACATTAGGCGATTAATCTACTTGACATTTTAATTAATTAGAAATAGTTTACATGAAATATACATGCAGATAGTTACAAGCAAATATGTAGATTTAGAAGAACCGGGCGACCATTCTACAAAGCCACCATAAGGAGCTCCTCTGAACGCGATGAAGGACCAGCTCCAACTCATCTTTAAAGAAATTCCAGCATCTGGAGAGGCTAGGGTTCTTGCTGTTGAAGATGTAATCATTTCTGGTGATCCAGATGCCCCAGGCAACCAATATGATTAGTTCAATGAAAGAAGGAACAGCCAGAGAATTCTTCAGGCGTAAGATCTTATCCTGAAGACTGCCATTCAACTGAATATTAAGGCATAGCTAACATTGTTTAAACGGGGCGTAACTGAATAATCTTGTGCGCAACAAGTAAGCAGTTCTTTTGATAATCTCCCTTTTCGATTAATATGCCGACTTGCCATTCTTTTAATAACCTGTCGTGGCTCTAAGAATTCTCTGCAGCCGTTTTTACTCAGCCCATGGAAAACTTTGAAGCACACACCACTCTTGTATTTTTTAGGGAAGCACCATTATTGTGTTGACTGGTCATTCTCTCCCGTTTGAATGTTCAGTGTACCCGAATGCTTATTGGGTCGATTCAGTCTTGGGATACCGTAAGCATCATTACTTTGTTGCAACATGTATCACTTATCATTTGTGATCCTGCTTCACCGAACAATTAGAACTGGCGTGATATATTATCTTCCATCACCACTCATTATTTACTGTAAGATGTTCCAGCTGATTACAACGAGCAGCAACTCTTATGATAATCTTGCGTACTACGACGCACGGAAAACCCAGCAACTCCAGCAGCCAACTGCAAACGTTGCTCTGACCTTTTCAACGCTGGCTAGCTAGCTAGCGACGATGGGCTTCCGGCACCCTTCGACTCTCAGACTCGTTGCCCATCATCCTCTCGCTATCCATCACTCGATCACCGTTACTCTGCTCCTCTTCTATGTGTCCCCGGTGAGACATTTGGCGGGCCAATGTTTCAACGGGAACGACATTTGTTTTTGTGTGGTCTTGCAAATAGGCGAGAACTAACAAATGACACGATAAAATCATCAAGGAAGAAATAAAGCACTAGCCGAACAAGAGTTAATTGCATGAAAGTACCACACTTTGGGACATTGTAACGAATTGGTACCACTAGTCATTTTTTTTGCATGTCAGTACCACCTCCTAGGCTAAGTGTTGCGAAACGGGCTGACAGCCGTATAAGCAGGTATTGACCACGTATCTGACCGTTGGTGCCCGCCTGTCGGGTGACACGCTGGCGTACCCGCCCCGCCCGCCGTGCTGAGTCGGACGAGCCCGCTCGGTCGCTCGTTCTAATAGGCTCGGTCGGGCCGGGTCGAAACCCTAACATCCTTTCCCCCTGCTTCTCCTTTCTCTCGCTCTCTGGCCATGGCGGTGACGGTGGCTGTAGCAGCGGTGGAGTTGTGTGCGGGTACGGAGACCTTCCCAGACTCGGGAGCGAGGACCACGTTGGTCTGGATGGCTCCAGTTCGTCGTCCTATTCCAGCTACGACGAGGAGGAGGAGGAGGCGCCTCTGTCCATGGAGCAGCGGGTGCGGCTGGCAGAGATTTGGGTGGCCAATCCTACCACAAGCCATCATTGGACCAGTGGAGCTGGTCGCGTGTTGTAAGTCCTTCTCCTCTCTTCTTTCTTCCTAGTAGAATTTCAGGTTTAGGTTAGGTTTACTGAAAATGTTCAATTTGAATGTCATTTTGTAGTTTGGATGATGCTGTTTGGGATGTAAGGATGCACTTTGATGCTCAGCATAATTTGGATAGGAAGATTTGCAGCTCAGATTTAACACTTCTAAATCTCTATGCACTGATGCAAACTCAAGGATTTTCTTTCTCTGAATAATTGTACCACATGAAGAATTTAGGCATAGGAGAGGAAAGAGAGCATGGATTCGATTTGATTGACACAAACATCAAATTGCAGCAATTAAAAAAGGACTATGAGCATAGTTTAGTTCTGAATTTCCTAGTGAGGACAACAACACCTTTCAGTAATGATTGTCAGAGAGCAGAAAACTTAGCAACAGTAGTGTATGAACCACCTGGTGTGTATGAGTTCAGTGGGCCAGCTGTTCTTGCTGTTGATGAAGAAGGTGTTGTTTTTCATAGTTAGTGCAGCAGCAGCAGCAGCAGCAGTACTACTCAACCTACTGTTGTTTGCACACAAGAGAGCAGAAATGTCAGTAAGGGAAAGCTCAAAGTTGTAACTGAGGAAGAGCCACTGTTAGAGGAGTCACATAGTAGTAGTAATGAATCTGAGGCAGCTTATGATAGTGATAACAACCCATTTTGCCTGGAGAAGTACATCATTTCTGAAGACAGAGATAATAGAGGGGAATAGACTAGCAGAGCAAGAAGATGAAGATCATGATGAAGATTCAGATGAAGATTCAGAAGAGGAGCAAGTACATTATGAGGGTGACACTGAGGTTGAGGATTTGTTTGAGGAGAAGGAGGAGGAGCAGGAGCAGGAACAGGAACAACCAACAATGCAACAACCTGCAAAAAGGAAGAAGAAGCTGGCAGTTAGAAGAGGACCCACTACTAGGTCACATTCAAGTGTGATGTAAAACCTGATTTCATTCCTTCATCAGATAAAGAAGATGTGGGGTTGCTGTTTGAGGATGAATATGATGCACATGAGCCAGAATCATTTGTTTTAGAAAAAACAGGAAGAGTAGGGCCCTGAAAAGGAAACTGTTGGAAATATGCCCTAGAGGCAATAATAAAAGTAGTTATTATTATATTTCCTTGTTCATGGTAATTGTTTATTATCCATGCTATAATTGTATTTGATTGGAAACACTGATACATGTGTGGATACATAGACAACACTGTGTCCCTAGTATGCCTCTAGTAGACTAGCTTGTTGATCAAAGATGGTCAAGGTTTCCTAGCCATAGACATGAGATGTCATTTGATAACAGGATCACATCATTAGGAGAATGATGTGATTGACAAGACCCAGACTATGAACGTAGCATATGATCATGTCAGTTTATTGCTATTGTTTTCTGCATGTCAAGTATCTGTTCCTATGACCATGAGATCATGCAACTCACTGACACCGGAGGAATACCTTGTGTGTATCAAACGTCACAACGTAACTGGGTGACTATAAAGATGCTCTACAGGTATCTCCAAAGGTGTCTGTTGAGTTGGCATGGATCAAGACTAGGATTTGTTACTCCGTATGACGGAGAGGTATCTCAGGGCCCACTCGGTAATACAACATCACAATAAGCCTTGCAAGCAATGTGACTAAAGTGTTAGCCACGGGATCTTGTGTTACGAAACGAGTAAAGAGACTTGCCGGTAATGAGATTGAACTAGGTATAGAGATACAGACGATCGAATCTCGGGCAAGTAACATACCGAAGAACAAAGGGAACAGTATACGGGATTAACTGAATCCTTGGCATAGAGGTTCAATCGATAAAGATCTTCGTAGAATATGTAGGAACCAATATGGGCATCCAGGTCCCGCTATTGGTTATTGAGCGTAGAGGTGTCTCGGTCATGTCTACATAGTTCTCGAACCCGCAGGGTCTGCACACTTAAGGTTCGGTGACGTTTCGGTATAGTTGAGTTATGTATGTTGGTGACCGAAGGTTGTTCGGAGTCCCGGATGAGATCCCGGACATCACGAGGAGCTCCGGAATGGTCCGGAGGTAAAGATTGATATATAGGAAAGTGGTGTTTGAACTCCGGAAAAGTTTCGGGCATTTCCGGCAGTGTGCCGGGAGTGACGAATGGGTTTCGGGGGTCCACCAAGTGGGGCCACCACATCCCAAGGGGGTCACATGGGCCTTAGGGTGGCGCACCAGCCCCTGGTGGGCTGGGCGTCCAGCCCAAAAGGGCCTATGTGGCTGGACTTGTGGGAAAAGGAAAGCCCAAGTGGGGAAGGGAAGGAGTCCTACTAGGAGTAGGATTGGAGGTGGACTCCTCCACCTCCACCTCCTTGCGGCCGACTCCTAGGAGGAGCCCTAGGTCGGCCAGCCCCTCCCCTCCCTCCTATATATACTAGAGGGGAGAGAGGGCAGCCGCACCCAAGACAAAGCCACGGTGCAGCCCTCTCTCCCCAATAGATCGTCTCCCTCTAGTTTTAGCGGCGCTTAGGCGAAGCCCTGCTGGAATAATTCCACCACCACCGCCGCCGCGCCGTCGCGCTGCCGGAGAACTCATCTACCTCTCCGCTCCCTCTTGCTGGATCAAGAAGGCGGAGATCGTCATCGAGCTGTACGTGTGCTGAACGCGGAGGTGCCGTCCGTTCGGCGCTAGATCGTGATTGGATCGCGGGACGACTAGCGATTTGGATCGCGAAGACATTCGACTACATCAACCGCGTTTCTTAACGCTTCCCGCTTAGCGATCTACAAGGGTATGTAGATCCACTCTCCCTCTCGTAGATGCTCATCACCATGGATAGATCTTGCGTGTGCGTAGGAATTTTTTTGTTTCCCATGCAACGTTCCCCAACAGTGGCATCATGAGCTAGGTCTATGTGTAGATGAGATCACGAGTAGAACACGAAGGAGTTTGTGGGCGTTGATGCTCAGATTGCTTCCTCCCTTGGTCTTTTCTTGATTCAGCGGTATTGTGGGATGAAGCGGCCCGGACCAACCTTACTCGTACGCTTACGAGAGACCGGTTCCATCAACTGACATGTAACTTCGTTGCATAAAGATGGCTGGTGGGTGTCTGTCTCTCCTACTTTAGTTGGATCAGATTTGACAAAGGCGGTCCTTGAGAAGGTTGAATAGCAATTTGTGTATCACCGTTGTGGTTTTTGCGTAGGTAAGAATCGTTCTTGCTAGATACCCGTAGCAGCCACGTAAAACATGCAACAACAATTAGAGGACGTCTAACTTGTTTTTGCAGGGTATGTTGTGATGTGATATGGCCAATTACATGATGAGATATATGTGATGTATGAGATGATCATGTATTGTATAGAATATCACGACTTGCATGTCGATGAGTACGGCAACCGGCAGGAGCCATAGGGTTGTCTTTAATTTATTTTCGTCGTTTTGCTTTACTTTATCGCTATGAGTTAGCAATAGTCGTAGAAGCAACAGTTGGCGCGACAACCTCACGGCGACACGTTGATGGAGATCAAGATGATGGAGATCATGGTGTCATGCCGATGACGATGGAGATCATGCCGGTGCTTTGGAGATGGAGATCAAAAGCACAAGTTCATGGCCATATCATGTCACTTATGATTTGCATGTGATGTTAATCCTTTTATGCATCTTATTTTGCTTAGGACGACGGTAGCATTATAAGGTGATCCCTCACTTAAATTTCAAGATAAAACTGTGTTCTCCCCGAGTGTGCACCATTGTGAAAGTTCGTCGTTTCGAGACACCACGTGATGATCGGGTGTGATAGACTCTACGTTTGCATACAACGGGTGCAAGCCAGTGTTGCACGTGCGGAACACTCATGTTAAACTTGACGAGCCTAGCATGTACAGACATGGCCTCAGAACACAAGAGACCGAAAGGTCGAACATGAGTCATATAGTAGATATGATCAACATGAAGATGTTCACCATTGAAACCACCTCAACTCACGTGATGATCGGACTTGAGTTGGTGAATTTGGATCATGTGACACTCGAATGACCGGAGGGATGTCAATTTGAGTGGGAGTTTTTAAGTAATATGATTAACTAAACTCATTATCTTGAACAATAGTCTAAGTTGTCTTTGCAAAATTTATGTTGTAGATCAATGGCTCGCGCAGTAGCTCCCCTAAATTTTAATGCGTTCCTAGAGAAAGCTAAGTTGAAAGATGATGGAAGTAACTTTGTGGACTGGGCCCGTTATCTAAGGATTATCCTTACGGCTTCCCAAAAGACTTATGTCCTTGATGCACCACTTGGTGATCCACCCGCTCCAGTAGAGTCTCCAGACGTTGCGAACGCCTGGCAGGCACGTTCTGATGATTACTCAATGGTTCAATATGCAATGTTGTATGGCTTAGAACCGGGACTTCAAAGACGTTTTGAACGTCATGGAGCATATGATATGTTCCTAGAGTTGAAGTTTATCTTTCAGAAGAATGCCCGGATCGAGAGGTATGAGACCTCCGATAAGTTCTATGCCTGCAAGATGGAGGAGAACAGGCCTGTCAGTGAACACATACTCAAAATGTCTGGGTATTCGACCCGTCTGGCTGAATTGGGGATGCCCCTTCCAGCAGAGGCGATCACTGACAGAGTTCTTCAATCATTGCCACCTAGCTACAAGAGCTTCGTGTTGAACTATAACATGCACGGGATGAACAAGTCAGTCGCCGAGCTGTTTGCGATGTTGAAAGTCGCTGAGTCTGAGATTCAGAAGGAGCATCAAGTGTTGATGGTCAATAAAACCACTAGTTTCAAGAAGAATGGCAAGGGTAAGAAGGGTAACTCCAAGAAGAGTGGCAAAGCAGTTGCCCCTCCCGTGAAGAAACCCAAGGCTGGACCCAAGCCAGAAACTGAGTGCTTTCATTGCAAGGGAACTGGTCACTGGAAGTGGAACTTCCCAAGTATTTGGCTGACAAGAAGGTGGCCAACAACAAACAAGGTATATATGATATACATGTTATTGATGTGTACCTTACCAACTCTCGTTGTAGTGCCTGGGTATTTGATACCGGTTCGGTTGCTCACATTTGCAACTCAAAACAGGAACTGCGAAATAGACGGAGGCTGGCAAAGGACGAAGTGACGATGCGCGTGGGAAATGGTTCCAAGGTTGATGTGATCGCCGTCGGCACGCTCGCTCTTCGATTACCATCGAGATTAGTGATGAACCTGAATAATTGTTATTTAGTGCTTGCGTTAAGCATGAACATTATATCTGGATCTTGTTTATTGCGAGACGGTTACTCATTTAAATCAGAGAATAATGGTTGCTCTATTTATATGAGTAATATCTTTTATGGTCATGCACCCAATGTGAGGGGTTTATTCTTATTGAATCTCGATAGTGATGATACACATGTTTATAACATTGATGCCAAAAGATGTAGAATTGATAATGATAATACCACTTTCTTGTGGCACTGCCGTTTAGGTCATATTGGTGTAAAACGCATGAAGAAACTCCATGCTGATGGACTTTTGGAGTCACTTGATTTTGAATCACTTGACATATGTGAACCATGATTCATGGGCAAGATGACTAAGACCCCGTTCTCTAGAACAATGGAACGGGCAAGTGACTTGTTGGAAATCATACATACTGATGTGTGCGGTCCAATGAGCATTGAGGCGCGCGGTGGATATCGTTATTTTCTCACTTTCACCGATGACTTAAGTAGATATGGGTATATTTACTTAATGAAACACAAGTCTGAAACGTTTGAAAAGTTCAAGCAATTTCAGAGTGAAGTTGAGAATCATTGTAACAAGAAGATTAAATTCCTGCGATCTGATCGAGGAGGAGAATATCTGAGTTATGAGTTTGGCAGTCACTTAAGACAGTGTGGAATAGTTTCACAATTGACACCGCCTGGAACACCATAGCGTAATGGTGTGTCCGAACATCGTAATCGAACCTTATTGGATATGGTGCGATCTATGATGTCTCTTGCCGCTTTGCCACTATCGTTTTGGGGTTATGCATTAGAGACAGCTGCATTCACTTTAAATAGGGCACCATCGAAATCCGTTGAGACGACGCCATATGAACTATGGTTTGGCAAGAAGCCAAAGTTGTCGTTTCTTAAAGTTTGGGGATGTGATGCTTATGTCAAAAAGCTTTAGCCTGAAAAGCTGGAACCCAAAGCGGAGAAATGCGTCTTCATAGGATACCCAAAAGAGACAGTTGGGTATACCTTCTATCTCAGATCCGAAGGCAAAGTGTTTGTCGCTAAAAACGAATCATTTCTTGAGAAAGAGTTTCTCTCGAAAGAATTGAGTGGGAGGAAGATAGAACTTGATGAGGTTGTTGAACCTTTACTTCAACCTGGGAGTAGCGCAGCGCAGAAAGATGTTTCTGTAGAGCCTGCATCGGTTAAAGAGGAAGTTAATGATGATGATCATGAAGCTTCGGATCAAGTTTCTATAGAACCTCGTAGGTCGACAAGGACGCGTACTGCTCCTGAGTGGTACGGCAACCCTGTCTTAGAGGTCATGTTGTTGGACAACGATGAACCTATGAGCTATGGAGAAGCGATGATGGGCCCGGATTCCGAGAAATGGTTAGAGGCCATGAAATCCGAGATGGGATCCATGTATGAAAACAAAGTATGGGCTTTGGAAGTATTACCTGAAGGGCGAAAGGCCATTCAGAACAAATGGATCTTTAAGAGGAAGACGGACGCGGACGGTAATGTCACCGTCTATAAAGCTCGACTTGTGGCAAAGGGTTTTTCACAAGTTCAAGGAGTTGACTACGATGAGACCTTCTCACCCGTAGCGATGCTTAAGTCCGTTAGAATCATGTTAGCAATAGCTGCCTTTTTCGATTATGAAATTTGGCAGATGGATGTCAAAACAGCGTTCCTTAACGGTTTCCTTAAGGAAGAGTTGTATATGATGCAACCAGAAGGTTTTGTCGATCCAGAGAATGCTGACAAAGTTTGCAGACTCCAGCGATCCATTTATGGACTGGTGCAAGCATCTCGGAGTTGGAATCTTCACTTTGATGAGGTGATCAAAGCGTTCGGGTTTATACAAGTTTACGGAGAACCTTGTATTTACAAGAAAGTGAGTGGGAGCTCTATAGCGTTTCTAATATTATATGTGGATGACATATTGCTGATTGGAAACAATATAGAAATGTTGGAAAGTGTGAAGGAATATTTGAACAAGAGTTTTTCAATGAAGGACCTAGGAGAAGCTGCTTTCGTATTAGGCATCAAGATCTATAGAGATAGATCGAGACGCTTAATAGGACTTTCACAAAGCACATACCTTGACAAAGTTTTGAAGAAGTTCAAAATGGATCAGTCCAAGAAGGGGTTCTTGCCTGTATTGCAAGGTGTGAAGTTGAGTAAGACTCAATGCCCAGTGACTGCAGAAGATAGAGAAAAGATGAGTATCATCCCCTATGCTTCAGCCATAGGCTCTATCATGTATGCAATGCTGTGCACAAGACCCGATGTCAGCCTTGCCATAAGTATGGCCGTAAGGTTTCAAAGTGATCCAGGAATGGAACACTGGACGGCGGTCAAGAATATCCTTAAGTACCTGAAAAGGACTAAGGACATGTTTCTCGTTTATGGAGGTGATCAAGAGCTCGTCATAAAGGGTTACGTCGATGCAAGCTTTGACACTGATCCAGATGACTCCAAGTCTCAAACCGGATACGTATTTATTCTCAATGGGGGTGCAGTAAGCTGGTGCAGTTCCAAGCAGAGCGTGGTAGCTGATTCTACATGTGAAGCTGAGTACATCGCTGCCTCGGAGGCGGCGAAGGAAGGTGTCTGGATGAAGGAGTTCATGACAGATCTTGGAGTAGTGCCTAGTGCACTAAACCCAATGACTCTGTTCTGTGACAACACTGGTGCCATTGCTCTAGCCAAGGAACCAAGGTTTCACAAGAGGACCAGACACATAAAGCGAGGTTTCAATTCCATCCGCGATTACATCAAGGAGGACGACATAAATATTTACAAAGTGCACACGGATCTGAATGTTGCAGATCCGATGACTAAACCTCTTCCAAGGGCTAAACATGATCAACACCAGAACTGTATGGGTGTTATATTCATTACAATGTAAATCACATAGTGATGTGAGCTAGATTATTGACTCTAGTGCAAGTGGGAGACTGTTGGAAATATGCCCTAGAGGCAATAATAAAAGTAGTTATTATTATATTTCCTTGTTCATGATAATCGTTTATTATCCATGCTATAATTGTATTTGATTGGAAACACTGATACATGTGTGGATACATAGACAACACTGTGTCCCTAGTATGCCTCTAGTAGACTAGCTTGTTGATCAAAGATGGTCAAGGTTTCCTATCCATAGACATGAGATGTCATTTGATAACATGATCATATCATTAGGAGAATGATGTGATGGACAAGATCCAAACTATGAACGTAGCATATGATCGTGTCAGTTTATTGCTATTGTTTTCTGCATGTCAAGTATCTGTTCCTATGACCATGAGATCATGCAACTCACTGACACCGGAGGAATACCTTGTGTGTATCAAATGTCACAACGTAACTGGATGACTATAAAGATGCTCTACAGGTATCTCCAAAGGTGTCTATTGAGTTGGCATGGATCAAGACTGGGATTTGTTACTCCGTATGACGGAGAGGTATCTCAGGGCCCACTCGGTAATACAACATCACAATAAGCCTTGCAAGCAATGTGACTAAAGTGTTAGCCACGGGATCTTGTGTTACGGAACGAGTAAAGAGACTTGCCGATAACGAGATTGAACTAGGTATAGAGATACCGACGATCGAATCTCGGGCAAGTAACATACCGAAGAACAAAGGGAACAGTATACAGGATTAACTGAATCCTTGGCATAGAGGTTCAACCGATAAAGATCTTCGTAGAATATGTAGGAACCAATATGGGCATCCAGGTCCCGCTATTGATTATTGACCGTAGAGGTGTCTCGGTCATGTCTACATAGTTCTCGAACCCGCAGGGTCTGCACACTTAAGGTTCGGTGACGTTTCGGTATAGTTGAGTTATGTATGTTGGTGACCGAAGGTTGTTCGGAGTCCCGGATGAGATCCCAGACGTCACGAGGAGCTCTGGAATGGTCTGGACGTAAAGATTGATATATAGGAAAGTGGTGTTTGAACTCCGGAAAAGTTTCGGGCATTTCCGGCAGTGTGCCGGGAGTGACGAATGGGTTCCGGGGGTCCACCAAGTGGGGCCACCACACCCCAAGGGGGTCACATGGGCCTTAGGGTGGCGCACCAGCCCCTGGTGGGCTGGGCGGCCAGCCCAAAAGGGCATATGCGGCTGGACTTGTGGGAAAAGGAAAGCCCAAGTGGGGAAGGGAAGGAGTCCTACTAGGAGTAGGATTGGAGGTGGACTCCTCTACCTCCACCTCCTTGCGGCCGACTCCTAGGAGGAGCCCTAGGTCGGCCAGCCCCTCCCCTCCCTCCTATATATACTAGAGGGGAGAGAGGGCAGCCGCACCCAAGACAAAGCCATGGTGCAGCCCTCTCTCCCCAATTGATCGTCTCCCTCTAGTTTCAGCGGCACTTAGGCGAAGCCCTGCTGGAATAGTTCCACCACCATCGCCGCCGCGCCGTCGCGCTGCCGGAGAACTCATCTACCTCTCCGCTCCCTCTTGCTGGATCAAGAAGGCGGAGATCGTCATCGAGCTGTACGTGTGCTGAACGCGGAGGTGCCGTCCGTTCGGCGCTAGATCGTGATTGGATCGCGGGACGGCTAGCGATTTGGATCGCGAAGACATTCGACTACATCAACCGCGTTTCTTAACGCTTCCCGCTTAGCGATCTACAAGGGTATGTAGATCCACTCTCCCTCTTGTAGATGCTCATCACCATGGATAGATCTTGCGTGTGCGTAGGAATTTTTTTGTTTCCCATGCAACGTTCCCCAACAGAAACCTAGGATTTGGTACAATGACAAACTAGATCAACCACATCAGCCGTTATGTCTTTACATGTGCTTCAAGGATCAGCAGCAATTCAGAGATGCTTTGTTGAGCTTACACATTACACAAGCCAGAAATTTTAGGTATCACAGAAACTCACACCAAAGGATCATTGCTTGTTGTAAACAAGAGCACTGCCAGTTCTGCATAGTTGCTTCAGTTATCAAAGGAGAAAAGACATTTGCAATTAAGAAAATGAGGTTGCAGCACACTTGTCCTAGTACAGAGACCTCAAGGATTAGTGCAAAGTGGCTTGCAAAGACATATGAGTCATTGTTCAGGTCTGATCCAACCACTAGCATTCACACTTTGATTGACAATTGTCAGGAGAAGTATGTTGTTGATGTGCCAAGGCACATGGCCTATAGGGCAAAAAACCTTGCTGTGGAAGCTGTTCTCGGAGAACACAAGAAGCAGTATCCCAGGCTGAGGGATTTTGCTCAGATCATCATGGATACAAACCCTGGTAGTAGAGTTGTAGTTACAATAGTAACTCCAAAACCTACTACAAAGGTACCACATCCAGGACCATGGTTTCATGCTATGTTCTTCTGCATAAATGGAGCAAGGGAGGGATTTCTCAATGGATGTAGACCATTCATTGGTTAGTTCTTTGATTCTTTTCCTTATTTAGTAGGTTTTATTGTTTATGGATCATTGTTAGTTTATTCGTAACACAGTAGCTTAAATTGTTAGTTCATTATTAAGCTCATTATATAGTGACTTAAATTGTTCATTGCTTGCAAAAACATGTGTTGATGGTTGCTTTATTAAGCTCACCACTGGTGCTCAAATCCTTGCTGCCACTGGCAGAGATGGCAATAACAACATTTCCCACTTGCATTTGTTGTTGTTGGACAAGAGGACACATCAAACTAGTGTTGGTTTCTGCATCAACTAAAGATCTGTCTCGGAGGAGAAGCACGCAAGTTTGGCCCTTACACTATAATGTCAGATAGATAGAAGGTATGCATGCATCTTCATGTCTATACATAGAGTTTATGTTGTATATAGTAGCAGGAGTACCACAATAGCTAAGTATATCATATTATGTGGACACAGGGCTATTAAATGCAGTAAATCAAGTATTTCCAAACTGCCATCAAAGATTTTGCCTTAGACACTTGTATGCAAATTTCCAAAATGCTGGGTTTAGAGGGGAAGATCTTAAGAAATGCATGGCTAATGCCAACTATGCTTATAACAAACACAAGTTTGACATTGCAATGAATGATCTGAAAAATGAGAGTGAGGAAGCTTGGAAGTGGCTGAGTGGAATACCTAAACACACATGGGCTAGGCATGCTTTTGACACCAACTGCAAGACAGACTTGGGTGTTAACAACCTGTCTGAGGTGTTCAACAAGTACATCCTAGATTTTAGGAAAAAACCTATTAGGACTATGATTGATGGCATTAAGGACAAGCAAATGGTGAGGTGGCATAGAAATACAGAGAGAGGAAAGGCAGCTCTATGGGAGATCACACCACATTATGCTGAGAAGCTAGAGGTGGAAAAGGAAAGGGCTAGATTCTGCAAACCCATTCAAGCTGGTGTAAATCTGTGGTAGGTGTCCAGTGGCCAGCAAACACATGCTGTAAACTTGGAGCTTCATACATGTGGTTGCAGAAAATGGGACCTCTGTGGCACACCATGCAATCATGCAATTTCAGCAATTAACAAGGCAAAAAGGTTTTGAGAGGACTTTGTGTGCAAATTCTTCAAAAAACAGTTCTACCTGGCAGCATATGAACCTATGATATTTCCTGTTCCTAGTGAACATGATTGGACAAAGACAGCTGGACCAGACATTGAACCACCTGCTTTTCATGTGAAAAAGGGAAGAAAGAAAGAGAAGAGGATAAAGGGTAGGTTTGAAGTACCAAAGCCAAAGGACAGTTCTAGAATGGCCACTATAACATACAGTAATTGTGGTCTCCAAGGCCATAGGTACACCAACTGCAAGCAACAGCTCAGACCAGACTTTGCTATGAGGAAAAACAAACATGTGGTAAACACATTTTATTGCTGTAAAATGATATGTATTTTGTAAATTTTGACTAACTAACCACATTGATCACAATTTGTTTCACACAGCAACATACTGGATGATCAAAGCAGCAGACAACACCATCACAACAGTAGACTGGAAGATCACAGCAGCAGACATCACCATCACAACAACAGTCAAGAGGATCATAGTAGCAGTCAAGAAAATCACAGCTGCAACCCTCAGGATCATAGCAGCAATCAGGAACTACAAGATCACAACCTGCTAGTTGATGTCTACTACGCAACTTTATTCTTGTAGACTTTGTTGGGCCTCCAAGCGCAGAGTTTTGTAGGTCAGTAGCAATTTTCCCTCAAGTGGATGACCTAAGGTTTATCAATCCGTGGGAGGTGTAGGATGAAGATGGTCTCTCTCAAACAACCCTGCAATCAAATACAAGAAATCGTTTGTGTCCCCAACACACCTAATACAATGGCAAATTGTATAGGTGCACTAGTTCGGCGAAGAGATGGTGATACAAGTGCAATATGGATGGTAGATATAGGTTTTTGTAATCTGAAAATATAAAAACAGCAAGGTAGCAAGTGACAAAAGTGAGCACAAACGGTATTGCAATGCTTGAAAACAAGGCCTAGGGTCCGTACTTTCGCTAGTGCAATCTCTCAACAATGCTAATATAATTGGATCACATAACCATCCCTCAACGTGCAACGAAGAATCACTACAAAGTTCTTATCTAGCGGAGAACATAAGAAGAAATTGTTTGTAGGGTACGAAACCACCTTAAAGTTATTCTTTCCGATCGATCTATTCAAGAGTTCGTACTAAGATAACATCAAGTTATCCTTTCCGTTCGATCTATCTAAGAGTTCGTACTAGAATAACACCATATGATACGCATCAACCAACTCTAATGTCACCTAGATACTCCAATGTCACCACAAGTATCCATGAGTTAATTATACGATACGCATCAAACAATTACAGATTCATAATACTCAATCCATACAAAGAACCTCAAAGAGTGCCCCAAGATTTCTATCGGAGAAAGTAGGACAAGAACGTGTATCAACCCCTATGCATAGATTACCCCAATGTCACCGCGGGAATCCGCAAGTTGAGTACCAAAACATATATCAAGTGAATCAATAGAACACCCCATTGTCACCACGGGTATCCGCATGCAAGACATATATCAAGTGTTCTCAAATCCATAAAAGTATTCAATCCGGTAATGAAATCTCAAAGGGAAAACTCAATTCATCACAACTAGATAGAGAGGGAAACACATCATATGATCCGACTATATTAACAAAGCCCGTGATACATCAAGATCTTGACATCTCAAGAACACGAGAGAGAGAGATTGAACACATAGCTACTGGTACATACCCTCAGCCCCGAGGGTGGACTACTCCTTCCTCGTCATGGCCTCCGCCGGGATGATGAAGATGGCCACCGGAGATGATCTACCCTCTCCGGCAGGGTACTGGAACGCCTCCAGATTGGTTTTTCGTCGATACAGAGAGTTGCGGCAGGGGAGCGGAGAGTCTAGGGTTATTTCTGATGGTTTCTATATTTATAGGATTTGTGGGCGTCGGTTTCATGCCAAGATGGGCCACGAGGAGGGCACAAGACACCAGGGCGCGCCTGGGCCCTCTGGCGCGCCCTGGTGGGTTGTGCCCACCTCGTGGCTCTTCTCCGGTGGTTCTTCGCTCCAATATTGATTATTTCGTCCAGAAAAAATCACCAAAAAGTTTCGGGCGATTCCGAGAATTTTCATTTTCTGCACAAAAACAACACCACGGTAATTCTGCAGAAAACATCGTCAGTCCGGGTTAGTTCTAAATAAATCATATAAAGTGCATTAAAACCATATAAAAGTATTGTAAACATAGGTGAATATGGCATGAATACTTCATAAATTATCGATACGTTGGAGATGTATCACTCGTGCATGAGTTACAAGGCCTTTCACTGCCCCAAGATATGCTGCTGGAGCTTCATCTTCTGTTCCCGCCCCAAGATTTGCAGCTCGTCCTCCTTCCGGTGGCACAAGAAATCATTCTGGCTGGATGGCATTTTTTACTGCCAGTGTTAAAAATCATTGATGTATGACTACTATGATATGTGTCAAAGTTATCTATGATGTGTACTAAGTGGTTTATGATGTGTACTAAGTGATCTATGATGTGTACTAAGTATGACTTATTGTGTAGTAAGTGATGAGTACTAAGTGATGTTTCTGGTTCTATGATATGTGATCTATGAGTACTAAGTGATGTTTCTGGTTCTATGATATGTGATCTATGAGTACTAAGTGATGTTTCTGGTTCTATGATATGTGATCTATGAGTAGTAAGTGATGTTTCTGGTTCTATGATATGTGATCTATGAGTAGTAAGTGATGAGTACTAAGTGATCTATGATATGAGTACTAAGTGATGTTTCTGGTTCTATGACATGTGATCTATGAGTACTAAGTGATGTTTCTGGTTCTATGATATGTGATCTATGAGTAGTAAGTGATGTTTCTGGTTCTATGATATGTGATCTATGAGTTGTAAGTGATGAGTACTAAGTGATCTATGATATGTTATGATATCAGTACTAAGTGATCGCAATTACCCTAGGGTTCAGGGTGTCTCGATGTCGAGAGAACACTGATCAAAATTACCCTAGGGTTTAGGGTGTCTCGATGTCGAGAGAACAATGATCAAAATTACCCTAGGGTTTAGGGTGTCTCGATGTCGAGAAAACACTGATCAAAGTTACCCTAGGGTTTAGGGTGCCTCGATGTCGAGAAAACACTGATCAAAATTACCCTATGCTTTAGGGTGTCTCGATGTCGAGAAAACACTGAGAAAAATTACCCTAGGGTTTAGGGTGTCTCGATGTTGAGAGAACCCTCATCAAAATTACCCAGCCATCTATCAATGCAACATATATCAAGATATATAACAATGAAGCATCTACAAAAGCAACATAGATCAAGTCACGTAAAGCTGCATAATTAATAGATTCTTACATTACAACATGGGTACAGACCATAGCATAGTGGAGCTCAACCTAGTTCACAACCAGTACATCCATACATTACACTGCATTACACAACCATAATTCACAAAAGGGCAGCAAATCATACTCCTTCATCTACTCAGTTCTTTTTCATCTTCATCTAGCTCATCCCTCCAAAATGTCCCTGGTCAGCTTCAACTTCTGTTGGTTCTTCTCCACTGCCTTCAACTGATCAGCAATCTAGAGCTTCAGCTCATCCCCGCATTTAATGAGATTCTCAAGTCCTTTCTTGAGACCACATATGTGAAGGTTCTGCAGAATCTCATCACTTAGTTTTTTCTCAGACTTTACGAGCTCATCAACCCGAACCTTCAAATTGCAGTTTTCTTCACTTAGCTTTTCCTTCTCCTTCAAATGATTCATCTTCAGGTTCCTAATGACCTTGCCTTGAGCTTCCAGCAGGTTCATAAGCACTGCATACTTCTCTTGCAGCTCTATTTTCTCTGCCTCTTTCTTCTCAATCCCAGTCTTTATTCCAGCCACAGCTGCACTAGAACCCTCAGCACCCTTCAACTTAGTCTGATAGCTGAAATCCATGACCCTATCCTCCTTGGCATTGAGAAGTTGATTCACATCTTCAACTAGTTTGTCATAGTTTGCATCAAGATTATTTTTCTCTTCTGCCAGATGGTGAAACTTTAGTGAACTCTCAAAGTTATCCTTCCTCCTACCACTCCTGCTGTCTTCAAACATTTCCCAAAGTTTCAACAATGCATTTTGCATTGTGGGAGGCCACACTGGGTCTACCCACCCAAGAAAACCACAATTATGACCTTGCTGCAATACAAAAAACACTTATATCGTTACACTGTACAACAGAACAATTTACAGAGTGCAAGTTAAGTAAACAGAAATAAACAATGAATATCATTAGCACTACTGATTTATTAAGTAAACAGTGATCAACTCCATTGCTAACTAAACAATGAATATCATCAGTACTAATGATTCATTAAACAATGAGCAACTACACCATTAAATATATAATGAGCTTCTGCACTGCTAACTAAGCTCCTGCCAAATATAATAGTACCGTATAGTGTCATATTTAACTACACAGGAAATAACAATGACCATCATCGGTACTAAATGACTAAAAAGTGTCCATCTTCACTAGTACTAAACAATGACCTTAATCATTACTAATAAACAATGACCATCATCAGGAACAACTAAGCATACTAGAGCCTAAACTAAGCCTACTAAACAGATCAGCTACAAAATGAGTAAACTATCAACATCATCATAAGATACTACAATGCAAAATGCAAATAAAAAAATATGACAATGATTCTTACCGGCTGAGCACAAACTAAAAACATCCTGCCTGTCTCAAATCCTTCAAATGCTACAAGACGCTCGGCCGGCAGCTGATGCTCCACGCGAAGATCCAGGGCCGACGTCTCGATTCCCATGTAGTCTTCGTCTTCAATGCTAGCAGGAATCTACAGAACCAACCAAATCAGACACAAAAATCCCCAAATCCCCAAACAGAAACCCTAACCCTAACCCTAGCTCTACCACTTACCTGGTACTGCATGCCGTCGTAGGAAGAGCTGATGTCCTGCACGCTGTACAAGTCATTGCTACTCTTATCCTCATAAACCATGGCACGGCGGCGGCGGTGGCGGCGGACTGCGCGGCGACCGGGACAGAGACGAGGGCGAGGGAGTGCGAGGAGAACAGAGGAAGGGAGTGGGGCGACTGGCTCGGTCGAACCGGCCCGGTCGAGCCCTTTACAACGAGCGACCGAGCCGGCTAGTCCGACTCAGCACGGCGGGCGGGGCGGGTACGCCAGAGTGTCACCCGACAGGCGGGCCCCAATGATCAGATATGTGGTCAATACCTGTTTATACGACTTTCAGCCCGTTTCGCAACACTTAGCCTAGGAGGTGTGATACGTCTCCAACGTATCTATAATTTTTGCTTGTTCCATGCTGTTATATTATCATTCTTGGATGTTTTACCTTTGAAGTTTACTTATCGGATTGAGTCTTTAAGGATTTGAGAACACTTGATGTATGTCTTGCGATGGGATATCCGTGGTGACAATGAGATGTTCTATTGATCCACTTGATGTATGTTTTGGTGATCAACTTGCGGGTTCCGTGACCTTGGGAATCTATGCATAGGGGTTGGCACATGTTTTCGTCTTGACTCTAGGGTAGAAACTTTGGGGCACTCTTTGAAGTTCTTTGTGTTGGATTGAACATGATGAATCTGAAATTGTGTGATGCATATCGTATAATCAAGCCCATGGGTACTCGTGGTGACATTGGGGTATCTAGGTGACATTAGGGTTTTGGTTGATGTGTATCTTAAGGTGTTATTTTAGTACGAACTCTAGGGATGTTCGTGACACTTATAGGGATAGCTCATAAGATTGATCGGAAAAGATAACTTTGAGGTGGTTTCGTACCCTACAATAATTTCTTCGTTTGTTCTCCGCTATTTGTGACTTTGGAGTGAACTCTTTGTCGCACGTGAGGGATTTATATATGATTCAACTATGTCAGTATTGTTGAGAGAACTTACATTAGTGAAAGTATGAACCCTAGGCCTTGTTTCCAAGCATTGCAATACCGTTTGTGCTCACTTTTGTCACTTGCTACCTTGCTGTTTTTATATTTTCAGATTACAAAAACCTATATCTACCATCCATATTGCACTTGTATCACCATCTCTTCGCCGAACTAGCGCACCTATTCAATTTACCATTGTATTGGGTGTGTTGGGGACACAAGAGACTCTTTGTTATTTGATTGCAGGGTTGCTTGAGAGAGACCATCTTCATCCTACGCCTCCCACGGATTGATAAACCTTAGGTCATCCACTTGAGGGAAATTTGCTATTGTCCTACAAAACTCTGCGCTTGGAGGCCCAACACGAGTCTACAAGAAGAAGGTTGTGTAGTAGACATCAAGGTGGTATTGATATGCAAAAAAATGACTAGTGGTACCAATTCGTTACAACGTCCGAAGTGTGGTACTTCCTTGCAATTAACTCGCCGAACAAGCTAGGAAAAGCGGCTCTGACCCCCGGTTTTTGTTGGTGACGCGGTGCCCATCGGGGCCGGTGGATCCGTTTGCTCGGCAAACGTGTGGGAGTGCTCGGCGCGTGCATGTGTGAACTGGATGGAGGCGGGGTGGTTTGATCTAACCCGTGCCGCAGTCTGTGGCTTGGTCGAAATCAGCTCGAAGAAGATCACAGATGGCTCTCGTCTCCGGCGAAATTCTGTCCATGGCGGTGGCACGCAGCTTGTTGGCGAATCTCGTGTGGCGGTGGTGGGTCGGCACGGCCACCGATTTTTTTTAGATCAACAGGGGCTCCCCCCCGGCTCCATTTGTTAGAAGCCCGAAAACCGGGACTGGTTCACAAGTTTCACTACAAACTCCACTAAGAAACGATACCAACTGAAAAAGAAAGAAAACTGCGAACTGGTTCACAAGTTCACTATAGACTCCACTAAGAACGATAGCCAAAAGACAAGATAAAACGCCAGACAGGCCCTGGCTGCGCGCATAAGCATCAGAACGTCGCCGGGACAGCAAGGGGAACTAGAGAGTGGTGGCTCTGCCTTGAATTAGGCCACCAGACTGTGCATCACTGAGACTGGCGAGCAGACGCCGTCCAAGGTGGATGTTGGGCTTGCGGCGGCATGAGTGCCATGGCCATGGAGCTTGCGCAGCACACGGCCACCAAATCGAGTGGATCTGATGCCAGATTGTAAGGTTCTCACTATTCATCCATGGAATTTGAATTCGAGCTACACATTCGAGATTCAGAGAAGTGAATCGGGAGAAGGGAGAAGAGCTCGCGTGCGAGTTCAGCCTACTAGCCGTTTGCCAAATCATATCCTCTCCACACACTACATTAGAGTACATGTATGTTTATAAGGCCCAAGGCTCATTCAGGGCCTACAGGCCGAGACGGGAGACAAGGCTTGCGAGTGGGCCTTGTTAGAAATTTAGGGTTTTGTGGTCTACCCCTATTCATGTACGCTTATCCATGGTGCCGCTCACAATTCGCATATCTGAGGCTAGGGGATAGGGACCTTCTTATACTGTCTTTTCAAAGAGTCCACCTCTTATACAGATATAAGATTCCTAATATGTTCCACTAGTTTTCGGGATAGAGTCCAGAGCAAATTACCAACCACGATCATATTTGTCTATTAATGGATTCTACCCGTTATGTCCCCGGAACACACGCTTGTGAGCAACGCGTCATAATAGAGTGTAAATTCCTCTAACTTTGTAGATCAACATTAGAGCTGTAATCTAACTATATGATCTAGCTCCTTCCGATTATCACTGTACCCGGGTAGTCTTTCCAATATAAATAGTATATTGTATTCCACTGATAATCGACCAGCTTCCTTAAGCATATAACTTAAGTACGTTCCAACAAGTGATAATTCCATGATAAATCATGTAAAGTAATTCCATGTATAAATACATGTATAATTCCATAATGAGGTATTCCGAATATTAGTGACTCATAGTAATTTGAATATAGTTGCAGGGCACATAATTCCAACATCTACCACTTGTCCAAAACGATCATTCAAATATTCGTAAACCCATAGCCTTAACATGCTTGCCAAATACCTCATGACTAAGAGGCTTAGTCAAGGGACCAACAATCATATTAACACTATGTTGAAAACTCACAAAAATATATATGGTGATACTTCCCTTCAATATGTTTCCTTGTTGTGACACTTAAGATCACTAGAGACCTTTAGTTTCCACCTAATTATTCCAGCGTAGTTGTCCTAGGCGTCTCGAGTATTATTTCCTCGAGTGTAATTCCACCTTTGTAGGCACCTTGAGTATTACTTCCTCAAGTGAAAATCCGCATCAATTATTTTCCGTCACATAATCAATAATATGTATAATTCCAACATCAAGTCAGATAGAAGATAACCATGTTGAATAAAGTTTCAGAACCACATAAATATCAAATCCAATCAGTAAATGAAGTTTCATGAGTAACCATGTTTTGAAAGAATTTCCTGACTTTAGTCAGTGAACCTGCACCATATTTGTGACGCCCCCGACTTAATCGTGCACTAATCATACACTCAAATGCACACGATCAAGCCTAGGGACTCACTTGAAGATATCACAACACAACTCTAGACACAAATAAAATAATACAAGCTTATTATTACAAGCCAGGGGCCTCGAGGGCTCGAATACATAAGCTCTAAGTCATACAAGCATCAGCGAAAGCATTAGATATCTGAGTACAGATATAAAAGTAAAACAGATATACCCTAACAGGCGGGGCAAAACAACAACACAGATCGAAAAGGCGCAGGCCTCCTGCCTGGGAGCCTCCTAACTACTCTTGGTCGGCAGGATCGATCCAGAAGTAAGTACCATCGGGACCCTCCTGGTAGTAAGCTCCAGCGGTGGCATCTGGCTCCTGGGCTCCATCGTCTGATGTATCAACAATAGGGTATGGGGGAAAATAATAGCAAAGCAACCGTGAGTACTCATCCAAAGTACTCGCAAGACTGACATCAGAACTACGCTAAACATGCAATGGTATCAAATGAGAAGGCTGTATTTGTGGACTGTATTGCAGAAATGCCAGAGGAGAGAGAAAGGCCTAGCCTATCGAAGACTAGCATCTTCAAGTAGTCTTGCAGCATCAGAAGAGAGTAGATAGTAGTAGCATACATGTTGTCATACAGTAGCAATGCCCTGAGATCCTTTCTCGACACCCTGCGAGAAAGCGATCCCGAGAGCAGTATTAACAGTTTATCATGTGTCATCATCTCTTTATAGTTTTCATGGATCCGGGCACAACTCCAAGCGTCCTGTTACCGTGGACACGGCTATTCGAATAGATATCTTCCCTGCAGGGGTGCACTACTGTTACCCAACACGCTCGATTACCTCCGGCCGGATACACTTGCTGGGTAATACCCGGCCTCGGGTGATCGACACAACGCAGCCCGACCTAGAGCTCAGCAGAGAGGCCAACACGCCGGTCTAAATCCTAAGTGCGCAGGGGTCTTGGGCCATCGCCCTCCGCACTCCTGCACGTTACGTGACTGGCCGGAGAAACAGGCGCGACACTGGACAACCCAGTGAAGTAACCAGCCCAATCACGGCGATCAGCCCGCAAAGTAACTTGTGACGTCTGAAGAGCTTTCGGCTGATACTACGATGCAGAGGGCCCCATTAAACCATTATCCCACGTGGTGGTAGTGCGAAATGGGCACGACGACCCACTCAGATCAAATACCCAGTTCCGTTAGGCGTATTTAGTATCGCGCGGGTGCTCTTGGAGCCGACCCGTCTTTAATGATATTCGCTCGCGGGCACCCTTGGGGCCAGCCCGACTTTACATTTCCCCGCGGGTACCTCTCGAGGTGGACCCGCCTGTAACAAAGGTCAAAGTAACCGTGTGTCCAAGTAACGAGGAGGAATCCGAGGAATCACCCTCGATGGATTCCCACTCGAGGAGTTGCGCGACGGTAGCTTAGCGGAGGTGATGTAAGAGGAATCACCCTCGATAACACACATCCGGGAAGCTATTCTACAGAGGCACCATCGAAAGTGAGCTAAGAGGTATCACCCTCGGCACTCGATGCCAGCTCTGCAGTGTCGAGCAATTTAGGGGGTGTGCGGTGATGTGCTGTTCTCAGCCCGTCGATCATTCGAACGGGGCACAGGTACTAAAGCGGAGCAACTACAGCAAGGGAGAGGGGCCATAGATGGTTTTCCATCCAACCTATACTAAGCAGTTTGGATAATAAGGCAGGTATCAATAGCAGTTATCAAAAACAGGCTATGCATCAGAAATAGGATAAAACAGTAGCAGCGGTAACTTCTAATGCAAGCAGGAGGGAGAAAGGAATGGATGATATAGGCATGCGTCAAGGGGAGTTGCTTGCCTGGTTGTTCTGCGGCATAGGCGGGGTCGTCAGACGTAGTCGTACACAGCAGTTTCATCGGTAGTCTCAGCGTCTATCGCAGTATCAGGGTCTACCGAAAAAGAAGCAACGAGGGGAAACAAATAAATAACAGCGCAAACAATAGCATCACAAAGCATGACATGGCAATACGCGGTGACAGAGGGGATCTAACGCAGTGTTACACGACACCGAGAAAGGGGGATCCTATCCGAGAAAGTATTCCCGGTTCCGGACACGTGTCAGACAGATGACCGGAGGGGGCAATGTTCCAGGCTGCGATGTTGTAAGCATGGGACAGCTAGGATGCAGCGCAGGGTTGATATACTGCCTATCTAAGGGCTCTAGTCAATTTAGGAATTTAACCGGAATTATTTTATTAAAGTCATGCACTATTCATTTGACGGAAACAGACGAAAAGTTGCAGGTGTGCTATGCTAGAGGCACGTGGCGGACGAACGGACCGCGTATCCGGATTCGTCTCGTCGTTCTGAGCAACTTTCATGTTCAAAGTTTTTCGATCCGGGTTATGGTTTATCTTATATTAATTTAATAAGATTAATCAATATTCTGAATTTAATTTAATTATTTAATCCGAATTATCTAAAACAGTATTTACTGTTTATTTAAATCAATTAATTTAACAGATTAATTAGTTAATCTAATTAACCTTAAACATTTAATTAACTTAATTAATTACCTAATTAATTAAATCACTAATTAACTAATAATTAATCTAGTTAAATAATTATCAATATTAATATTTATTTAATTATTTTATTTTCTAAATTCATTTTTATTTTAACATTTTTATTAGTGTATATGTATACATATACGTATATACACACATACATGTGTATATACATACACATATACGCACACACACTGCACTCACACACGCACACAGGCCACACACACAGCACGCACGCACACTCGCGGCCGAGCCGGGCCGGCCGGCGATGCGGCGGCCGCCGGCGGGCGGAGCCGCCGGGGGGGGGGGGAGATGCTCACGGTGGGGGGGGGGAGGCCGAACGGCGGCGGCCGGCGGGAGGCGCCGTGGCGGCGGGGCAGCGCGGCGTCGGGCGAGGCGGCGCGAGGAGGCGGCGCGGCGGACGGCGGTGGCGCGGCCGGGTCGGGGCCGTGGCGACGGCGCGCAGGAGGCGGCGGGGGCAGCCGCGGGAGGGGCCGCCGGCGACGCGGGCGAGGTGGCGCCCGGCGGAAGAGGCGGCAGGGCGGCGCCTGGGCGCGGGCGCGCGGCGGGTGAGCGGGTCGGGGGCTGGCGGCGGGACGGCCAGCCGGCGCGGCCGGTCCAGCCCGCGGGGCTCCGGCGGGCGGGCGAGGGGGGGCAACGCGGGCGAGCAGGGGCTCGGGCGCTGGTGGCGGGGCCGAGACGGCCAATGGCGGGGGCGGGTGACCGGGGCGGCGGCGCGGGGGAAAATGGGACGGCTGGGGCACGGGAGATCTAGGGTTTGACCCGGTTTCGTATTTATAGTGTGCGAACGGGCCACCTAATTTCGACCCGGTTAGGTCCAATTTTCCCACCGTTTCAAAATTCGTTTGAAATACTTTTGGGGCTCAAATTAAATTCCAAAATTACCGATTTCAATTTTATAAAATATTAGGAAATATTTCCAACCCATCCAACATTTTTAATCTCGGTTTTGCACAACTTTATAATCCACTTTTTCGGACGATTTAAATTGCAACGAAACTGACGGGGTTTGCACAGGCGCGAATTCAACAACAGTGATCGCGGCAACAGTGAACGCGGTGACGTGGCAACATTAGCGTGGGATTACTGTAGCTTAATTACCAGAATTACTGTAGCCTAATTATCCGGGCGTCACAATTCTCCTCGTCTAACAAGAATTCTCGTCCCGAGAATTAAGAGGCAGAGGTAAGGGGGCAAAGTTTGGTCACGAAATTTCTAACGAGTCTTCTAGTTCTTGGCTGCTCTCACCGAAGAGGTCGGTCCATCTTGTAGAGGTATCCATTACTCTGATTCAGGTCAACCTGATGGAGTCGTCATCCTTCCCTCGGGATCTTCATCGTCCTACGAATGCGAGTAGAGGGGGGGGGGAACTCTGAAAGAACGTAACTCCAAAAAGTTGGGCATCTGACAGTGAACTCAAGGAGGAAGACATGAGTTATTTCTAGAGTTGTTACTTAGGGAATTTATTGGGGGCAATATGCGACGGTTCAAAAGTTTCAAACGGGTAGGCAATCATTCGATGCCTAATCAGAAGCTGAAATGGGGTTCAGAACAACGTAATAAATATTGCGTCTGACACAAGAATAGATCATCCCTTGGGCGGTGGCTCGGGAATTACAAACGAAGCCAAGCGCAAAGGATACTTTGGAATCAAAGTGATACAGGAGAGTCAGGTTTCGATCCTGTGGAACTATGGGTTATGGGCCGAACATGTGGCAAGAGCAGATGAGCGGTGACATCTTGTACGGCCATGGTAACAAGACATGTCAGAGGATAGTCTGTCAACTATGTCGGCAACAGCATCGGTAACGAGGGCGGGGGACGAAGAGAACCATCTTCCTGCTCGTTGAAACGAGGCGGACCAATAGGCAAAGTTCTCATCCACCGGCGGTTACCGGAATGTTAACAATAATAGTAACAGGGTCTTACTAACAGAGTTGTACACCGAGGTGTTTACCATGCTTCGGGATAGCCATGATATGGTGTTTCGAATAAAGGATGGAGTTTGGATACACAAGGATCCAGTAGGGACAACTTATAAGATAAATCTTACAATTCCCCCATGGAAGAATGGCAACCCTGCTGAGCAAGATACTGTAACATTAGTTGCTCCGGACATGTGTGCTAACCATAACATCACCTTATCGAGTAACGGGGATCAATGTTACATTTCCTGATAATGTTACAACCATCATATCTGACTGAGATTCAGATCTGGCTGAGTTTACAGGTACTTCAGATGTTTGGTTCTACAACAACGGGGATGCGAGATCCACGGAGATGTGGATGTGGACGCGGTTACTTTTTATTGCGAGGAGGTGGGGTGTGGAGGTACTCGATCCTTACCTACGTGAAGACGAGACGGTAAACTCCACCCATCCACCGACCCATGAGTTAGGTAAGGAGTTTCACTATATGCGCCATTGTTGCTTGCATGGCACGGAGGGTCCATGCGTGGCTGGCTTCTCACGTGGAGGGACACGCGTGACACGTACCGTACCGGCGCATGTATGGACAGACTGACCTGACCGTGTTTAACAGTGGCGCCTCTCCACTTTGGACAAGAACAGCTGGGAGGTCACCGTGGACGATAGACCTGGGATTGATCACCGATCGACCAGAACATATGGCACGTGGCCATGGATGGAGGTCTCTGCAAGACGGGACACTGTTACGCGCGAAAGAGGTCAAGATCTCAGCGTCGGCTGCAGCACCAAATCCAGCAGGGACCTACGGGATGTATTTGTATGCCGTCTCCAGTATAAGACGAAGATGTTCAGCATGCTCTTCTTTATTCATGGAGTAAACCAGGATATCGTCTAGATAAAACACGACGAATTTATCGAGGTAACCCATGAATATATAGTTCATCATTAAACCAAGGAGAGGATGAGAAGGTGGCTAATGGACTCAGCGACAATTCATCGAGAATTCCATACGGATGGATTTCCACAATTATGTGAACAAGGAGATGACATTGGTCAGCTCAAATGATATAATGTTGTATGATCGAGGAAACATACGTCACTAATCATTGATTGAAAAGTGCGTCCGAAATATGACCTTAGGCAGCAAGATCAATGTTAGAGCGGCGACTCAATAACCAACAGTCAAAGAACGAACTGTCGATCGTTATCTTCAAGGCAATAGGGTTGATAGAATTACAGAATCCAAGTAGCATCGCTTGTTGATGGTATCCCGGTTAGAATCAACACGGGGACCAAGAAAGAATGGTGATGGTGAGGAGTATCACTATGCCAAGAATTACTGAGAGGTGGAGCAATCCTCACAACATACTCAGCATAAAAGACAGTAATACTTCAAGGCAGAACACAATGCAAGCTGGAGAGCAAGTTGCATTCATAACGTGGACAAGTTCATGATGAAAGGAAGTCAAGGATGTTAGAAGTCAAATTGTGGACGATGATCACGACTCCATTTGTCGAGAGTATTCAAGAGAATGCAACCGAATAGCGGTGGCGTCAAGTAGGGGAATGACAACGCGGAAAGTTATAGGAAACAACAGACAAGATGCAAGCTCAATATCGGGGTTGCTTTTCAAGACAAACAACATGATGTTGAAAACTCGACGTAAGTCGTGCTCATACTCTGAAGAATTGGTGCCCCAGAGAAGGACGAGGTGGCACAGTCAAAGATAGCTAGACAAAGGATGCAACCGATAGTCTAGGAATGACATGATTGAATTTAAAATTTCCCAATAACAATTACTAGGCGTATTGAATTGCAGTGTGGCATAAATTTTCCTATCGGTGTTCTCGGTTGACAACAATCCCAGAACCCGTGGAGTGATTAAGACAAGGAAAAATTTATTACCTCATCAAAGTTATTAAGATGCCATGCAAAGGCATGATATCCTCGAGATACCAGAGGGTAAAACTCGAGGGCAGAACATGATAGAAGTAGAGCTGGGGCGTTGACCGACGACAGCAGATATTTTATCCTTGTCAAAAATTTGACGAGGCACGGGAATGAATTTCTTTCAAACATTTTGAATAAGGACAGCATGGTCGGAACCATAACTACAAGGGATCAATTTAGTGACACTGAAAGAATCATACAGCTGGATAATTATTTTGCAAGAAGCTTCCGAGACGGTCTACATCGTTTCCATGGGCATGAACACAAAGTTCAAGGTCGACTCCCACTTCTCCAATGCATAACATTTCATTCACCTCTCGCCCTGATAAAGCTGTAGTGTTGGAATTTTATCTGGTAGAACACCAGAAGGGTATGACTTGTGAAAACTTTCGGGTTCTCACGGATTAGGGGAAGGCATAGGTTCAACCCATCGGGGCATCTTAGGAACATATACCACAAGCTTCAAGAGTAATTAACACAAGCTCGAAGGTGGAGCAGGGTTGACAACAGCAGAGGATACAATTCTACCAAAGGCATTTCAAGTATCAGGGAGAGAACTCACAAGATTCGAATGCGAAGGATACTATCGGATAACAACCCAGCAATGGGTCTGACGGTTCACAACAGAGCTGATGTGAGTATTGGTACTCAATCACAGGAAAAGAAAATGCAAGGCATCGGGGTATAGAACTCCCGAACAATTCGATGCTTAAATAGCAAAGGAGTTATGACTTCCAAAATGAAGGATCAGCAGCAGACGCTCTGATCAAGGATGGATAAGTTGAACAGACTCAAAGGCACAATCGGTCAAGGTTTGATTTGCCGAGAACCATCTCATGTCCGGAAGGACGTCTGAGTCAGAAAGATAATTTAAAAGGATAAGCCGATGACTGCGTGCATTTGCACACAGGCTGAATCAATATGATCAGAATGACAATCATAAGGGATTTTAACGAACATTGCTAGACATATGTAATTAACCATAATGCAAGCAGACAAGAATTTCAATAGCAACAAGCTGCAGAGGATCTTCGGAAGATCGAAAAGCATTCCGAAGAATTTTGTGAAACACATGAACAACTGAGAAGAACGGATCCTCGATAAATGTGAGGAATTAACCGTAAGGATTTTTATGCGGAACAAAACTGCAAGGCCGTAAACTCAAAGGATTCTCGGGTCAACGGAGAGTAATCCGGGGCATCTTGTAACAAGAAGAGCCACGAGAAATTATTGTATGAATGACAATCGCGAGTAGTCATCCATAGAGATATATCGGTGGTAGGGAATTGCAAAGCCGATAAGTTCAAAGTCTCGGAAAACATCAAAAGGGTATTGTCAGAACCTTCTGACGAAACAGGTGATCTTCTGGTATGAGGGCTCTCCGGGAGAAGTAGTTACGAGAACCTAGAGTCAGAGCTTAGTAAAATCTTTAACCCGAAAAGAAGAGAGATCAGAGTCCCAGAGTATAGAAGAGGAATAAAAGATCCTAATACCACCCAATGGCGACGTGGGCCCGTAAGCCACACAGCCAAGTTAGTAAAACAGTTTTCTTTGTCTAGACTCAACTTCGGCCAAGGAGTTGGAAAGGGGGCTACCTACAGGCAGTCGGCTCTGATACCAACTTGTGACGCCCCCGACTTAATCGTGCACTAATCATACACTCAAATGCACACGATCAAGCCTAGGGACTCACTTGAAGATATCACAACACAACTCTAGACACAAATAAAATAATACAAGCTTATTATTACAAGCCAGGGGCCTCGAGGGCTCGAATACATAAGCTCTAAGTCATACAAGCATCAGCGAAAGCATTAGATATCTGAGTACAGATATAAAAGTAAAACAGATATACCCTAACAGGCGGGGCAAAACAACAACGCAGATCGAAAAGGCGCAGGCCTCCTGCCTGGGAGCCTCCTAACTACTCTTGGTCGGCAGGCTCGATCCAGAAGTAAGTACCATCGGGACCCTCCTGGTAGTAAGCTCCAGCGGTGGCATCTGGCTCCTGGGCTCCATCGTCTGATGTATCAACAATAGGGTATGGGGGAAAATAATAGCAAAGCAACCGTGAGTACTCATCCAAAGTACTCGCAAGACTGACATCAGAACTACGCTAAACATGCAATGGTATCAAATGAGAAGGCTGTATTTGTGGACTGTATTGCAGAAATGCCAGAGGAGAGAGAAAGGCCTAGCCTATCGAAGACTAGCATCTTCAAGTAGTCTTGCAGCATCAGAAGAGAGTAGATAGTAGTAGCATACATGTTGTCATACAGTAGCAATGCCCTGAGATCCTTTCTCGACACCCTGCGAGAAAGCGATCCCGAGAGCAGTATTAACAGTTTATCATGTATCATCATCTCTTTATAGTTGTCATGGATCCGGGCACAACTCCAAGCGTCCTGTTACCGTGGACACGGCTATTCGAATAGATATCTTCCCTGCAGGGGTGCACTACTGTTACCCAACACGCTCGATTACCTCCGGCCGGATACACTTGCTGGGTAATACCCGGCCTCGGGTGATCGACACAACGCAGCCCGACCTAGAGCTCAGCAGAGAGGCCAACACGCCGGTCTAAATCCTAAGTGCGCAGGGGTCTTGGGCCATCGCCCTCCGCACTCCTGCACGTTACGTGACTGGCCGGAGAAACAGGCGCGACACTGGACAACCCAGTGAAGTAACCAGCCCAATCCCGGCGATCAGCCCGCAAAGTAACTTGTGACGTCTGAAGAGCTTTCGGCTGATACTACGATGCAGAGGGCCCCATTAAACCATTATCCCACGTGGTGGTAGTGCGAAATGGGCACGACGACCCACTCAGATCAAATACCCAGTTCCGTTAGGCGTATTTAGTATCGCGCGGGTGCTCTTGGAGCCGACCCGTCTTTAATGATATTCGCTCGCGGGCACCCTTGGGGCCAGCCCGACTTTACATTTCCCCGCGGGTACCTCTCGAGGTGGACCCGCCTGTAACAAAGGTCAAAGTAACCGTGTGTCCAAGTAACGAGGAGGAATCCGAGGAATCACCCTCGATGGATTCCCACTCGAGGAGTTGCGCGACGGTAGCTTAGCGGAGGTGATGTAAGAGGAATCACCCTCGATAACACACATCCGGGAAGCTATTCTACAGAGGCACCATCGAAAGTGAGCTAAGAGGTATCACCCTCGGCACTCGATGCCAGCTCTGCAGTGTCGAGCAATTTAGGGGGTGTGCGGTGATGTGCTGTTCTCAGCCCGTCGATCATTCGAACGGGGCACAGGTACTAAAGCGGAGCAACTACAGCAAGGGAGAGGGGCCATAGATGGTTTTCCATCCAACCTATACTAAGCAGTTTGGATAATAAGGCAGGTATCAATAGCAGTTATCAAAAACAGGCTATGCATCAGAAATAGGATAAAACAGTAGCAGCGGTAACTTCTAATGCAAGCAGGAGGGAGAAAGGAATGGATGATATAGGCATGCGTCAAGGGGGGTTGCTTGCCTGGTTGTTCTGCGGCAAAGGCGGGGTCGTCAGACGTAGTCGTACACAGCAGTTTCATCGGTAGTCTCAGCGTCTATCGCAGTATCAGGGTCTACTGAAAAAGAAGCAACGAGGGGAAACAAATAAATAACAGCGCAAACAATAGCATCACAAAGCATGACATGGCAATACGCGGTGACAGAGGGGATCTAACGCAGTGTTACACGACACCGAGAAAGGGGGATCCTATCCGGGAAAGTATTCCCGGTTCCGGACACGTGTCAGACAGATGACCGGAGGGGGCAATGTTCCAGGCTGCGATGTTGTAAGCATGGGACAGCTAGGATGCAGCGCAGGGTTGATATACTGCCTATCTAAGGGCTCTAGTCAATTTAGGAATTTAACCGGAATTATTTTATTAAAGTCATGCACTATTCATTTGACGGAAACAGACGAAAAGTTGCAGGTGTGCTATGCTAGAGGCACGTGGCGGACGAACGGACGGCGTATCCGGATTCGTCTCGTCGTTCTGAGCAACTTTCATGTTCAAAGTTTTTCGATCCGGGTTACGGTTTATCTTATATTAATTTAATAAGATTAATCAATATTCTGAATTTAATTTAATTATTTAATCCGAATTATCTAAAACAGTATTTACTGTTTATTTAAATCAATTAATTTAACAGATTAATTAGTTAATCTAATTAACCTTAAACATTTAATTAACTTAATTAATTACCTAATTAATTAAATCACTAATTAACTAATAATTAATCTAGTTAATTAATTATCAATATTAATATTTATTTAATTATTTTATTTTCTAAATTCATTTTTATTTTAACATTTTTATTAGTGTATATGTATACATATACGTATATACACACATACATGTGTATATACATACACATATACGCACACACACTGCACTCACACACGCACACAGGCCACACACACAGCACGCACGCACACTCGCGGCCGAGCCGGGCCGGCCGGCGATGCGGCGGCCGCCGGCGGGCGGAGCCGTCGGGGGGGGGGGGGGGGGAGATGCTCACGGTGGGGGGGGGAGGCCGAACGGCGGCGGCCGGCGGGAGGCGCCGTGGCGGCGGGGCAGCGCGGCGTCGGGCGAGGCGGCGCGAGGAGGCGGCGCGGCGGACGGCGGTGGCGCGGCCGGGTCGGGGCCGTGGCGACGGCGCGTAGGAGGCGGCGGGGGCAGCCGCCGGCGACGCGGGCGAGGTGGCGCCCGGCGGAAGAGGCGGCAGGGCGGCGCCCGGGCGCGGGCGCGCGGCGGGTGAGCGGGTCGGGGGCTGGCGGCGGGACGGCCAGCCGGCGCGGCCGGTCCAGCCCGCGGGGCTCCGGCGGGCGGGCGAGGGGGGGGCAACGCGGGCGAGCAGGGGCTCGGGCGCTGGTGGCGGGGCCGAGACGGCCAATGGCGGGGGCGGGCGACCGGGGCGGCGGCGCGGGGGAAAATGGGACGGCTGGGGCACGGGAGATCTAGGGTTTGACCCGGTTTCGTATTTATAGTGTGCGAACGGGCCACCTAATTTCGACCCGGTTAGGTCCAATTTTCCCACCGTTTCAAAATTCGTTTGAAATACTTTTGGGGCTCAAATTAAATTCCAAAATTACCGATTTCAATTTTATAAAATATTAGGAAATATTTCCAACCCATCCAACATTTTTAATCTCGGTTTTGCACAACTTTATAATCCACTTTTTCGGACGATTTAAATTGCAACGAAACTGACGGGGTTTGCACAGGCGCGAATTCAACAACAGTGATCGCGGCAACAGTGAACGCGGTGACGTGGCAACATTAGCGTGGGATTACTGTAGCTTAATTACCAGAATTACTGTAGCCTAATTATCTGGGCGTCACAATATTAGCACTAAAAATAATAATTGAATATGCGTACCTGGACTTATTTCTCATCTCATAGATATAGTAATAGCTTCCTCAATGTGTTAATCTTTAATATAAATTCCAGAACAAGTGACAAGTTGTGATGCACTTTCCATAATCTTATATGATGTGTGAGATTCCCTTAGTTGCTCGTCTTTCCTTCCACTGCTTGAATGCAGCATAAATTCCGATAGCTAAGGTATGATTGTATAACGAAGATACAGTAAATTTCAACACCAATATTATCCCGTTGTCCTCAGGAGTTCAAACATAATTCCTCACTGTGTTTGGTTCTGGGTACTTTAATAAGTTTGCAATTTTCCATAGGAAAAGTTTCAAAAACACACCCTATGTAGTTCCACTCCTAAAACATAGGAAGCTTCAAATGTTCTTTTCATATGAAAGTTAAAACATGACCAAGCTTTCACTTCCATCAATGTGACTTTATCATTGCAAACAACAAAACAATGTTAACATATACAATAATAATGAAAAATATTTTATACTTACTTTTGTAGATGACCGCCTTGCTTCATTTAGAAAACCATATGACCTGCAATTCCATTGATGTGAAGCTTGTCATAAGATCATACATTAATATATTCAATTAGCAAACCACGCCTTTAGTTCCTCTTTCCCAAAATTCCAGGAGAGAGACTTTCCACAAAGTATATTTTCCTTTGTGTGAAGAATAGAATAACAAGAATGACATTATAATATTCCAGTGATCCAAAATTTCCTTATAAAACGCTTATAAACAATGGGCTTGCGGTTGTTTGGTATGATCATAACTTCCCAAACTATATATTTCCTCACTGAGTTTATTCCTTCCCGCATTTCTTCCACCCATAGTTGACATTGATAATAAAAAGCCTTCTTAAGAGTCTTCCTCTAGTATTTAGAGTGACTTCCCCCAAAAATCACATAACAATTATCCAGAGATAATATTCCAAGTTAATTCCTCCCACTTATCCTAAGCATGTTAGTGTTGGGAGTGTCACGTGTAGTTTCCTTGGGGTAAATATTATATTCCAGTATGATTATCAACAATTCCACCCTTGAGCATAAAAAATAATTGTGTTCCTACTTTCCACCAGTTACCTTTTCCAAATCAAAATGACACCCTTTGATCCACTAGAATAACCATTACAAAATTCCTGGCGTGTGCTTAGTAGTAATTGGAAATTTCCTGTCAAATTAAAAGGATTTCCTTCCAGTCTAGAAACCATGAGGTGTGATTGTGCTAGATGAAGGATGATATCAACAAACGACAGTATGCAATTCTTCTCTCAAAAAAGAAAAAGAAAACAAGGGAGTATAAAAAATACTCAATTCCTCCATTCAATTGTGGAGTGTACAATATATTACAATGGTGAATAATTCCATGATCTTTACATGTTCAATTGACATATTCCTGAAGTGTATTCCCCCCACCAATCCGTTGTTAAAACTTTGATATCTTTTAATCAACTGATTTTCCACTTCACTACGTAATGTGACAAGCACAATAAAACATTCCGACTTGTATTTTAAATAGTATAAGCATAACCATATCAAGTGCAATTTTTAATGAATTAGATAAAAATAAATAATCTAGCCTCTAGTGGGAGTGGGAAAAAAAATACCATAACTATATCAGGAAACAAAAATGATGCGAAGTTTCCTTTTGTTATCTCCTTCCACCTTAATAAAAGGTGTTCCACTAAAAAATGCCC
Source organism: Elymus sibiricus (assembly GCA_039707655.1). Classification (NCBI taxonomy): domain Eukaryota; kingdom Viridiplantae; phylum Streptophyta; class Magnoliopsida; order Poales; family Poaceae; genus Elymus; species Elymus sibiricus. Next base: position 67,871,494 of record CM077663.1, on the reverse strand, counting down.
AGTGTGCTTCACAGAATACCAAAGTCCTCCCACTAAAGTTTAGAATTCCAGAATCAATAAGCCAATTCATCTAGTTCCAAGATATGTGACCAAGTCGTTGATGATGTAGATAATAAAATTCCAAACTTGTGTTCCCATTGTCGGTGTTCCTCCATATAGAATTATCTTTTCCAAATAAACAAATTTGGCTCTCTAACTTCCAATGGACCGTCAATAAAGAATAGACCATTGTGTGAAATTCCATATTGCACTAATTTTATCATTGAGCTATATTTCCGCTCTTCCTTTTCCAAATAGTATTTCATAATCAATGGGTTCCAAGATAGAACAATAAATTAAATACCTTCTCACTAAAGTTGCACTAATTGTGCTATAACAATAAGAGTTTTCCTCCACAAGGGAGTTTGATGGCAAAATTTCCAATTCCAAAGTGTATAAGATTTAGTAGCAATGACAAAGCACATAAATATATAAAATTTCCTTTGGAACTGTTAGTATGCCAATAAAATTGCTATTGTATTCCAGCAATAAGACAAGCCACAAGCGAATATAATTTTAAAAAATAGCCCCAAATAAATGAATATAGTGCAAAAAACTTATCGTTAGGCATACCGACAAATGAAGAGAAAATTTCCTTGTCCTCGGAGTAACTCTCATCTTCCTCCATACACAAGTGATGCTCAATAATAACACTTATTTGAAATTTCTTTCCAGCTAGCTTATGCATAATTTTCCGCATAATATTTCCATCATAGCAATATTCAGTATGTAATCATTTGCTCGGCGCAGCATCCACGCGTTTATGATCGAAGGCCTCCTAAATTTCTTCCAGGGAGTAGAAATCCGTTCCTTGTAACTTTGTAAGCATCTTCCAGCCGGCCAGTTGGCCGTACAGTTGGTGATGACATAAGTAGCAGCGGTAGCAGGCTCAGCGTGGCAAGTGAGCAGCATCCCTCATCAGAGCGGAAGACTTGACGTAGGAAAGCGCTCGATTCCGCCCGAGGTCAGGAGGGCCGGCCAACGTGTCCAGCTTGAACTCAACACTAGCACTTCTTTGATTTCCGTGCAGAGAAAAGCAATCTGATGATCCTCCAGTGCACGTAGCAATTGGACAGAGAAAAAAATAACCTGCACTAGTAGCAGATCCCACGTCAAGTAGTAGTACTCCTACTACTCCTGCGTGGATCGTCGGTTCGCGTGGTGAAGAATTTCCTCCTTGGTCCTTGCAGGAGCAACGCAGCACGTTGATGAAGGATAACAGGCGGCACTGTTGATTAAGCAATCAGCCTCCTGTGCGTTCATGCAACCACACGAGCAACGCGGCCCGGAACGGGAGCACTTTGGTTGGAGAGACACGGCAGCCCAATGTAGAAATCTGGCGACAAATCAATGCGAGCGGACGTGCCACACAGGGGCGATGCCCATCGGAACACAACCATGGTTTCCAGCGGAGTCGACCATCGATAGAGTACGCAGCGGATCCAGGTTATGAACGACGACCACGTCGGCAGAATAGCAAGCGGATTAGCGACCGTGCCGGCCATGGCCTGATAGTCCGCGAGCGAACCTGAGCTCATGATGCCATTGTAGAAATTTAGGGTTTTGTGGTCTACCCCTATTCATGTACGCTTATCCGTGGTGCCGCTCACAATTCGCATATCTGAGGCTAGGGGATAGAGACCTTCTTATACTGTCTTTTCAAAGAGTTCACCTCTTATACAGATATAAGATTCCTAATATGTTCCACTAGTTTTCGGGATAGAGTCCAGAGCAAATTACCAACCACGATCATATTTGTCTATTAATGGATTCTACCCGTTATGTCCCCGGAACACACGCTTGTGAGCAACGCGTCATAATAGAGTGTAAATTCCTCTAACTTTGTAGATCAACATTAGGGCTGTAATCTAACTATATGATCTAGCTCCTTCCGATTATCACTGTACCCGGGTAGTCTTTCCAATATAAATAGTATATTGTATTCCACTGATAATCGATCAGCTTTCTTAAGCATATAACTTAAGTACGTTCCAACAAGTGATAATTCCATGATAAATCATGTAAAGTAATTCCATGTATAAATACATGTATAATTCCATAATAAGGTATTCCGAATATTAGTGACTCATAGTAATTTGAATATAGTTGCAGGACACATAATTCCAACGGGCCTTCGATTCGTAGTTTCCCGCGCTGCTTCCTCCTTGCCACTGACATAGCTTCCTTGGAAGACAAAACACTCTATTCGCAACAAAAAAAAAGACTCTTGTGTAGGCACCAAGGTTTCCAGTCGATACGGCATCACAAAACCAGAAATGTAGTTATGCCGCGGACGCAATTGGAAATCCCCACACCGCAGAATTCCAAGCCAAAAGAATTCCTCGACCGGTCTCAGTCGCTGGAAGATACTCCAAAGCCGTCAAAGGATTGACCAGACATGGCACAACCGAACAGGACTCAGTAACGTCCAGCCTAGTCGCCTGAATACAGACAATTGTTGGGTGCAAAGAATCTGCAAACTCTCTAAGCAGCTTTCGTTTCGCTGGACTGTTCTGGGACAGTCCAACACACCAGCTCCAACTGGGCGCACGCATGGAAGAACAGGCCAACATCCCCGTGCAGCTAATGAGCGCTACGCGCGCGCGAACCACGACTTGCGACGCATCGTCGGTCCAAAAATTAATCGGGACAGTCTTTCTGATTATTAGCTGGGTAGTACAAATGTGATGTTCTTGAATTGGCATTGCTGATGAGATGCACGAGCCCATGCAGACTCCAGATTTAGAATGGATGTTCAATGTTGAATCGCCGATGTACTACAAGTTTGAGGATGACATAAGTTGCTGCTGCTGTGTTCGGTCAGCTGGGGTGCGTTGGGGGAGAAAGAAAAGGCAAAATCTACGACCAAATTTTGAACCACTTGGGGGGGGGGGGGGGGGGGGGGGGGGGTATCACTTGGGTGGGGGGGGGGGAGGGGGGGGTATCCTTTCGCTGGAAACCGACAAGAAACAAAAGAGAAGCACAGCCCGTGGAAACTGCAAGCACCATCGCAGTCTTGACTGACCAGTGACCGCCATTTTCTTATGTTTGAATGTTCAACGTACTTGCATGCTTATTGCGGGAGAATATCAGCTGATACCATCACTCAAGTGCTTCCATGTTTGAAATTTTCAATTTCAGATGCGCTAAAAAAATTCAATTTTTTTGAATGTTCATCACATATTGAGTATATAGCATAAACCTACCACTTTTCGCATTAAGGTTTCAAAAATTTGTTTGACGATGATAACTACCTGTTTCGGCATCGGCTGTTTCAAAAACCCAAATCGCCCAATGCTTCACAATTGATAGCGATTATCACAGTTGGGTCCCACTCCTAAACAAATGGTTTGTTGACCTTTAGTTTGACTGTTAACTTACATGTGGGGCCCACATGCAAGCTTCATCTTACTCTTCTCTTTCTTCTCTACTCTCCTCCCCTGAGCTCTCTCTTCTCTCCTCTGCTCCCGACCCGGCGACGACCCTCTCACCTCCCGACGACGACCACCCTCCCTGTTGGGGATATACCCCACGGTATGACCTGACCAGGGTATGACCCGGCTGTCAAGTGACGGCTTATAGCCAGGATCATTACATGGGCTACGGAAGCCCTGAAGCTCAAGGCCCAGGAGGCGGCTCATCCAGAAGGCCGGCTCATGGACTAGTACATGGCGGGCCGGCTCACTGAGGGAGTCGTAAGGAATTTCCCTTACTTAAAAGACAAGACAAGTAGAAGTAGACTAGGTCACGGGTTGTATTACGATCCGGATTCTATTGTAACCTCAGGGCCTCAACCAATATATAAAGGGTAGCCCCTGAGGTAGAGAGATCAAGGAAGAAATCCTCAAGAGCTAGGTTAACGATTCCGCACCCTTATAATCGAGATCATCGTCATCAATAACACACAAAGCATGACATAGGCTTTACCTCCATTAGAGGGGCCGAACCTAGGTAAACCCTTGTCTCTCGTTTCTGGTCAACCCCATCCAGAGGCAACCACCTAGTTGCGATGGCTCCTAGACTTAGTCCTATCGCTAGGACGTCTCCAATCACCACAGTTGGCGCCCTCCATGGGGCCAACGCACGGTGGTGTTGAGTTCTTGGAGAGAGCTCTCCCAGGGATTGAGGGATACACAATCGATCGGATGACCAAGAGTCATAGGCAAGCTCTACATCGACGACTCTGCCTAGGGCCCCGAGGCCGGCTCAATCGAGTACGGGTACCAGGTCCCCTTCGGCAAAATCCACGTCTTCATCTGCAAAATCGGCGAATCAGGATTCGAGCTGGACATCTGCACCGACATCGTCGAGCCGTCTCGGCACACGCGACCCGGCCGAATTCAAGCGGGTCGGAATCATGTCTTCGTCTATTTCACTCGGGGAGTTGACCTCGCGGATAACACTGCGACTAGTGGATACACTCTCGTTTACTCCGACAACGAGTCTTCAGTTGGAGATACTGGGTCAATCCGCCCGCTCTTCGATGGTAGGCTTGGGGGCTACTCTGATGACGAGACTACTCGGGAGTCACTTGAGCCGCCTCGACAAGCCGTCATATTCATGACCGGGACCATAGCGTCCCTTGACTCTGTAGTGGCTGGCGCAATGGCCTGAACCGGTACTTCGGCACCAGGCGTGGCCGGCTCGGACAAAACGCTGGCTCAGGCTATGGCCGGCTCAAAACGCCAGCTCAGGCTATGGCCGGCTTGATGGTTGACATGACGACACTCCCGGAGACACCGGTCACCGCGGAGAATCGGGTAGAACGTAACGCGGAATTGACCAAGCTTCGTGGTCAGATGGCTAAAGTTCAGGAGGAGATCGACGCTGAGAATACTCGCATGGCAAAGTTGCACGCTCATATCCACAATGAGGCTGAGCG
>CM077663.1:67654073-67861573 GCA_039707655.1 Elymus sibiricus | reverse complement strand
TAAGCTCGCCGGCCTTCGCGCCGGCCTTCGGGTGGTGCACCTGTCCGTGGATCCTGCGGAGTCGCTGGTGATGCTCCCGGTTGGGTGGCAGTGCTACGACCCCGCCAGGCCAAACACAGTCCTTGACTATCGCGACAGCGAGACGTTGATGAACAAGCACGGCGTGTATCGCTTCTCCAACACGCGCAACATGCTCGTCGTCCTCGGCTGCGACACCATGGGAACCATTGGGAGCGTCAATACCTCGCGCAAAGTCGACAACTTCTCCTACTACCTGGGCTGCATGAGCTTTTGCAACAGCTCGACGAGCGCGCAGAATGGCCAATGCGCCAGCGTCGGTTGCTGTCATGTCGACATCCCGCCGGGGCTCACCCACAACTACTTCAGATTCCGTACGTACGACCACACTGGCATGATGGACTACAGCCCATGCGACTACGCCTTCCTCGTTGACAGGAACAACTACACTTTCCGCCGGTCCGACCTCCTCATGGACACCTTCCGGACCTCGCCTGTGTGGCTGGACTGGGCCATTCGCGGCCGCGACGATTCCACCTCATTATCGTGCGCAGAAGCGGTCAAGGCCTCTACGACGAAGCACTCTTACGCCTGCTTGAGCAATCAGAGCTATTGCGTCGACACCACCAATGGGCCTGGTTACAACTGCAACTGCTCCAAAGGCCACGACGGCAACGCCTACCTTGCCGACGGATGCAACAGTACGACCGACGCCATGCTTAGTACACCTATGATAATTTTATTTTGTTTACTGATCATTGTCGTAGCTAACGATTATTTTTCTGAATTTGCGCTACACAGATATAGATGAATGTGCAGCTCCAGAAACATATCCTTGCAAAGGTGAATGCATGGACACCGAAGGATCTTACAAATGTACCTGTCCTACTGGTTATGGGAGCAGTGACCCAACAACACAACATTGTACCCCAACGTTCTCACGTGCTACACAGATTTCCATAGGTAACCTCGGAGGCTAACTAGTTATTGATTACTACTTAATGTTTGCAGCGCTTTGAAGTAGGGAGTAAGCTCAAATACTAACTTACTATCTTCTGCTGATATAGAATCATACTCATAATTTTTTGGTAATCACATTAACTCTTTTCGTTTCTGCATGTAGGTGTAACATGTAGTATTCTTGTCATCGCATTTATGGCATTCGTCATTATTATTAGAAAAGAGAAGCGGAAGACTAGAGAGTTCTATGAGAAAAATGGTGGTCTTACCTTAGAAAAGGCTAAAATTATAAAGCTTTATAAAAAGGAGGAGCTCAAGCCGATTTTAAAGAGTAGCAATTTAATTGGAAAAGGTGGCTTTGGTGAAGTTTACAAGGGGGTTGTTGATAGCATACTAGTCGCAGTAAAGAAACCAATTAGTGGCAATGTGCTGGAGAACAAGCAATTTGCAAATGAAGTCATCATCCAGTCTCAAGTCATCCATAAGAACATCGTTAGGCTCATAGGTTGCTGCCTAGAAGTGGATACCCCCATGCTAGTGTACGAGTTCATCTCCAAAGGAAGCTTTCATGACATTCTTCACGAGTTTGACAAGAGGGAGCATCTCAACTTGGATATGCGCATAAGAATTCTTGCGGAATCAGCACATGGTCTAGCTTATATGCATTCACAAGCTCATATCAAAATCCTACACGGTGATGTTAAACCAGCAAATATACTCTTGGATGACAACTTTGTGCCAAAGATCTCAGACTTTGGCATATCGAGGTTGATTGACAAGGAACACACTGTAAACGTCATTGGTGACATGGCGTATATGGATCCAGTATACCTACAAATAGGCCTTCTAACTGAAAAAAGTGATGTCTATAGTTTTGGGATTGTCATCTTAGAAGTCATCAGCAGGAAGAAGGCCACTCACTCTGACAATAACAGCTTAGTGACAAGCTTCCTTGAGTGTCACAAAGATGGGAAGGAAGTAACTGATGGGAACAAAATAACCAAGTTGTTTGATGACGAAGTTGCGGCATTAGGAAATTTAGAGCTTCTTGTCACTTTGGTAGGGATTGCAGTGAAATGTCTTAACCTCGATGTGGATCAAAGGCCGTCAATGACAGATGTGGTGGCGCGCCTTGACACATTGAACCAGGCCTAGGCCAACGGTGCCTACCATTTGCAGGACCCTGAATTTGAAAAATAAATCGGATATGACGTAATCCAGCAGACTTCAGTGGTCGAGCTCGCGACCTCGCGCTAGGTTAAAAAGAAAAATAGTTATCTCAACCATTTAAATCAGGTCACATGGTAAAGCAATAATCTTTTGATGCGTAGTAGTACATGTGTATGAAGGCGCTACTTCTGGTTGATGTTTGGAGATGTTTAACTCCGTATGTAGCATTCTTTTCCAGGTATAACGAAGAACACCTTAGTATAGAAAGTATCCTATGTGGAGTTTCAACGAGTGGCTAGTAATTTGCTTTCTATGGAATCCTTATTTGTACGTTGTTCTTATTAGTATATAATAAAGGTTTTTCAGGACCCAACCAGTGTTCAAAGAAAGTATTTGAAGTTTACTCCCTGATTATTTTAATCTCCTACTCCCTCGATTCATTTATATAAGGTGTATTATTTTCGGCACAGTGACCAAGACACATAATTATAGAGAAATTAGGACAGAACTATCCTTGGCAAATTTGTTGGTTAATGGCAAATAAATCTCTTAGTCCAGAAAGTAAAAGATACATACAATTGCGACTGAGGTACTTTTCTTCTTTTGCTACAAGGAAAGATACATACAATCATAGCAAAGATACTTTGCTTTTTTTAAGGGCTAAAAATGAAATTACGGCGCATTAGCAGAAATGCACCTTATAATGTGGAATTTTCTCCAAAAAAATACACCTTATATAAAGGAATGGTGGGAGCTAAATCACTTGGGAATCAATTAAGCCATCGATTTTGTGCGGGTTATTTGATTTTGACCGAGTCTTACATTGAATGGGTTGGGCGACTAGTGGGTCCCGTTGGTCAGCAGTTGGGCGTTCTCTTCTGGTCATAGTTGGTGGCTCTGGGTGTCCACGCCGCCGTCGCAACGCCAGCCAAAACAGCGAGAAGTTGAACACGGAGCCCCGCACTACTGAAGTGTTTGACACGGAAAAAAGCGGGGTGTGCCAGTGTACCTAGTACACAAAGGAAAGATATAGGGAAATACGTACTTTATTAATCTCGTGTGGAGAAACAAAATTACAAAAGTCCCTATGAAGGATGTGCTCCGTAACCTGCTGGCGCGGCCAATAGGACTTCAGTGATACAAGGCTCTGATTCACGGGGCCTCGGAAAGCTCCCGCTTAATTACGTACGTGACTCTAGCTCACGGACCACCTCCGATTAAGCTGTTGCAATGGTCGTCGTCTTCGGGCTGTCGTGGGAACGAGCCTGACAGTAGAAGATAGGGGTACGAAGGGAGAGGGCAGAGTCCTAGCTACGGCGAGGGTGTACACACAGATGTACGAGTTCAGGCCCCTCTCGTGGAGGTAACAGCCCTACGTCTCGGTGCTCAGGAGCTTTTTTGTCGTGTGGAATATAGGAGTTACAGGGTGCGAACCCTTGTGCCAGAGGGGAGGGGCGGCTTATATAGAGTGCGCTGCCCTTCATAATGTCCGGCATCTAAGGGTCCGATCGTGGCTATAAAGATGAACGTTACTGGTAACGTATGTAATAAATGCTACTTATGATCTAGACAAACGCCTGCCCGCTGGCCTCCCTGGGATGGCTTCTGACCTTCTGTGGTCGACTGTCTTCTACTTCTTGTCGAGTGGAATGTACCCATCGAGTGGATGAAGAAACCTCCGAGTGGATGTTGTCGAGTGATTTGTACGTCTTGGTGATTTCAGTCGGAGACTTCCTTGTAGTCCTTAAGTTTGATATGGCAGTGTCTTTGGGTAGGGCATGTAGGTCAGGCCTATGACCCTACCCTAGGTACATAACCCCATCATTAGCCCCCGAATGGATCGGGGTTCGAGTGAAAAAGGGATCGACGCGGGTTCTGATAAGACACAAAAATTCCGAGTGCATTTTAGGGCTTCACTGAAATCTGCGTCGATTGGAACCTTTGTCAGTCATCCTGATCAATTCTGTCTTGAAATGTATCCGAGTGAATTTCAGCGCAAAATCCGGTCCGAGTGGCCAGCAGGGTCCTCTGATGCGACGGGACGCTTCGTCAGGCCCGGATTTCACGGGATTCGAAAATTGGGTAAGCGCGCGCCGCGCGACGATGACGCAACGACTGGGGCAAGTGGGAGCACGACGCCTCGATTTTCGCGCCACCATTTCCGCCACGTACCGCTCTTCCTCTGAAATCGGGATACCCAGAGATCTGGCGGGCCCACAGGTCAGTGACCCACTCGGGCGGATATAAGAGGCGACGGCGCCGGGGCCGGTACAATGTTTCTCCCCCAAATCTTCACTTCTCCTCCGCCTCCCCTGCTCCACGCGCACAGCTCGACTCCGCCTCGACGACTGCCACCGCGATGACGAAGGGCAAGACGGAGAAGCTCGAGCGCGCCAAGAAGGGAGGAGCCAAGGCGAAGAAGCCGTCGGGCGCCCGATTCACGGCGTCGCCGGGGTAGATCCAAGGAGATTTCCTCCCATCGACCGTCAAGGCGGAGGACGTCCAGAACCTTGTCGACGACGGGCTGGTTGCTGAAGGGTCGTGGAGGCTGTCGGAGGGGGAGCCTGAGCCGGAGCCGCGCGACGGCGAGCGAGTCCTCCTCCTCACCCACGTCGAGCGAGGTTTTTCTATGCCTCCCCATCCATTCATCCGCGGTTTCTTGAACTTTTTCGGAGCGCAACTCCACCACTTTCCTCCGAATGCCATCTCGTACCTAGCTGCGTTCATCACCATGTGCGAGTGTTTCCTGGGTTGTCCTCCTCACTGGGGCTTATTCAAGCACATATTCACCATTCGGTCCCAATGTGTCAAAAAAGCCAATCCTAGTGATAGTAAGACCAATGTCATCCAGCTACGCGGTGGTCTGGGGCTTCAGAAAAGGGGTAGGAGTTCGTTTCCGTCAATGACTTTTCCTGATTCTATTCGGGGCTGGCAGTCAACATGGTTTTATTGCAAAGATGTTGCATCCCCCAATATGTCGACTAGTCTTCCCCCTTTCACTTTGGATCGACCTACTACTCCCAGAACACTGAGTGTGGCTAAGGGAGAGAAAGTCCAGGTTGGGATTCTAGTGAATGCAGTAGTAGATCTAGTCCGTGGCGGAGTGACTGGTATGGATCTCTTAGAGACGTTTCTCAGTCGACGAATCCAGCCTCTTCAAGCCAGGGATCACACTATGTGGCATTATTCGGGCCCCGAGGATTCCACTCGGTCACATCCAGAGGAAGTTTCCGACGAGACCGTTGCTCAGTGGCTCAGGAGCATCACCGGAGCCTGTGATAATCCTCTGGGAGCCAAGCTAATCTTGCCCTTCTCTGCTTTGAACCCACCGACGAACCTGGTGAGTTATATCTTTGTCGAGTGCTTTCATATTTTGTCGAGTGACTGCGTCCTCAGTCGACTGACTTCACAATTTGTATCTTCCAGGAATTTACGAACATGTACTCGCCCGTGCCAAATGGGGAGCAGCCTGAGGACGGAGAAGAGAGCGCAGGCGACAGCGCAGACGTCGACTACGCCGACGACAGTGAGGGCAGCGACGACGACCTGGAAGAGATTGAGGAAGGCGAAGTAGAGGCCCAGGCTCCTTCGCGTGTCGAGCGTCGAACCAAGCTGCGTGAAGACCCGGAGGCCGCCCCAAGCAAGACTTTAGCATCAAGCACCAGGAACCCAAAGCGCGACCGTGCCGCGACATCAGAGTCGACTGAAAAAGCTGCGAAACAGCTCAGGCCGGACGTACCAAAACCCCGAAAGGCTCTGCCCCGCATAAAGATCACTGTGCCTGTCGCCTCAACGTGAGTGTTTATTTTCCTTTTTTGCTGTTATGAAACTTCATGTCTTTGCTGACCGAGTGAAATTTATTTCCCAGAGCTGCTACCTCGGTGACATCGCCTCAACGGGATGAGGGGGATCACATGGAAGTGGACACTCCTGACGCGGCCACCTCCCAACGAGGTATAATGAATCTTCACTGTAGTCTGATCTTTGAAAACAATTTGTCGAGTGAATAAATTAATATTGTCGAATGACAGTTGACGACATCATCCACTTGGAAGACGATGAAGAGCCGCAACGGGGTGCAGAAGGTGATGTTGTGCCTTTGGACACTCCACGCGTGCGCACTCGGAGGACATCATCAAGCCAAGCATCTCATAGGTCGACTGCTGCGCCCTCTCAAGAGCTTGGTGATTCTTCCCGAGCCAGAGCCGACCTTGTGGTTCCGCTGTCGAGTGCCCCGCCAGCAACTTCAACTCTAGTGGTTTCAACGCCAATTGGACAACCTCAAGCTCCTCTTGCTACCTCAAATGTAGCACCAACTCCTCCGACGACTGCATATCCTTTGTACCACGTCCCAGAAGACCAGACTGGAGCTGCCAAAGAGGCCATGATCCAGGCTGGGCAAATGATGCTGCGAACGAAGGAGGTGTACGAGGCCAGCAAGTTAGCCTATGATGCCAGTTCAGCGCTTCAAGCCAATGTCTGAGTAAGTTCGATTGTAAGTTCATTTCCGATTGAATTCCTGTCCAACTTGACTTTACACCCACTGGGTGTTTTCTTCAGATGCGTACTTGCTTGTTTTTTCCTCGAGTAGATCGGGTCTTAGTCGAGTGGTTTTTGGTCCAGTGGGGGCACGCTGAGTGCACCCACTGGGTGTAGTCCCCGAGACCGCTGTCGAATGGCGAAGACATCGGCAGGGGTCTTAAATTTGTGTTGATAGTTGACTTTCACTCGACAGGACAGACCTGGTCGAGTGGTAGTAGGTCCAGTGGGGGCACGCTGAGTGCACCCACTGGGTGTAGTCCCCGAGACCGCCGTCGAGTGCTTGCCTCGGCGGGGGTCTGATAGAGACAATGGTTGCATGTTTGCTTTTTTTGTTTATACTCGGACAGGTCGGACCTGGTCGAGTGATTTTGTATCCAGTGGGGGCACGCTGAGTGCACCCACTGGGTGTAGTCCCTGAGACTACTGTCGATCGTTTACGATGGGCAGTAGTCTTAAGAACTTTGGATTCGGAGTCCTTTTTCGTACTTGGAGTACAGTTGTCACCTGTCCTGCAGGTTTCATGGACATCATTTCCATCAACCATGATATGACGCTTTGCAGGGGTGTGAGGTGGGGCGGCGGGCCGCCATCCAGTCGACTGGACATGTTCTTTTCCACTCGGGAGTGAAAAAACATTATCGTCGACTGAACTACTTCTTTGCTGATTTCAGAAAGCCTGTGGGCTCGGGACCAAGTATGTCGAGCTGGAGAAGGAAAAGAATCGACTTCTGCTGGATCTGGAGCTGACGAATAACAACCTGGACCGTGCACAGACTGAACTGAAGACCTTGGGAGGTAATCCTTGTCGATCAATTGCATTATTACTTTCATCTTCCATCCTTTGAACCGAGTGAATCCACTCGAACAGACGTACGTGATGAGAACCGCCGACTCCAAGCGCGACTCAACAATGCTATTTCTTTAGATACCATGAAGAAGGCGCTTGAAGACAAGGACAAGGCACTCGCTGACGCTCAGAAGGTGGCGAGGGAGAAAACTGAAGCTGCCGAGAAGAAACTTGCCGCGGCCAGCAAATTGGAAGAAGAGAATACCAAACTCAAGCAGGAACGGGCCGATTGGATCAAAAAGCTCGAACTGCAGACCAAGAGAAGGAGCGCTCTGGAGCAATACCTAGGAGACTTCGCGAAGAAGATGTTCGGCATGCTTGAAGGTAACTTTCCTCTGATGTGTGAATTTCTTTGATTTCTTCAGAAGGGCAATGTGATCATCTTTTCGCTTTCTCTTCGCGTAGAATTCTGTCAAGATTTTGAGAAGGAAACTGAAGAGATCGAGCCAAATCTGGATCCCGCCAAGTCACCTATCGGGGACGCCGTGGCCATGGACATGTTTCGACTTGAAGCTCGTCTCAGGAATGTCCAAGGTTATGTCACTCGACTGAGGGCTGCGTTGGAGAAGGTCGACAAGGAATTGTGGCCTGAAGACTCCCTCCATACTAACCTCGAGTCAATGATGACCCGCCTCAATGAGATCCCTGGTCAAGTGTAGGCATGAAAGAAATCCGCCGCTCGCTGCGGTGCTGATGTGGCACTTTCACTCGTCCGGGTTCATTGCAAGGAGGCCAGGGAGGACAAACTGAAGGCTCTCCGAGTGATCAACACAAAGAAACTCCAATTTGAAGACTTCATGAAGACCTTCATTGAAGCAGCCACTCGGATTGCTGACGGGATTGATTTGGACACCTTCGTCGAGCCGGCGAGCCCTACTGGTGCTTGAAAAATACTTTGCTCATAATTAAAACTTTATTTGCCTCGGTATGCCGAGTGATGGTGTAACCGATTAAGACTTCGTTCAGGCCCTGGGCCTGAGTATTTCCCTTTGCGCGAACAAATTTTTGCTGCGCTAAAAACTTTGGATTTATCTGCATTTTGCTGTCAATCCTTTGTTTGGCTGAATTTTGTTTTGCTCCCGAAAAGGAACGGATGTTCAACATTCAGTAGAATTTCAGACTTAGGCGAAGATTGGTTCGCAGCTAAGTTTCCGAGTGAATGGAATGCTATCCACTCGGAAGGGTTTTTAACTTAGGCAAAAACTGGTTCGCAGCTAAGTTTCCGAGTGAATGGAATGCTATCCACTCGGAAGGGTTTTTAACTTAGGCGAAAACGGGTTCGCAGCTAAGTTTCCGAGTGAATGGAATGTTATCCACTCAGAAGGGTTTTTAACTTAGGCGAAAACTGGTTCGCAGCTAAGCCCCCGAGTGAGAGGATCGCTCATCATTCGGAGGATTTTTGAACTTAGACGAAGACTGATTCGTGGCTAAGTTTCCGAGTGAATGGAATGCTATCCACTCGGAAGGGTTTTTAACTTAGGCGAAAACTGGTTCGCAGCTAAGCCCCCGAGTGAGAGGATCGCTCGTCACTCGGAGAAGTTTTGAACTTAGACGAAGACTGGTTCACGGCTAAGTTTCCGAGTGATTGGAATGCTATCCACTTGGAAGGGTTTTTAACTTAGGCGAAAGCTGGTTCGCAGCTAAGCCCCCGAGTGAGAGGATCGCTCGTCACTCGGAGAAGTTTTGAACTTAGACGAAGACTGGTTCGCGGCTAAGTTTCCGAGTGAATGGAATGCTATCCACTCGGAAGGGTTTTTAACTTAGGCGAAAGCTAGTTCGCAGCTAAGCCCCGAGTGAGAGGATCGCTCGTCACTCGGAGAAGTTTTGAACTTGGACGAAGACTGGTTCGCAGCTAAGTTTCCGAGTGAATGGAATACCATTCACTCGGAAGGGTTTTTAACTTAGGCGAAAACTGGTTCGCAACTAAGCCCCCGAGTGAGAGGATCGCTCGTCACTCGGAAAAGTTTTTAAATACGTAATTGTGCGATCGGAATCGACAATAGACTGCAGGAGTCATAACTTTAACAAACGACACTGTCTGGAGTACTTTTATTACATCAAAATAACTCAGTCGTCAAGTATAAAAACGTCGAAGCAAATCCGCGTTCCAAGCGCGCGGCTCGTCGATATTCTTTTTGAGGTTGAAGAGGTGGTAGGCCCCATTGTTCAACACTTTGGTGACGACGAAAGGGCCTTCCCACGCCAGGGCCAGTTTGTGAGGTCACTGCTGATCCACTCGGAGCACAAGATCACCTTCATGGAATGACCGGCTCTTGACGTGCCTCGCATGGAAGCGGCGCAGATCTTGCTGATATATAGTCGACCGAATCAGAGCCATCTCGCGTTCTTCTTCGAGGAGATCAACACCATCTTGTGGTGCTTGCTCAGCTTCAGCTTCAGAATATAGGTCTACTCGGGGAGAATTGTGAAGGACATCACTTGGCAAAACGGCTTCGGCTCCATACACCAAGAAGAAAGGAGTGCGTCCAGTCGACCGGTTAGGAGTCGTCCTCAAGCCCCACAGAACAGACGGCAATTCAGTGACCCAAGCTCCAGCTGCATGATCGAGGACTCGCATGAGCCGAGGTTTCAGCCCTTGAAGGATAAGGCCGTTCGCTCGCTCAGCTTGATCGTTTGACTGGGGGTGCGCAACGGATGCGTAATCCACCCGAGTGCCTTGAGAGGAGCAAAAGTGTCTGAACTCTTCCGAGTCAAAGTTTGAGCCATTGTCTGTAATGATACTGTGGGGAACTCCATACCGGAAAGTTATCTCTTTCATGAATTTGATAGCAGTTCGAGCGTTCAGCTTCTTGATGGGTTTGGCTTCAATCCACTTAGTGAACTTGTCGACTGCTACAAGCAAGTGAGTGAATCCACTCTGTCCTGTTCGAAGGGGACCAACCATATCCAAACCCCATACTGCAAACGGCCAGACAAGTGGAATAGTTTTCAAGGCAGACGCAGGTTTGTGTGACAGATTCGAATAGAACTGGCATCCTTCACAGTGATCAACAATCTCTTTAGCCATCTCATTGGCGCGCGGCCAGAAGAAACCAGCTCGGTATGCTTTGGCAACAATTGTCCTAGAGGACGCATGATGACCACAAGTTCCCGAGTGAATCTCCTCCAAAATCAGTTGACCTTCTTCAGGAGAAATACACCGCTGAATCACGCCAGTTACGCTTTCTCTGTAGAGTTGTCCATCCATAACAGTAAAGGCCTTGGATCTGCGGGCTATCTATCAAGCTTCATCTTCATCATCTGGGAGTTCTCGCCTCAGAATGTATGCAATATAAGGTACTGTCCAATCGGGCATGATCACCAGAATCTCCATGACCAGATCTATGACCGCTGGTATGTCGACTTCAGTCAGATCAGAGGCGCTCTTTGCTTGCGGGGGCTCTTCAGTGAAGGGATCTTCCTGTACCGAAAAAGAATGTAGGTGCTCGAGAAACACGTTGCTGGGGACAGGCTTCCGAGTGGATCCAATCTTTGCTAGCTCATCAGCTGCCTGATTTTTCACTCGGGGAACATGATGGAGTTCCAAAGCTTCAAACTTCTTCTCAAGCTTCCTTACTGCATTGCAGTATCCAGTCATAGCAGGGTTCCTGACATCCCACTCTTTCATCACCTGATTGACCACCAAATCAGAGTCACCGTAAACCATCAGGCGCCGGACGCCGAGTGAGATGGCCATACGCAACCCGTACAGGAGTGCTTCATATTCAGCTTCATTGTTGGAAGAATCAAAGTGAATCTGCAGGACATAACTGAGTTTGTCGCCTTTTGGGGACACCAATACTACACCAGCACCAGACCCATTCAGCATCTTAGAGCCGTCAAAGAACATGGTCCAGTGTGCCGAGTGAATTTGGATCGGCTGCTGCTGTTCAATCCACTCGGCCAGGAAATCCGCAAGAGCTTGAGACTTGATTGCCTTTTTCGCTTCCAACTTGATGTCAAAATAAAGGAGCTCAATAGCCCATTTAGCCACTCGACCAGTTGCGTCTCGATTGTTGAGAATCTCAGACAACGGAGCATCACTGACGACTAAAATTGAGTGATCCTGGAAGTAGTGTGCCACCTTCTTCGCTGACAGATATATACCATATACGAGCTTCTGGTAATCTGGATACCTTTGCTTTGAAGGAGTCAACACTTCAGAAATGTAATAAACAGGACGCTGGACCTTGTAAGCTTTGCCTTCCTCTTCCCGCTCGACAGTGAGAATTGTACTGACGACCTCATTAGTGGCCGCAATGTACAGGAGCAAGGGCTCTTTGCTGTGCGGAGCAGCAAGCACCGGCTGGGTGGAAAGCAGGGCTTTGAGCCCAAAAAACGCTGCTTCAGCTTCTGGAGTCCACTCGAATGTATCAAACTTCTTCATCAGTCGGTATAAAGGCAATGCCTTCTCACCGAGACGAGAAATGAACCGACTCAACGCTGCTAGGCAACCTGTGAGCTTCTGGACATCGTGCACACGCTCAGGGCTTTTCATTCGGGTGATGGCACTGATCTTTTCAGGATTGACGTCGATTCCTCGTTCGGAAACGAGAAAACCGAGTAACTTGCCACCAGGAACACCGAAAGTGCACTTAGTTGGGTTTAACTTGATATCGTATCTCTTCAAGTTGGCGAATGTCTCAGCCATGTCAGACAACAGGTCGGAACCTTTGCGAGACTTGATGACAATATCATCCATGTACGCTTCGACATTCCGAGGGATATGATCAAGCAAACATTTTTAAATCATGCGCATGAAAGTAGCGCCAGCATTTTTCAAACCAAAAGGCATGGTGATGTAACAAAAACACCCGAAAGGGGTGATGAAGGCTGTCTTTATTTCATCTGGACCAAACAGACGGATCTGATGGTAGCCAGAGTAAGCATCAAGAAAAGATAGACGCTCGCACCCCGCAGTTGAGTCGACAATCTGATCAATGCGGGGGAGCGGAAAATGGTCTTTCGGGCAGACCCGATTGATATGTTTGAAGTCAATACACATGCGGAGTGACTTGTCCTTCTTAGGGACCATGACGACGTTCGATAACCACTCGGAGTGGTAAATCTCACGTATAAACTTAGCCGCCAAGAGACGAGCCACTTCCTCGCCGATTGCTTTCCACTTCTCTGCTGCCGACCGACGCAAGTGCTCCTTCACAGGCTTGGCCTTCGGGTCGACTCTCAGTCTGTGCTCAGCCAGTTCCCTGGGTACACCCGGCATGTCAGCAGGCTTCCATGCTAAGATGTCCCAGTTCTCACGGAGGAACTGGATGAGCTCGGCTTCCTATTTGCTGTCGAGTGTCGTTGAGATGTTGGTCGGGGCAGCACTAGGATATGTCGGGTGAATGTGCACTTGTTTCACTTCGCCTGCCGACTGGAAAGCTGACTCGGAGGCAGGCTTCTTGGCACACAGCAGGTCGGCAGGATCAACACTCTTCTTGTACTCTTCCAATTCGACCACAGCCATCTGATGATCGGCGATTTTGGAGCCCTGCTGAAGGCACTCCTCAGCCCTCTGTCGATTGCCAGTGACTGTGATCACACCCTTGGGCCCAGGCATCTTCAGCTTGAGATACACGTAACATGGACGGGCCATGAAACGAGCATAAGCCGGACGGCCAAGGATGGCATGATACGCGCTCTGAAAGTCTACAACTTCAAAAGTCAATTTCTCTTTTCTAAAATTCTTGTCTGTGCCGAATACCACATCCAATGCTATCTGGCCGAGTGACTTGGCTTTCTTCCCAGGGATGACTCCGTGGAACTGCATGTTGCTTTCGCTGAGTCGGGACATCGGAATGCCCATCCCCTTTAGGGTATCCGCATACAAAATGTTCAGACCACTCCCTCCATCCATCAAAACTTTGCGGAGTCGAGTGCCTCCCACAACCGGGTCCACCACCAGCGCTTGCCAACCAGGGGTGGCGATATGAGCTGGGTGATCTGACTGGTCGAATGTGATAGCAGTCTGAGACCACTTGAGGTACGTGGGGGTAGCAGGAACAGCCATGTTGACTTCTCTGTTGATAACTTTCAGTCGACTCTTGCTTTCAACATCAGCAAAAATCAACAGAGTGGCATTGACCTCAGGGAACTCTTCTTTGTCTTCTTCATCCTCCTTTTCAGGATCTTTCTCACTCGACTGACTTTCCTTGAACTGCTGGATCAGCAAACGGCACTGTCGAGTGGTATGCTTCGGCAATATCAAATTGCCCTCTTCATCTTTCTTCGTGTGGATTGCACACGGTAAATCCATAACATCTGTACCCGACGGATTCTTTGACTTCTTGGGGGTAAACTTAGCTTTAGATTTTCCTTTGTTTTTGCCTTGTGCCGCCAGAGCGGCTGCTTCTGCCTGGGCAGGAGCATCAGCTTTGCGTTTCTGCTTCCGACTTGAATTGCCACCACCGGCGTCGTTGTCGACTACTTTTCCTTTACCGCTACGGAGGCAGTCTTCTTCTTCGCCATTAGCGTACCGAGTGGCAATCTCCATCATTTTACTCAGGGAAATGTCACCTGTCCGCCCAAACTTCAGGTAAAGCTCTCTGTACTTCACACCGGCCTTGAAAGCACAAATAGCCTGATGCTCGGAAACATTCTCCACTGTGTGATGCAAAGTGGACCAACGCTGAATGTAATCCCTTAAAGAGTCATTGGGCTTCTGAACACAATGCTGCAAATCAATCAAACCCGCAGGACGCTTGCAAGTACCCTCAAAGGTACTGATGAACACTCGGGCAAGATCCTCCCAGCAATAGATGCTAGAAGGAGCCAAGCGATTCAACCACGCCCGGGCCGAACCATCCAACATCAAGGACAAATGCTTCATGGCTACGTTGTCATTTCCTCCACCAATCTGCACAGCCACTCGGTAATCATCCAAACATGTTTCAGGCTTCGACTCGCCGGAGAACTTGCTTATTCCAGCCGCCAACCTGAAGTTGGGGGGAATCTCCGCAGAGCGAATGTCTCTGCTGAAACACTCGGGACCAGAAACAACGGTACCACTTCCACTCGGATAGTCTCTGTCATTACCATCTCTGTGGGCTCTGCCTCTGTCGATCCGCCTTTGGGCAAGGACATTCGTTGCATCGAACCCAGGATTCCGCTCATCGCCGAACGGGCGCCTATCGTCATAGTGCCGGGGCACATGCGATCCACTCCGCGGAGGAGTAAGCACTCGACGGCGGTCATCACGGTGATAACGAGGAGAAAAATTGTCTCGCCCCTGATCTTGGTACTGATCTTCACGGTAACCTCCTCCTCTGTGACGCAGAGGTGACCCCGGGCTGTGCGCCGACTGAACTGTGTCTGCCTTGGGGGAGTTACTATGCAACCTGTTGCGCGACTGAGAAACAGTCGAATTCTGCTGCTGCGCTGCATCTAGCAACGCTCGGATCTGCTGCAAACCCCTCCCAGCCTCCGAGCGGGACGGCTGAATGGAATCTGCTATCTTCGCAGCCGCTGCAACATTCAGAATTGGAGTACGGAATACCTTGACATTGTTATGAGAACCAGTCAGAAACAAATGTCGCTGACTGGAAACGGGTGGACGCTGGCGGGCACGCTCGTCGAATGCCTCCTGCATCTCTTTGAGTCGAAGGCGAGTGGCCTCCATGGCCTGAGCCTCAGCAGTCGCACCGATGATAGGAGTATGGAGGATATCCTCATCTCGGCGGTGCTGTTCATTCGACGGTCCTCCAGCTTCGCGTCTGTCGCGATTGAAGCCGGGCGGCGGACTCTGATGAGAGCCAGCCATGAGAACCTCCGCCGCAGGATCGCAGCTCTCGCACTCGGAGGGAACGTCAGATGGATCCGACGCCGAGTCGAACACGCCGTGAAGTGATTCGGCGGGCTCGATAGCCGCAATCTGCGGAGACGAAACTTGGCGAGCCGCCGCATGCCTAACCTAGCGCTGGAGCCGCGAACGACCAGATCGCTTGCGGCGACGACCAGCGGGGAGGACTGACAGGTACGGAGTCGACGACTGTAGAAGAAGAACACCGCAGGAGCTCGCAGAGAAGTGCGTCGCCCCGCGGATCGGGAGCGCCTCAACATCTAGAGGCGCTTCCTGGAGCCATGCCGAGTCATCGGCGATGAAGGTGAGCGCTCCGAGATGGATCTCGTGGCCCAGGAACAAATCACTGCCGGAAGACATGACGAAGGAGAAAAAATGCAACCTCGCCGGAAGTTGCTTAGACGCCTGCCCCAAGGTGGGCGCCAACTGTCGTGGAAACGAGCCTGACAGTAGAAGATAGGGGTACGAAGGGAGAGGGCAGAGTCCTAGCTACGGCGAGGGTGTACACACAGATGTACGAGTTCAGGCCCCTCTCGTGGAGGTAACAGCCCTACGTCTCGGTGCTCAGGAGCTTTTCTGTCGTGTGGAATATAGGAGTTACAGGGTGCGAACCCTTGTGCCAGAGGGGAGGGGCGGCTTATATAGAGTGCGCTGCCCTTCATAATGTCCGGCATCTAAGGGTCCGATCGTGGCTATAAAGATGAACGTTACTGGTAACGTATGTAATAAATGCTACTTATGATCTAGACAAACGCCTGCCCGCTGGCCTCCCTGGGGTGGCTTCTGACCTTCTGTGGTCGACTGTCTTCTAGTTCTTGTCGAGTGGAATGTACCCGTCGAGTGGATGAAGAAATCTCCGAGTGGATGTTGTCGAGTGATTTGTACGTCTTGGTGATTTCAGTCGGAGACTTCCTTGTAGTCCTTAAGTTTGATAGGGCAGTGTCTTTGGGTAGGGCATGTAGGTCAGGCCTATGACCCTACCCTAGGTACATAACCCCATCACGGGCCTCGTCTTCTCCGCGAGGTTGGTGTAGATGGTGATGATGTGGTGATGGAGAGGAAGGGGAGAGCGGTATGCCCATCGCTCTGGTGATGCTTAGCCATAAACTTCTGCTGTGTCGATGTCCGATGATGAAGATGTGGACGACCTTCGCCTTGTCGGTGCCTGGCGTAGTGGTGTCCTCCTTGTCGGTGTCGGGCTGGATAGCTTGACATTGCCTCGTCGGCATATCAAGTAGTATTTTACTTCATCGGAGAAAGACATGCCGGTAGGGTATAGCTTTGCCTTGCCAGCACTAGGACGATGATGTGATGTGCGTCACTGTGGATGTTGAAGTAGACTTGGGCGGTATTGCCCACTCGACAAATGTATCGATGTGGCCAATGGCATGATCGAGCCGAGAGTTCGTGCAGACAACGCCCACCGATGGGCCGTGTCAACAGAAATGCAGATGGCGCCCTGCCTCGGACGAGCTAGTGGCAGGCGGCATGGATGGCCACCCGTCTTGGGTGACCTCCACGTTGGTGGCGCGTAGACCGAGCCTAGCCCGGGCCCAGCTCTGTAGCGATGACGGTGAATGTTAGACTTAAACACGAATTAATCGTACACGGCATGTGTACGTGGTGGTTTGCTAGGATTCCTTGTCCAACTAGGATTAGTATTCCTGGCCAACTCGGTCATGTACGTAGCTAGGTTAGAGCATCTGCAGCCGGACCTAGCAACGCCCGCGGACGCGCCCGATCAGTGACCTGGCGTGTCCGTTTTGAGCCCTCTATAATTTGGTCCACGCAGCCACACTTCTCATTTTTCTTCTCATATGTTCGGTCACTTGTACGTGATTGGTGGAGAAGAAGAGAGAGAAAGAAAATAATGAATAAGAAAAGAGAAAAGGTGGTCCGGAGTGGGGTCGCGTCCTACGTGGCGGACTGACCGGGCATGTCCGGGCGCGTCCGCGAGTCCTCATATCGTCCCATATTTGAGATGGATATGAGGGGTGCCGGTCAGTCCGGACGTTTGAAACGGATATGAGGGGTCCGGTTGAGTCACATTTTTGTGACCGGTCAGTGACTGGGATGACGTTCCGAACGTTTGAGCAGCATATAAGAGGTCCGGCTGTAGATGCTCTTAGACTAGTATATATACATGTACCTTGCCGCTTGTAATCTAACACACCAGATCGTGGAAAAAGCAATAAAAATACACAGGACCGACACGGCCCTGTTGGCTATCAATCCTCGCGTCGTGCGTGCGTAACTAGTAGAGCTCAATCGATCAAAGCAACGATTGACCAGAGGTTGTTTACTACGTTTCTCGTGAGGATTGTTCCGGCCAGAAGTACTAGTTCTGGAAAGATCGATTGCTAGCTTGTGGGCTAGCTTTGCACTGCGTGGGTGGATCGATCTAGCCAGCTTCACTTCGTCGACGTTCGTCGCGTGTTGTGGGAAAGTACTCGGCGACGTGGTCTGGGACAACAATTGGTATCTAGAGCAAGGTTGATCTTCTAGTAACGGGAGATCGTGTCAGGCGACGAGGAGAACAAGCAGTTGACGGCGTACTCCGGTGCGGCTAAAGTATTTGCTGCTCCGACGAGTTCATCGTATCCACGGTTTGATCATGAGAACTTCGGGGTCTGGAAGGCCCTGATGGAGTGTGGTCTTCGCGCCAACGAGTTGTGGGGCGCGATCGATCCAGGAGGCGACGCTTTCAAGAAGGAGGGAGCCGAACACCGGAAGGATCGGCAGGCGGCATCGGCGATTTATTCGGTGATGCCGATGGATTTCCTCCAACACCTGATCGCCAAAGAAACGGCGAAAGAGGCGTGGGATAGCTTGGAGCTCATGTTCGAGGGACACACCCGCGTCAAGCAAGCCAATCTCCAAACTCTCTTAAGGAACTATGAGACTTTGGTCATGGGCGACAATGAGTCCGTGGACGCGTTCGCTTTACGGGTAGCTACTCTCGTCAATCGGATCCGTGCACTTGGAGAAAACCTCACGGAGGCCTCGGTTGTCCGTCGGTTCTTGCGCGCGGCCCCTTCCCGGTACCTGCAAATTGTCACGGCGATCGAGCAGTGCGTCGATCTCGAGACCCTCTCCATTGATGATCTCGTCGGGTGCTACAAGGCTCACGACGAGCGTATGCGGTACAGTTTCGGGGACGGGAGGAACGATGAGCATGTCATGCTCACGCGGGCTCAATGGCAAGCGCTGGACTCAAGGAGAGAAGGTGAGGGCTCTAGCAGTTACACTCGCCAAGATCGTGTGCCAAACAAACAAAGTCAGAAGAACGCCAGTGATGGCGCTCCGAAGAATAAGAAGAAGTTCGACAAGCGCAAGATCAAGTGTCACAATTGTGACATCATGGGGCACTTCAAATCGAAGTGCAAGAATCCCTCGAAGGAGAAGGCGCTCATGGCCCAGCAAGGAGATGAAGGTGACATGACGTTGATGTGTGAACTCGTGGACGAGGAGAATCCGGGTTTTCAAGTGTCGGTTAAAGAAATTGT
This sequence comes from Elymus sibiricus, assembly GCA_039707655.1. Taxonomy (NCBI): domain Eukaryota; kingdom Viridiplantae; phylum Streptophyta; class Magnoliopsida; order Poales; family Poaceae; genus Elymus; species Elymus sibiricus. Next base: position 67,842,729 of record CM077663.1, on the reverse strand, counting down.
CGCGCCACGAGAAGAAAAAGTTCGCTCTCAAGATCATGGTTCGGAAACTTGTGTCAATGCTACGGACACGGGATGTGATTCCGAAACTTTCATCAATGCTACGGGTGTAAGTGCCAACTTTGCTGGAGCGAAGGAAGCGCTCATGAAGAAGCAGCCTCATTGTCGAAGCTACTGACATGAGACGTAAATCCAAAACTCATGTCGATGTTACTGACATGAGAGAGCCAGAAAACGAAAAGGCGTACGTGGCGCCGAAAGTTCACGAAGAAACAACGGACATAAGTGCTACAACTGTTGTTGATGCTGGTGCAAGGACGGACAAGGATGCTACTCGAGTGTATGTGGCGTCAGAAGTCCAAAACAGAAGGTGTCTCGATGTGGTTGTGTTAAAGGATCACAATGCAAATCGAGATGTGTGGAGTACTGCGCTCGGACCAGACGAGCGTGGCACGTACGTGGTAGATAGTGCAACAGCTAGTTGGACGAACGTGGAGAGTCACTGCAGATCCAACATGGCAAGTCCAGGCGCTAGTGTCATCGTAATGTGCAGCAAGCCAGCCAGCCCGCAGAAGCAGGAAGCCAACGCAGCAGCATGTGTGGGTAGCAGCGGCGCGTCATGCAACTCACGTCTCACGGCTGTTAAATCAAGGCCAGCTGCTGCAGTGTCCAAGGACACCAATGCAGCGAGCGTTCAACCTGGTGGATGTACGAGTCGGCCAGACACGTTGGATAGTGGTGAACTCTACAAGAAGCCATGTACAACAGCTCCACATGGGAGCTCACCATCACGTGGTGGCCAACCAATGAAAAAAGGGGTGCAAATCCCAGAAATTTTGCAAGGTCCATACAACCAAGAAAGCAACGGCCGAGGACTGAGCCGTAGCTCAGTGGTTGGGAGCGCAGTGGCGCACCAGTCCGCCCCGAGTTCGATCCCCAGCGGGGACGAATTTCTGGGTATCTCACTGCGCTACTCTGTAGCGTCACTGTTCATCATGAACATCACGACGTCTACGTGCCACAGGCGAGAACAACGTGCCCGTTGTTCCTGGAGTCGTAGACTTCATAAGTCTTATTAGACGTATTAGAGATATAGGTTGTAGGTCTGGTTTAGATGCATAGTCGGGGCGTGAGTTGTGTTGTGCGTGCGTGTGGTGTGTGTGACTGTGCGTCCGAACAGATGCTACAGCTTGTATACTCAGTGAGGCTCAAAAAAAAAAAAAAGCAACGGCCCACCAACATGTGACCCACGGAACAATGCAGGAGAAGACCCAGACGGTTTACTGAGCAGCAGTTCATGTGGCAGCCGAGCAGTAGAAGAAAACGCGTCTCAAAGTCCTACACTGTCCGTGTCGCTTGCAAATTTTCACACGGGAGATGGCGAAATACTGTCTCTACCCGCGTTTGAAAAATTAGCTTTGCCAACAGCAACAGGTGAAGCAGATGGTAAGGCGTTACTCCTGAAGGTACAAGGAGCCATGCAAGCAACGTCACCTCTGAGGGTAATGGAGGAAAGGACATCACCACCTACACCTATAAAGCTACAACCGGTGTTACACCCATATCCGGAGAGTACTCTTCGAACGACTGACCCGGTAAAGATCAAAGGGAGTGGGGAAAGGTGTCTAGCAATCGCAGAGAAACCGGCGGAATTCGAAGGCGCAAATATGAAGGAGTGTTGGCATCATGCTATGGAAGAAGAGTTGGGGTTGATCAATGACAACAATGCATGGAAGCTCGTCGATCTTCCCAACAACCATAAACCCATAGAGCTCAAGTGGGAATTTAAGATCAAGCAAGATGCCGAAGGAAATTGTGTGAAGCACGAGGCAAAGCTAGTGACCAAAGAGTACATGCAAGAGAAAAATGTGGAATTCGAAGAAGTGTTTGTTCCCGTTGCATGGTTGGAATCGGTGAGATTACTCGTCGCTCTCGCGGCTCAAGAATCATGGAACATACATCACATGGATGTAAAATCCACGGTTTTGAACGATAAGATAGAAGGAGATGCGTGTGTGAATCAGCCACCGAGCTTCATCAAAGAGGGAGAAGAACACAAGGTATTGAAGCTACACAAAGTCTTGTATGGGCGACGGCAAGACCTTCGGACATGGAACATCAAACTTGATCGAACTTTGATTTCTCTTGGATTTGAGAAAGCCCCACTGGAGCATGCAATATACAAGAGAGGTGAAGGAAGGGATTGTCTACTAGATGGCATCTATGACGACGATCTATTGATAACCGGAGCAAATGAAGAGGTGATTGCAAAGTTCAAGCTACAAATGAAGGAGCTTTTCAAGATGGATGATCTAGGGATATTGAGTTACTACCTCGGGACCGAGGTACGACAAGAGTCAGAAAGGATCACGCCATGCCAGGAGGCATACGCAAGGAAGGTACTTGAAAGTTGTGGCATGAAAGATTGCAATCCAATTAATGCTTCAATGAAACCTCGTCTTGAGCTGAGCAAGAAGGAGATGGTGAGACTACTCGGCTATAGTGGCAGTGACAAGGAATTGTTGACGATCGTAAGGGTACCTCGGACGTGGCATATTTTCTTGGTGGAAGCGTAGTAAGCTGGCTATCACGAAAGCAGGAAGTGATGACATCGACTACAAGTGAAGCAGAGTGTCAAGGTGTGTGGCTCGGGAGGCTACACGGTGATCTCATGAATCGAGATCCAAAACAAGTGGTGCTCAATTTTGACAGTGAGTCTGCAATTTTTCTACGTGAGGATCCAGTGCGGCACGACAGAAGCAAGCACATTGATACGATATACCATTACATAAAGGATTGCGCGGAAGAATGTAAGATGAAGGTCAACTCCGATTGCACTGATGATCAGCTGGCGGACATCCTATCCAAGGCTTTGGATCGAGAGAAGTTTTTGGAGATGGGAAGAAGGATCTGCGTCGGAGCTGTGACATGACGACGTCGTATTTAGGGAATGATCGTGTTTTTTTTGCGGGATAAAGCAAGAGATATATTAAAGCCACAGACTTACAGCCAGGTCCAACAAGAAATAGAAATTACAAACGAGTCCAGTTGACCCCGAAGAAGAAGACGACCTCGATGCCGCCGGTGGCGCGCCGCCGCAACTGCATCCCTCAAAGACCTGGTACAGATGCATCCCCTTCACGGACGGGAAGTCGCCGGTCGCCGGCTCCAGAGAGCCTACACCACTGGCCCTCCTCTTCATCGCATGGCTCCATATCTCTCCCTTCATCTTCTTCAACTCGATCCGGCCCGACCGCCACGCCATCGCCGGAGATGGGGAGATGAGCTCGACAGATCCGGAGACCCTAGAGCTCGGGGAAGGAGAGATCTCGACCGCGGAGCTCCAGAGAGCACCGCCGCCGGAGAGGGTGAGATCTCCCCCAAAACGCCTCGCCGACCGCGCCACCACCTCCTCCGCGCCGCCAGCAGGCCACCCTGAGAAACCTACACTATGTACAGGCCGGGGAACGCCGATTCCCCACCCTCCCGCTGCCGGAGCGGCCGCCGGAGGGCAGGGGATCGACGATCCACCGGCGTGCGAGGTGGTTCTCCTGGCTCGGTTCACAAATCGCCCCTCCCTACTGTAGCGGGGGAGGGGAACGACCAGGTTCGAGTGTAGGGAATGATCGTGTTTAGGGGGGTGAATTTTAGACTTAAACACGAATTAATCGTACACGGCATGTGTACGTGGTGGTTTGCTAGGATTCCTTGTCCAACTAGGATTAGTATTCCTGGCCAACTCGGTCATGTACGTAGCTAGGTTAGACTAGCCCCTGTAATCTAACACACCAGATCTTGGGAAAAGCAATAAAAATACTCAGAACCGACACGGCCCTGTTGGCTATCAATCCTCGCGTCGTGCGTGCGTAACTAGTAGAGCTCAATCGATCAAAGCAACGATTGACCAGAGGTTGTTTACTACGTTTCTCGTGAAGATTGTTCCGGCCAGAAGTACTAGTTCTGGAAAGATCGATTGCTAGCTTGTGGGCAAGCTTTGCACTGCGTGGGTGGATCGATCTAGCCAGCTTCACTTCGTCGTCGTTCGTCGCGTGTTGCCGGAAAGTACTCGGCGACGCGGTCTGGACCAACAGTGAAGACCGAGCTCCGCTCGGGACAAGCTTCATGTCGATGGTGGTGGAGACGGTGCTCCGCTTGGGGCAAGCTCCATGTTAATGGTGGTTAACGGCGCAGCTTCAAGGTGGTGTTTTAGATCCCGCCTTTAGGCAAGCTCCGTGTCGACCATGGTGCAAAAAGCATGACGGGCTTGCTCCAAGGCCATGTAGACGGCACCCGCCTTTAGGCAAAGCTTTGCGACGACGGCTGTGTAGATGGATCCCCGCCTTGGACGAGCTCCGTGTGGATGGAGGTGTAAACGGATCCCCGCCTCGGCAAACTCCATAACAGGGGAAAGCTCGACGACTAGCGAGTCGAAGCGGCCCAGCGCGCCACCTTCGACGCTAACGAAATCGCCGCCTCGCACCGTTCGGCGCGAAGGCCGCTACGGTCCGAGCAAGCCAGATGAGCCGCACACCCATGAGCGTGCACCGCTGACATGGAGTGTTAACGGTTCCGTAGAGTTCGCCTCCATGGCGAATGCATCTGGTCCCGAAGGTCCGCCCAGTCCAGCCACACCGGTGAGGTCCGGTTGATGTCCATGAGGAGGTTGGATCGGTGGAAGGTGTAATTGGTCCTGTCGACGAGGAAGGCATAGTCGCACGGGCTGTAGCCCATCATGGTGGGATGTCGACGCGGCAGCACCCGACGCCGGCGCAGAGGTCGTCCTGCGCACTCGCCGAGTTTTTGCAGAAGGACATGCACCCGGTGTAGTAGGTGTATGCATCGGTGCCACCCTCGGTCTTCCTGCTGGCGGTGTAGGCCATGGTGTTACAGCCAAGGACGACGAGCATGCTGTGCGTGTTGGAGATGCGATACACGCCGTCCTTGTTCATCTCCGTCTCGGCGTAGCTGCCACGAGACGAACCTCGAACGCACCGTGAATTCAAGTGGAGGTGAAAGGCAAGGAGACGCGCAACAAACCTCAGATCGCAAACCAAAGCTCGCCGCCGGAGACGACGGCGCGCACCGAAGACCTGCCGTCAACTCCAAACTCTAAAGTCTCACACGGGTCGTCGCCTCTTCGCTCGGCCGAGCTCACTCTTAGTACTGCTCGCAAGAAATAGCCGTCCTTCGGTGCACTGGCTCCTGCCTGCCCGATGTAAATGAGCCTGCCTGACCACTTGCGTGTGCTGTAGTGGTGTGAACGCGTCTGACCGCCTTCTCTCTCGGACCGCACTGTGCACCAAGGCCTACATCAGGTATACTAGGTGCCGTCTCGCAGCACAGTGAATCACATTGTTTGTCTCACACGCCAAAATGTCTTTTTACAAGATCAGGATCAAGGAGGCAGAAGACTCCCCCGAGCCCGTTTCCATTAACCAAAATGAAGCCACGCGACAGGATCCACAACATTAGGCCAACTCCAGCGCGCGACCCATCATGTCCGCCCGCGTCCGTTTGGGGCTAAACGGAGACACCAGGCGGCCTAGCGCGCGGGCGCAAACAGACTTTTGTCCGTTTTCTGTCCGCTTTCGACCCATCCCCGGCCCAAACTTGGTCCGGTTTTGAGGTGAAACGGACAGCGCGCGGACGCCGCGCGGACGGGCGGGACGCGCGCGCTTGTCCTTCCCTGGCCCGCCCGTCGGTGGCACAAAGCAGCACGACCTTCCCGCCCCCACGCCCCATTCCATTTCATTTCCCCCCAAAACCCTCCCACGCCCCGCCCTCCCCTTCGCTCGCCACCCTCCCGCCATGGCCGATCCCCCGTCGAATTCCGGCGACCCGGCCGTCGTCCCGGCCACCAAGGCGAAGAAGAAGAAGGCGCCCAAGGGTACGAAGAAGCCGCGGTCGGAACTCACGCCGGAGGAGATCGCAAAGCTGGCCGCGGAATCGGCCAAGAGGAGGAACCGGCGGGCGGAGGCGAAGAGGAAGGATGCCGCGGCCGCGTACGCCGTCGAGCGCGTTGCGTTGGAGGCCGCACGGCAGAGGGCCGGTACTGAAGAGAAGGAGGCCATCGTCAGCAAAGCGAAAAACCTATTCTTTTTTGGAGGCCGGCTGTGTTGCCGGCCGCTGGCTGTGTTGCCGGCGAGGACGTGTAGGCTGGCTGTGTTGCCGGCGTGATCTAGGGCCGCTTGCATGAACTATGGGCCGTGGCTGTTCGAATGCTTGTGTTTGAAAATGAGGCGGACAGGATGCGGCCGAAGGATGCGTCCGCGCGTTGGGCGCACGACCACCGCATCCCAGGACAGGCCCGGACACAACCCCATTGCCTGCCCCAAACGGACAGAATCCGGGCCAAACGGACGTCCTGATGGGGTCGCGTGCGGGAGTTGGCCTTAGAGATTGCACTACAGGTCGAAGCAAAATACTCCTCCCTATGAGCATCTACAACCAGAACGCTTGAACCCGTCTCAAACGCCCGACCGGTCACTGCCCGGTCATGAAAATGCGACCCAGACGGTCCTCTTAAACGGGCCTCAAACGCTCGGGCTGACCGGCACCCTCCCTTTTCCAGCCCAAATATGAGGCGGATATGGGGGAGCCCGGGCGCCGGCCACGTCGGACCCGACAGCCCTACCCCACCTCAAATTGCCCCCAAATTCTCCAAACCTTTCCTCCTCCTTCCGCCGCCCTGTAACATTTTCCACGTCCGACCCCTCGTCGTCCAGCACTCTTGCTCTCCATCCTCACCACCTGTCCCGATCCGCCGCCGCGATGTCTTCCAGCCCGACCCCGACCGCCGCGAGGAGACGCGGTCCACCTCGTCCGTCGGCGTCCCTTTATCCGCTTCGTCTTGCAAGTCGGAGAACGTCGCCCGTAAGATGCGCCGTTGCCGGCAACGAGAGAGGGAGGCGGAGTTGGCGGCGTAGGTAGGTCCGACCATCGGGATGAGATGTCTCCCCCGGGACGCCAGGCTCCCCGCACCCCATCCATCCAAGCGCCGACGCGGATTTTTGTGCCGTCCAGCACCGTTGGGGCAGAGGAGGATGCGACGCCCGGGTGGGGCATTCCGGATAGCTTTCCGACGACGCAGAAGCCGTCGGTCGACGAGTGTGAGTCGCTGCAGCTAGTTCGGTAGCGGGTAAGCACGCACACCCCCATCGCCCAGGCTGCACTCGACATGTTCGACGGAATGTCTGAACAAGACCGGGTACGTTTGCTTCTGTCTGATCAATTGTTCAATGTTTTGTATAGATCACTAGTTCACACATGATGATTGATTGCAAACCATGATCGTGTAGGAGACGTACTTGGCAAGCATGATCAATGAGAATGAAGATCCGGACCATGTGGAATATGAAATGGAGGAAACAGCCGCATTTGTAATTGGGGAAACATCCGATCCCAATCCTACCAAGAAGAAGAAGAAGAAGGGCAAGACAACGAAGGCAAGATGTCTTGCTTTCTCAAGATTTGAGGATATCTTGTTGGTCAAATCTTGGTTGAGCACAACATTGGATCCAATAAGAGGCACCGAGCAAAAGGGGACCACATATTGAGAAAAGATTTGGAAGGACTATCATGAACAAAAGGAGTATGTGGATCCGCATCCTATCGTGAGCACCCGGAATGTGGCATCTATCCAACATCGATGGGGGGTCATTCAAGGAGAAGTGAACAAGTACGCCGGTTGATAACCCACAAGTATAGGGGATCGCAACAGTTTTCGAGGGTAGAGTATTCAACCCAAATTTATAGATTCGACACGAGGGGAGCCAAAGAATACTTGAGAGTATTAGCAGTTGAGTTGTCAATTCAACCACACCTGAAGATTAAATATCTGCAACAGAGTGATCAGTAGCACAATAATATGAAAGTTTTGATAGCAGTAGCAATAGTAACAGTAGCGGTAATGGTAGTAGCAATAGTTTTGTAGCAGTTGGAACAGTAGCAACAGCAGTAGTAACTTAGCAAGAACAATAAGTGGAAAGGTCGTAGGCACTGGATCGGTAACTCGTTTGATGATATTCATCATGTCACAGTCATAACCTAGGGCGATACAGAACTAGCTCCAGTTCATCAATGTAATGTAGGCATTGTTGGAAATATGCCCTAGAGGCAATAATAAATTGGTTATTATTATATTTCCTTGTTCATGATAATCGTTTATTATCCATGCTATAATTGTATTGATTGGAAACTCAAATACATGTGTGGGTACATAGACAACTCTGTGTCCCTAGCAAGCCTCTAGTTAACTAGCTCGTTGATCAAAAGATGGTGAAGGTTTCCTAGCCATGGACATGAGATGTCATTTGATAACGGGATCACATCATTAGGAGAATGATGTGATGGACAAGACCCAAACTACGAACGTAGCATGTGATCGTGTCAGTTTATTGCTATTGTTTTCTGCATGTCAAGTATCTGTTCCTATGACCATGAGATCATGCAACTCCCTGACATCGGAGGAGTACCTTGTGTGTATCAAACGTCGCAACATAACTGGGTGACTATAAAGGTGCTCTACAGGTATCTCTGAGGGTGTCTGTTGGGTTTGCATGGATCAAGACTGGGATGTGTTACTTCGTGTGACGGAGAGGTATCTCAGGGCCCACTCGGTAATACAACATCACAATGAGCCTTGCAAGCAATGTGACTAAAGTGTTAGCCACGAGATCTTGTATTACGGAACGAGTAAAGAGACTTGCCAGTAACGAGATTGAACTAGGTATAGAGATGCCGACGATCGAATCTCGGGCAAGTAACATACCGAAGAACAAAGGGAACATCATATGGGATTAACTGAATCCTTGACATAGAGGTTCGACCGATAAAGATCTTCGTAGAATATGTAGGAGCCAATATGGGCATCCAGGTCCCGCTATTGGTTATTGATCGTAGAGGTGTCTCGGTCATGTCTACATAGTTCTCGAACCCGCAGGGTCTACACACTTAACGTTTGGTGACGATTAGTATAGTTGAGTTATTGTGTTGGTGACCGAAGGTTGTTCGGAGTCCCGGATAAGATCCCGGACATGACGAGGGTCTCCGGAAGAGTCCGGAGGTAAAGATTAATATATGTGATAATAGTGTTTTGATCTCCGGAAGGGTTCCGGAATTCACCGGAAGAGGTTCCAGATGTTTACCGAAGTGTTCGGGTGCAGCAACACTTTATATAGGCCAAAGGGGTAAAGCCCACGAGGTATTGGAAAGTGCAAAAGGAAGTTTTGCTGCTGCCTTAAGCGGTACTACCGCTTGTAAGGCAGTACTACCGCGTAAGCGGTACTACCGCTCGTGAGCGGTACTACCGCTTGTGCGCGATATTGCTGGAATCCGAGTTGGACTCTTTCCCTACGGGCCAAACCGACCTTGTGCGGGCAAAACCGACCTGGAGGAGGCTTTTACTCCAAGTTTAGACCCCAAGGCTCAACATATAAATAGAGGGGAAGGGCTAGCACACGGGACACATTAAGATTTCCCAAGCCGTGTGCCGGCAATCCTAACCCTCTAGTTCCTCCCGTCATAATCTCCGTAGTGCTTGGCGAAGCCCTGCAGAGATTGTTCCTCACCACCATCACCACGCCGTCGTGCTGCCGGAACTCATCTACTACTTCATCATCGCTCGCTGGATCGAGGAGGTGAAGGCGTCATCAAGCCGTATGTGTGTTGAACGCGGAGGTGCCGTCCGTTCGGCACTAGTTCGTGATCGGATCGAGGGACGACTTGCGATTTGGATCGCGGAGACGTTTGACTACATCAACCGCGTTTCTTAACGCTTCCGCTTAGCGATCTACAAGGGTATGTAGATTCACTCTCCCTCTCGTAGAGGCTCATCACCATGGATAGATCTTGTGTGTGCGTAGGAAATTTTTTGTTTCCCATGCAACGTTACCCAACAGTGGCATCAGAGCTAGGTCTATGCGTAGATGAGATCTCAAGTAGAACACAAACGAGTTGTGGGCGTGGGTGTATACATATTGCTTGCCGTTACTAGTTGATACTTGATTCGGCGGTATTGTGAGATGAAGCGGCCCGGACCAACATTACTCGTACGCTTACGAGAGACCGGTTCCTTCAACTGACATGTAACTTTGTTGCATAAAGATGGCTAGCGGGTGTCTGTCTGTCTCACTTTAGTTGAATCGATTTCAATGAAGAGGGTTCTTTTAGAAGATCAAAAAGCAATCACTACACCACGTTGTGGTTTTGCGTAGGTAAGAACGGTTCTTGCAAACCCGTAGCAGCCACGTAAAACTTGCAACAACAATTAGAGGACGTCTAACTTGTTTTTGCAGGGTATGTTGTGATGTGATATGGCCAATTACATGATGAGATATATGTGATGTATGAGATGATCATGTGTTGTATAGAATATCACGACTTGCATGTCGATGAGTACGGCAACTGGCAGGAGCCATAGAGTTGTCTTTAATTATTTTCGCCGTTTTTGCTTTACTTTATCGCTATGAGTTAGCTATAGTCGTAGAAGCAAAAGTCGGCGCGACAACCTCATGGCGACACGTTGATGGAGATCAAGATGATGGAGATCATGGTGTCATGCCGGTGACGATGGAGATCATGCCGGTGCTTTGGAGATGGAGATCAAAAGCACAAGTTCATGGCCATATCATGTCATTTATGATTTGCATGTGATGTTAATCCTTTTATGCATCTTATTTTGCTTAGGACGACGGTAGCATTATAAGGTGATCCCTCACTTGAATTTCAAGATAAAATTGTGTTCTCCCCGAGTGTGCACCGTTGCGAAAGTTCATCGTTTCGAGACACCACGTGATGATCGGGTGTGATAGACTCTACGTTCACATACAACGGGTGCAAGCCAGTGTTGCACGTGCGGAACACTCGGGTTAAACTTGACGAGCCTAGCATGTACAGACATGGCCTCGGAACACAAGAGACCGAAAGGTCGAACATGAGTCATATAGTAGATATGATCAACATAAAGATGTTCACCATTGAAACCACCTCAACTCACGTGATGATCGGACTTGAGTTGGTGGATTTGGATCATGTTACACTCGAATGACCGGAGGGATGTCAATTTGAGTGGGAGTTTTTAAGTAATATGATTAACTAAACTCATTATCTAGAACAATAGTCTAAGTTGTCTTTGCTATATTTATGTTGTAGATCATGGCTCGCGCAGTAGCACCCCTAAATTTTAATGCGTTCCTAGAGAAAGCTAAGTTGAAAGATGATGGAAGTAACTTTGTGGACTGGGCCCGTAATCTAAGGATTATCCTTACGGCTTCCCAGAAGGCTTATGTCCTTGATGCACCGCTTGGTGATCCACCCGCTCCAGTTGAGTCTCTAGACGTTGTGAACGCCTGGCAGGCTCGTTCTGAAGATTACTCAATAGTTCAATGTGCAATATTGTATGGCTTAGAACCGGGACTTCAAAAACGTTTTGAACGTCATGGAGCATATGAGATGTTCCAGGAGTTGAAGTTTATCTTTCAGAAGAATGCCCGGATCGAGAGATATGAGATCTCCGATAAGTTCTATGCTTGCAAGATGGAGGAGAACGGGTCTATCAGTGATCACGTACTCAGAATGTCTGGGTACTCCACCCGTCTGGCTGAATTGGGGATGCCCCTTCCGCCAGAGGCTATCACTGACAGAGTTCTTCAATCATTGCCACCTATCTACAAGAGCTTCGTGTTGAACTATAACATGCACGGGATGAACAAGTCAGTCGCCGAGCTGTTTGCGATGCTGAAAGCCGCTGAGTCTGAAATTCAGAAGGAGCATCAAGTATTGATGGTCAATAAAACCACTAGTTTCAAGAAAAATGGCAAGGGTAAGAAGGGTAACTCCAAGAAGAGTGGCAAAGCAGTTGCTCCTCTCATGAAGAAACCCAAGGCTGGACCCAAACCAGAAACTGTGTGCTTTCATTGCAAGGGAACTGGACACTGGAAGCGGAACTGCCCCAAGTATTTGGCTGACAAGAAGGCGGCCAACAACAAACAAGGTATATATGATATACATGTTATTGATGTGTACCTTACCAACTCTCGTTGTAGTGCCTGGGTATTTGATACCGGTGCGGTTGCTCATATTTGCAACTCAAAACAGGAACTGCGGAATAGACGGAGGCTGGCAAAGGACAAAGTGACGATGCGCGTGGGAAATGGTTCCAAGGTTGATGTGATCGCCATCGGCACGCTCGCTCTTCGATTACCATCGGGATTAGTGATGAACCTGAATAATTGTTATTTAGTGCCTGCGTTAAGCATGAACATTATATCTGGATCTTGTTTATTGCGAGACAGTTACTCATTTAAATCAGAGAATAATGGTTGTTCTATTTATATGAGTAATATCTTTTATGGTCATGCACCCAATGTGAGGGGTTTATTCTTATTGAATCTCGATAGTAATGATACACATGTTCATAACATTGATGCCAAAAGATGTAGAATTGATAATGATAATACCACTTTCTTATGGCACTGCCGTTTAGGTCATATTGGCGTAAAACGCATGAGGAAGCTCCATTCTGATGGACTTTTGGAGTCACTTGATTTTGAATCACTTGACACATGTGAGCCATGCCTCATGGGCAAGATGACTAAAACGCCGTTCTCTGGTACAATGGAACGGGCAAGTGACTTATTGGAAATCATACATACTGATGTGTGTGGTCCGATGAGTATTGAGGCGCGCGGTGGTTATCGTTACTTTCTCACCTTCACTGATGACTTAAGTAGATATGGGTATATTTGCTTAATGAAACACAAGTCTGAAACATTTGAAAAGTTCAAACAATTTCAGAGTGAAGTTGAGAATCATCGTAACAAGAAGATTAAATTCCTACGATCTGATCGAGGAGGAGAATATCTGAGTTATGAGTTTGGCAGTCACTTAAGACAGTGTGGAATTGTTTCTCAATTGATACCGCCTGGAACACCATAGCGTAATGGTGTGTCCGAACGTCGTAATCGAACCTTATTGGATATGGTGCGATCTATGATGTCTCTTGCCGATTTGCCACTATCGTTTTGGGGTTATGCATTAGAGACAGCTGCATTCACTTTAAATAGGGCACCATCGAAATCCGTTGAGACGACGCCATATGAACTTTGGTTTGGCAAGAAGCCAAAGCTATCGTTTCTTAAAGTTTGGGGATGTGATGCTTATGTCAAAAAGCTTCAGCCTGAAAAGCTGGAACCCAAAGCGGAGAAATGCGTCTTCATAGGATACCCAAAAGAGACAGTTGGGTATACCTTCTACCTCAGATCCGAAGGCAAAGTGTTTGTCGCTAAAAATGGAATGTTTCTTGAGAAAGAGTTTCTCTCGAAAGAATTGAGTGGGAGGAAGATAGAACTTGATGAGGTTGTTGAACCTTTAAGTCAACCTGAAAGTAGCGCAGCGCAGAAAGATGTTTCTGTAGAGCCTACATCAGCTAAAGAGGAAGTTAATGATGATGATCATGAAGCTTTGGATCAAGTTGCTATCGAACCTCGTAGGTCGACAAGGACGCGTACTGCTCCTGAGTGGTACGGCAACCCTGTCTTAGAGGTAATGTTGTTGGACAACGATGAACCTACGAGCTATGGAGAAGCGATGATGGGCCCGGATTCCGAGAAGTGGTTAGAGGCCATGAAATCCGAGATGGGATCCATGTATGAAAACAAAGTATGGACTTTGGAAGTATTACCTGAAGGGCGTAAGGCCATTCAGAACAAATGGATCTTTAAGAGGAAGACGAACGCGGACGGTAATGTCACCGTCTATAAAGCTCGACTTGTGGCAAAGGGTTTTTCACAAGTTCAAGGAGTTGAGTACGATGAGACCTTCTCACCCGTAGCGATGCTTAAGTCCGTCAGAATCATGTTAGCAATAGCTGCCTTTTTCGATTATGAAATTTGGCACATGGATGTCAAAACAGCGTTCCTTAACGGTTTCCTTAAGGAAGAGTTGTATATGATGCAACCAAAAGGTTTTGTCGATCCAGAGAATGCTGACAAAGTTTGCAAACTCCAGCGATCCATTTATGGACTGGTGCAAGCATCTCGGAGTTGGAATCTTCGCTTTGATGAGGTGATCAAAGCGTTCGAGTTTATACAAGTTTACGGAGAAGCTTGTATTTACAAGAAAGTGAGTGGGAGCTCTATAGCGTTTCTAATATTATATGTGGATGACATATTACTGATTGGAAACAATATAGAAATGTTGGAAAGCGTGAAGGGTTATTTGAACAAGAGTTTTTCAATGAAGGACCTAGGAGAAGCTGCTTTCATATTAGGCATCAAAATCTATAGAGATAGATCGAGACACTTAATAGGACTTTCACAAAGCACATACCTTGACAAAGTTTTGAAGAAGTACAAAATGGATCAGTCCAAGAAGGGGTTCTTGCCTGTATTGCAAGGTGTGAAGTTGAGTAAGACTCAATGCCCAGTGACTGCAGAAGATAGAGAAAAGATGAGTGTCATCCCCTATGCTTCAGCCATAGGCTCTATCATGTATGCAATGCTGTGCACAAGACCCGATGTCAGCCTTGCCATAAGTATGGTCGGAAGGTTTCAAAGTGATCCAGGAATGGAACACTGGACGGCGGTCAAGAATATCCTGAAGTACCTGAAAAGGACTAAGGACATGTTTCTCGTTTATGGAGGTGATCAAGAGCTCGTCGTAAAGGGTTACGTCGATGCAAGCTTTGACACTGATCCGGATGACTCTAAGCAAAGCGTGGTAGCTGATTCTACATGGGGGTGCGGTTAGCTGGTGCAGTTCCAAGCAAAGCGTGGTAGCTGATTCTACATGCGAAGCGGAGTAGATCGCTGCCTCGGAGGCGGCGAAGGAAGGTGTCTGGATGAAGGAGTTCATGACAGATCTTGGAGTAGTGCCTAGTGCGCTTAACCCAATGACTCTGTTTTGTGATAATACTGGTGCCATTGCTCTAGCCAAGGAACCAAGATTTCACAAGAGGACCAGACACATAAAGCGACGTTTCAATTCCATCCGCGATTACATCAAGGAGGACGACATAAATATTTGCAAAGTACACACGGATCTAAATGTTGCAGATCCGATGACTAAACCTCTTCCAAGTGCTAAACATGAACAACACCAGAACTGCATGGGTGTTCGATTCATTACAATGTAAATCACATAGTGATGTGAACTAGATTATTGACTCTAGTGCAAGTGGGAGACTGTTGGAAATATGCCCTAGAGGCAATAATAAATTGGTTATTATTATATTTCCTTGTTCATGATAATCGTTTATTATCCATGCTATAATTGTATTGATTGGAAACTCAAATACATGTCTGGGTACATAGACAACTCTGTGTCCCTAGTAAGCCTCTAGTTAACTAGCTCGTTGATCAAAAGATGGTGAAGGTTTCCTAGCCATGGACATGAGATGTCATTTGATAACGGGATCACATCATTAGGAGAATGATGTGATGGACAAGACCCAAACTACGAACGTAGCATGTGATCGTGTCAGTTTATTGCTATTGTTTTCTGCATGTCAAGTATCTGTTCCTATGACCATGAGATCATGCAACTCCCTGACATCGGAGGAGTACCTTGTGTGTATCAAACATCGCAACGTAACTGGGTGACTATAAAGGTGCTCTACAGGTATCTCCGAGGGTGTCTGTTGGGTTGGCATGGATCAAGACTGGGATGTGTTACTCCGTGTGACGGAGAGGTATCTCAGGGCCCACTCGGTAATACAACATCACAATGAGCCTTGCAAGCAATGTGACTAAAGTGTTAGCCACGAGATCTTGTATTACAGAACGAGTAAAGAGACTTGCCAGTAACGAGATTGAACTAGGTATAGAGATGCCGACGATCGAATCTCGGGCAAGTAACATACCGAAGAACAAAGGGAACAGCATACGGGATTAACTGAATCCTTGACATAGAGGTTCGACCGATAAAGATCTTCGTAGAATATGTAGGAGCCAATATGGGCATCCAGGTCCCGCTATTGGTTATTGATCGTAGAGGTGTCTCGGTCATGTCTACATAGTTCTCGAACCCGCAGGGTCTACACACTTAACGTTTGGTGACGATTAGTATAGTTGAGTTATTGTGTTGGTGAACGAAGGTTGTTCGGAGTCCCGGATAAGATCCAGGACATGACGAGGGTCTCCGGAAGAGTCCGGAGGTAAAGATTAATATATGTGATAATAGTGTTTTGATCTCCGGAAGGGTTCCGGAATTCACCGGAAGAGGTTCCGGATGTTTACCGAAGTGTTCGGGTGCAGCAACACTTTATATAGGCCAAAGGGGTAAAGCCCACGAGGTATTGGAAAGTGCAAAAGGAAGTTTTGCTGCTGCCTTAAGCGGTACTACCGCTTGTAAGGCAGTACTACCGCGTAAGCGGTACTACCGCTTGTGTGAAGCGGTACTACCGCTCGTGAGCGGTACTACCGCTTGTGCGCGATACTTCTAGAATCCGAGTTGGACTCTTTCCCTGCGGGCCAAACCGACCTTGTGTGGGCAAAACCGACCTGGAGGAGGCTTTTACTCCAAGTTTAGACCCCAAGGCTCAACATATAAATAGAGGGGAAGGGCTAGCACACGGGACACATTAAGATTTCCCAAGCCATGTGCCGGCAATCCTAACCCTCTAGTTCCTCCCGTCATAATCTCCGTAGTGCTTGGCGAAGCCCTGCAGAGATTGTTCCTCACCACCATCACCACGCCGTCGTGCTGCCGGAACTCATCTACTACTTCATCATCGCTCGCTGGATCGAGGAGGTGAAGGCGTCATCAAGCCGTACGTGTGTTGAACGCGGAGGTGCCGTCCGTTCGGCACTAGTTCGTGATCGGATCGAGGGACGACTTGCGATTTGGATCGCGGAGACGTTCGACTACATCAACCGCGTTTCTTAACGCTTCCGCTTAGCGATCTACAAGGGTATGTAGATTCACTCTCCCTCTCGTAGATGCTCATCACCATGGATAGATCTTGTGTGTGCGTAGGAATTTTTTTGTTTCCCATGCAACGTTACCCAACAGGCATGTATTCCATAAATAGTCATACGTGCTTATGGAAAAGTACTTGCATGACATCTTTTGTCCTACCCTCCCGTGGCAGCGGGGTCCATAAGGAAACTAAGGGATATTAAGGCCTCCTTTTAATAGAGAACCGGAACAAAGCATTAACACATGGTGAATACATGAACTCCTCAAACTACGGTCATCACCGCGAAGTATCCCAAATATTGTCACTATGGGGTTGACGGATCATAACACGTAATAGGTGCATATGACTAGGCAAGATCGGATCAAGAACATAGATATAGAGATGATAACATAAACGGTTCAGATCTGAAATCATGGCACTCGGGCCCTAGTGACAAGCATTAGGCATAGCAAAGTCATAGCAACATCAATCTCACAACATAATGGGTACTAGTGATCAAGCCCTAACAAAACTAACTCGATTACTTGATGAATCAGGTCCAACTCCTCACCGACCAGCAAGCCTAAGAAGGAATTACTCACTCCTGGTGGGGAGCATCATGGAATTGGTGATGGAGAAAGGTTGATGATGACGAAGATCGAATATTCCCCTCTCCGAAGCCCCAAACAGGCTCCGGATCTGGCCTCCCGATGAAGAACAGGAGGTGGCGGCGGCTCCGTCTCGTGAAACGCGACAATTCTTTCTCTCTGATTTTTTTCTCCAAATTTAGGAATTTATAGTGGCGGAAATAGGTCAAGTGGGGCCACGAGGTGGGCACAACCCACCAGGGCGCCCCGGAAGGGGGCTGGCGCGCCCTGGTGTATTGTGCCCAGCCTGGCCTCCCTCTCCGGTGGTTTTTGGCTCCAGTATTTTTTATATTTTCCAAAATAAATCTCCAAAAAGTTTCGTTCCATTCCGAGAACTTTTATTTCTGCACAAAAACAACATCATGGAAATTCTGCTGAAAACAGCGTCAGTTCGGGTTACTTCCATTCAAATCATGCAAATTAGAGTACAAAACAAGGGCAAAAGAGTGAGGAAAAGTAGATACGTTGGAGACGTATCACCTCCCCCAAGCTTAAACCTTTGTTTGTCCTCAAGCAATTCAGTTGACAAACTGAAAGTGATAAAGAAAAACTTTTATGAACTCTTTTGTTCTTTTTTACATATATATGCTTAAGTAGCACCCAGGTTTTCAGCAAAGATTATGACTAACCATGTCAACAATAACTCTTAGGAACTATATTTACTCATATCAATACCATAAGCAACTAGCGAGCAATAATAAGATATCTCTGATACGTCTCCATCGTATCTACTTTTCCAAACTCTTTTGCCCTTGTTTTGGACTCTAATTTGCATGATTTGAATGGAACTAACCCGGACTGACGCTGTTTTCAGCAGAATTGCCTTGGTGTTATTTTTGTGCAGAAATAAATGTTCTCGGATTGACCTGAAAATTTACGGAGAATATTTTTGGAATTAATAAAAAATATTGGCGAAAGAATCAACCGAAGAGGGGCCACCACCTGGTCACAAGCCAGGGGGGCGCCCCCCTAGGGCGCGCCCCCCTGTCTTGTGGGGCCCCTGAAGCTCCTCCGACCTCGTTTCCACTCCTATATATTCCTATTCGTGGAGAAAAAAATCAGAGAGAAGAGTTCATCGCGTTTTACGATACGGAGCCGCTGCCACCTCCCGTTCTTCCTCGGGAGGGCTGATATGGAGTCTGATTTGGGCTCCGAAGAGGGGAAATCGACGCCGTCGTCATCACCAACCATCCTTCATCACCAATTTCATGATGCTCTCCGCTTTTCATGAATAATTCCATCGTAGGCTTGCTGGACGGTGATGGGTTGGATGAGATTTACCATGTAATCGAGTTAGTTTTGTTAGGGTTTGATCCCTAGTATCCACTATGTTCTGAGATTGATGTTGCTATGACTTTGCTATGCTTAATGCTTGTCACTAGGGCCCGAGTGCCATGATTTGAGATCTGAACCTATTATGTTTTCATGAATATATATGTGTTCTTGATCCTATCTTGCAAGTTGTACACACCTATTACGAGTTATGATCCGCATCCCCCAGGGTGACAATAACTGGGATTGTTTCCGGTGATTACCGTAGTTTGAGGAGTTCATGTATTCACTAAGTGCTAATGCTTTGGTCCGGTTCTCTATAAAAAGGAGGCCTTAATATCCCTTAGTTTCCATTAGGACCCCGCTGCCACGAGAGGGTAGGACAAAAGATGTCATGCAAGTTCTTTTCCATAAGCACGTATGACTATATATGGAATACATGCCTACATTGTATTGATGAATTGGAGCTAGTTCTGTGTCACCCTATGTTATAACCGTTGCATGATGAATGCCATCCGACATAATTATCCATCACTAATCCGTTGCCTACGAGCTTTTCACATATTGATCTTTGCTACGTTACTTTTTCGTTGCTACTGTTACAATCACTACAAAACTTCTACTGTCACGTTTGCCACCGTTACCGTTACTTCCATACTACTTTGCTACTAAATACTTTGTTGTAGATATTAAGTCTTTCAGGTGTGGTTGAATTGACAACTCAGCTACTAATACTCGAGAATATTCTTCGGCTCCCCTTGTGTCAAATCAATAAATTTGGGTTGAATACTCTACCCTCGAAAACTGTTGCGATCCCCTATACTTGTGGGTTATCAAGACCTTTTTCTGGCGCCGTTGCCGGGGAGCATAGCTCTATTCTCTGAGTCACTTGGGATTTATATCTGTTGATCACTATGAAGAATCTGAAGGACCCAAAAACCAAGATCTATCCCTCTACTACGAGGGGAGGTAAGGAACTGCGATCTAGCTCTGCACTTGATTCACCTTCTGTTATGAGTAAATTTGCGACACCACCACCTGCTAGTAATTCTGATATGTCGCAAGTAATTGATGATGCCACTTCTGCTATGCTTGATAATACTGTGCCTTTGGGTGAATTTCTTGATGAACAACTTGCTAGGGTTAGAGAGAATGAGATCACTGAAACTGGTGAAATTATTGAAACTGAACACTTTCAGACACCTGTTAGACCTAGCTCTCCTAGATATGAATTGCCCGTTATATCTGAGGGTTATGTTATGGATGGAGAGGTAGCTAGGGACTTTCTTGCTTGTAAAGATAGAGATGATCTTAAGAAATTACTATGCAAGTGGAAAGAAAAATCTTTGAAAGCTAGAATGCAATATGATCCTAAGTTTGCTACTTCACCTATCTTTGTTACTGATAAGGATTCTGAATTCTCAGTCGATCCTGAGTTAATTACTTTGGTTGAATCTGATCCTTTCCACGGTTATGAATCTGAAACTGTTGTGGCACATCTTACTAAGTTGAATGATATAGCCACCCTATTTACTCATGAGGAAAAAATTCGTTATTACTATATTCTTAAGGTGTTCCCTTTCTCATTAAAGGGTGATGCTAAGATATGGTTTAATTCTCTTGCTCCTGGTTGTGTGCGTAGTCCCCAGGATATGATATATTACTTCTCTGAAAAATATTTTCCTGCCCATAAGAAACAAGCTGCCTTGCAGGAAATATTTAACTGTGTGCAAATTGAAGAAGAGAGTCTCCCACAAGCTTGGGGGAGGTTTCTCCAATTACTTAATGCTTTGCCTGATCATCCTCTCAAGAAAAATGAAATACTTGATATCTTTTATAATGGACTAACTGATGCTTCTAGGGACCACCTAGATAGTTGTGCTGGTTGTGTTTTCAGGGAACGAACTGTTGAACAAGCTGAACTACTATTGAATAATATATTGAGCAATGATAATGATTGGACAATTCCCGAACCACCTCCAAAGCCCACTCCGAAGAAAAGAGGTATTCTATTTCTTAGTCCTGAAGATATGCAAGAGGCAAAGAAATCTATGAAGGAAAAAGGTATTAAAGCTGAAGGTGTTAAGAATCTACCACCTATTGAAGAAATACATGGTCTTGATAACCCGACACAGGTATTAGAGGTAAATTCTCTCCGTAGATTTGATGAAGGTGATATTCCTTATAATAAGTCTGCTAGCTAATGCTTGGATGAGTTTGATAACTTTATTGTTAAGCAAGAAAATTTCAATGCTTATGTTAGTAGACAATTGAAACATAATGCTTACATGCTTGATCGCTTAGGTGATTATATGAGTAGAACTATTAATGATCTTAAGCTTATTAGTAAACATGCTTCCATGGTAACTACTCGAGTAGAACAAGTACTTAAGGCACAAAATGATTTGCTTAATGAGATGAATGGTAAGAACAATGATCATTCTGTCAGAGTTGTGACTAGAGGTGGTAAAATGACTCAGGAACCTTTGTATCCTGAGGGCCATCCTAAGAGAATTGAGCAAGATTCTCAGAGAATTAATACTGATGCACCTAGTCGTCCCAGTAATAAAAGGAAAAAGAATGATGATAGGACTTTGCATGCTGCTAGTGAACCTGTTATAGATACACCTGAAAACCCAAATGATATTTCTATTTATGATGCTGAGACACAATCTGGTAATGAATATGACCCTAGTGATAATATTAATGATGATGTTCATGTTGATGCTCAACCTAGTAATGATAATGATGTGGAGATTGAACCTGCTGTTGATCTTGATAACCCACAACCTAAGAATAAAAGATATGACAAAAGAGACTTTGTTGCTAGGAAGCATGGTAAAGAAAGAGAACCATGGGTTCAGAAACCCATGCCCTTTCCTCCTAAACCATCCAAGAAAAAGGATGATGAGGACTTTGAGCGTTTTGTTGAATTGCTTAGACCTGTCTTTTTGCGTATGCGCTTGACTGATATTCTGAAAATGTCTCCTTATGCTAAGTATATGAAAGATATTGTGACAAATAAAAGAAAGATACCGGAAGCTGAGATTTCCACCATGCTTGCTAATTATACCTCTAAGGGTGGAATACCAAAGAAACTAGGAGATCCCGGAGTACCTACTATAGCATGCTCTATTAAAAGAAATTATGTTAAAACTGCTTTATGTTACCTTGGAGCTGGTGTTAGTGTTATGCCTTTCTCTTTGCATCGTTGACTTGATTTGAATAAGTTGACAGCTACTGAAATCTCTTTGCAAATGGCTGATAAATCAACTGCTTTACCCATCGGTATTTGTGAGGATGTGCCTGTCGTAGTTGCAAATGTTACTATCCTAACGGACTTTGTTATTCTTGATATTCCCAAGGACGACAGTATGTCGATCATCCTTGGTACACCTTTTTTGAATACTGCAGGGGCTGTTATTGATCGCAATATGGGCAATGTCACTTTTCATGTTAATGGTAATGAGCATACGGTACACTTTCTGAAGAAACAACCTCAAGGTCATAGTATCAACTCCATTGGAAAAATTTCAACGATTATTATTGGAGATTTTGAATTCCCTCTCCCTACGGTCAAAAAGAAATATGATATACTTATTGTTGGGGACAAGCATATCCCCGTTGAGGTAACCTAGTGTTACTCGAAAATTCTCCGGTTCCGTGTCATTCGAAAAAGTTTGTCAATAAGACTTGATCAACCTTATTGATGGATTCTTTTGGATGAACATGAGATTGATGAATTTAGGAGGCACAACCTTCTGTACCCAACTTTTACTTTCTGTTATTTAGATTTAATAAAGTAAAAATGCTATTATTTTTCTGTTTTCTGAATTATCCGTGCAATAAAAAAATGACCTGAAAATAAAAGTTCTCCAAATGCCCTGAAAATGTAGTATGATTTTTTCAAGAATATTTAAGAATTTCTGGCACTGAGAACATATCAGGGGGCTGCACCAGTGGGCCACAAACCCACAGGGCGCGCCCACCCCCCCTGGGCGTGCCCCCTGGCTTGTGGGTCCCATGTAGGCCCCCCTCACTTATTCCAGCAACCATCCACTTCGTCTTCCTCCAGAAAAAATCCCACCATTGCTCAAGCCCGTGTTCTAGTTCATTTTTGCTGCCATTTTCGATCTCCTTGTGCAAAGCTCCATTTGCAAAACTGTTTTGGGGGACTGATCTTCGGTATGTGACTCCTCCAATGGTCCAATTAGTTTTTGTTTTAGTGCTTTATATATTGCAAATTTTTGCTGTTGTGGTGACCTTGTTCTTGAGCTTGCATGTCAAATTTGTATGGTCCCAAGTAGTTTTGATGCACGATATAGCCTCTAGGCACTTGTGGAAGTAGTTGCTATAAGTTTTGTTGAGTTTTGTTTACCTTTGTTTTGAGTCACTAAAAATTTCAGAAATTTTTTCAGAGAAAGAAATGATGAGGAGATTGTTAAGAGGCTCTTCAAGCCGGGGCTCTTAATAAGATGAAAATGAGGTGAAGAAGAAGTCCAAATACAATCTTCCTCGCGTCGTGGAGGTTCGGCCATGTGAATGGCCAAGTGATGCATTCTTGAGGGCGGCCGGAATTTATGAAGATTTCTATTATTTGGCAGAGAATGCAGGCATCACCGACTTCCTCAACGATAAGTGTGACCAGTACCTCCTACTCACTAATATCTTCGTGCAAAACTTTCACTTTTATCCTAGGAAGGATCCTCCCATGGTAGAGTTTTACTTGTATGATGTGCCTAACAAGATGACACTTTACGATTTTTGCAATGTTTGCAAAATACCTTATGAGGGCAGCATCAGTGAACCACGTCCTAGAGACATGGAGGACTTTATTGCCGCAACCACTGTGGGGGAAGAGAGAGGGGTGTCAAAGGCAAGAGCAGCTAGTTTACATTTTCCTGTTCTACGCTATTATTCATTATTTGCGGGGAGATGTTTAGTTGGTCGTGGGGAGAGTGGAGGCCTTAGTGCTCCCGACCTCGCCATTCTGCGCCACACTTTACTTGCTGATAGAACTTTTAGTCTGGGCGCTATGGTGGCCCAACGGTTGAACTTAAACCATTCGAAGGGCCCCGTATTCGGAGGTATCTATGCATCTCGTCTAGCCAAACACTTTAACATACCCATTAGGCTTGACGAGAAAGAGGAAATGCTGCTACCTACAAGATATTTAGACTATGACAGTACGGTAGCACATGATTTTATTAGGAAGGATAATGATAGGAGGCTGCTTTACAACTTCGTATTTAGTCAAGGTACTTGTGAGATTATTGCTCTGCCTGCTTCTTCTTTGTTCGATATCCATTCAGGTAGGTACACTATTATGCCCGAGGACATCTACAGATATTGGGGTCTGTCGCAACCCCCAGCACCTGAGCCGGCACCAGCCCTTGATCCGTATCAGGATCCAGTTTTTCAGTGGGAGCCACAGGAGCTCACCAACCAGTGGAACCCTCAGGACCCTCTGGAGTATCCAGGAGATGGTTATTTTCATCCATGGCACAAGACCAACTTAGGCCAAAAGCCTAAGCTTGGGGGAGTACGTATTTCTCAACGACATTACATTCATGTTCACAAACTCATCTTAGTAGTCGGTGCTTATACTTTTTCATTGTACCATCCATGGTAGTTTATTTCTTCTTTCTGCTTTCTTCTTGTGTGCTTAATTAACCTTCAGAAAATCCAAAAATAATTAGTTCTAGCTTTACCTTCTAGTATGTTTAGTTGTAGCATTAAAAGAAAACCCAAAAAGATTTCTCGTTCTTCTTTTGCTTGTTGGGAGCTTTCCCGTGTAAATAGTTTTGCTCGTTCTTGTTTTGAAATTTCTTTCTTTGGGTCGTAAGGAGAAGACCACAATGAAAAGGTTGGGTGGCTCTCATATGCATTATTGTTTATCTATCAGAGAGCCCATATTACCTTGCCTTCTCCTTTGAGTTATTGTTTGCAGATTCCAGCTTAGTCCAATGCACGTGCACTCTTATTATTATTCACACCGTTTGGTCGTGCAAGTGAAAGGCAATAATGACGATATATGATGAAGTGATTGAGATCGAGAAAAGCTGGTATGAACTCAACCTATTTTGTTTTTGTTAATATGATTAGCTCATCGTTCTGGATTCAGCTCATTATGGATGAAACATGTTTGCAATGAAAATTAGAGATTATAGTTACTCATGCCATGCTTAATTAGCTAAGAGTGTATAATGGTTTGTCTTGAGTGCCAACATGCATTTTAAAATGGTTGTGATGTAGTATGATAGAATGGTATCCTCCTCTGAATGATTCAAGTGGCTTGACTTGGCACATGTTCACGCATGTAGTTGAAACAAAATCAACATAGCCTCCACGATATTTATGTTCATGGTGATTTATATCCTACTCATGCTTGCAATCAATGTTGGTTAATTTCAATGCATGTTTATGACTGTTGTCGCTCTCTAGTTGGTCGCTTCCCAGTCTCTTGCTAGCCTTCACTTGTACTAAGCGGGAACACTGCTTGTGCATCCACTTCCTTAAACCCAAAGTTGTTCCATATGAGTCCACCATACCTACCTATATGCGGTATTTACCTGCCGTTCCAAGTAAATTTGCATGTGCCAAACTCTAAACCTTCAAATAATATTCTGTTTTGTATGCCCGAATCGCTCATGTAGTGACTAGGCGCTGTTAGTATCTTCCATGCTAGGTGGGTTATTCCCACGATGAGTGTTTATTCACTTGTCATTCACGCGAAAGTGGCTGGTAATCGGGATGCCCAGTTCCATGCTCAAAAATCAAATCAAAATATAATGAAACAAAACTCCCCCAGGATTGTTGTTTGTATGGACGGTACCCATGGATTCGGCTCGCCGTGGAGTGTGTTTGATTGGTGGAGGGGGAGTAAAAACTTTATCATTCTGTTTGGGAACCGCCTATAATGTATCTAGCATGGAAGATGGTGAAATCTCTTGGTTGTTATGTTGACAACGAAAGCATACCGCTCAAAATTTTATTCATCTCTATTTTAAAAGCTTGACCTCTGGCACCTTTGCAAATCAATGCTTCCCTCTGCGAAGGGCCTATCTATTTTACTTTACTGTTGAGTCATCCTCCTCTTTTAAAAAGCACCAGTTAGAGAGCACCACCGCCATTTGTATGCTTTGTTATTAATTGATATTGAGTATGACTGTGACTGGATCTCTTTTACCATGAATTA
This sequence comes from Elymus sibiricus, assembly GCA_039707655.1. Lineage (NCBI taxonomy): Eukaryota > Viridiplantae > Streptophyta > Magnoliopsida > Poales > Poaceae > Elymus > Elymus sibiricus. The sequence goes on along the minus strand of CM077663.1, from coordinate 67,816,718 downwards.
CAATTTCCAGTCAGTCCTTGTTCTTCAGGGGTGCTCTGCATTTATGTTTTGCGGTCTCAGAAAGGGCTAGCGAGATACCATTTTGTTATATTGTATCGTGATTATTTTGATAAAATTGTTGTCATCCGAGATTTATTATTATTGCTCCCTAGTTGATTATGCCATTGATATGAGTAAATGTGAGACCTAAATGTTATTGTGAACGTGGTTAGTCTATAATCTTTGCTGAAAATCTGAACATCAGTTAGACATATTTACAACAACAAGATCAAACAGAGTTTGTAAAAGTTTTTCTTTGTCACTTTCAGTTTGTCAACTGAATTGCTTGAGGACAAGCAATGGGTTAAGCTTGGGGGAGTTGATACGTCTCCATCGTATCTACTTTTCCAAACTCTTTTGCCGTTGTTTTGGACTCTAATTTGCATGATTTGAATGGAACTAACCCAGACTGACGCTGTTTTCAGCAGAATTGCCTTGGTGTTATTTTTGTGCAGAAATAAAAGTTCTCTGATTGACCTGAAAATTTACGGAGAATATTTTTGGAATTAATAAAAAATACTGGCGAAAGAATCAACCAGAGAGGGTCCACCCATTGGCCACAAGCCAGGGGGCGCCCCCCTCCCCTAGGGCGCGCCCAGGTGGCTTGTGGGCTCCCTACAACTCCTCCGACCTCAACTCCAACTCCATATAACCCTATTCGGGGAGAAAAAAAATAAAGAAGAAGAGTTCATCGCGTTTCACGATACGGAGCCGCCGCCACCTTCTGTTCTTCCTCGGGAGGGCAGATCTGGGGTCCGTTTTGGGCTCCGAAGAGGGGAAATCGACGCCGTCATCATCACCAACCATCCTTCATCACCAATTTCATGATGCTCTCTGCCGTTCGTGAGTAATTCCATCATAGGCTTGCTGGACGGTGATGGGTTGGATGAGATTTACCATGTAATCGAGTTAGTTTTGTTAGGGTTTGATCCCTAGTATCCACTATGTTCTGAGATTGATGTTGCTATGATTTTGCTATGCTTAATGCTTGTCACTAGGGCCCGAGTGCCATGATTTCAGATCTGAACCTATTATGTTTTCATGAATATATATGTGTTCTTGATCCTATCTTGCGAGTTGTAGACACCTATTACAAGTTATGATCCGCATCCCCCAGGGTGACAATAACTAGGATTCTTTCCGGTGATTACTGTAGTTTGAGGAGTTCATGTATTCACTAAGTGCTAATGCTTTGGTCCGGTTCTCTATTAAAAGGAGGCCTTAATATCCCTTAGTTTCCATTAGGACCCCGCTGCCACGGGAGGGTAGGACAAAAGATGTCATGCAAGTTCTTTTCCATAAGCACGTATGACTATATATGGAATACATGCCTACATTGTATTGATGAATTGGAGCTAGTTCTGTGTCACCCTATGTTATAACCGTTGCATGATGAATGCCATCCGACATAATTATCCATCACTGATCCGTTGCCTATGAGCTTTTCACATATTGATCTTTGCTACGTTACTTTTCCGTTGCTACTGTTACAATCACTACAAAACTGCTACTGTCACGTTTGCCACCGTTACCGTTACTTCCATACTACTTTGCTACTAAATACTTTGCTGCAGATATTAAGTCTTTCAGGTGTGGTTGAATTGATAACTCAGCTGCTAATACTCGAGAATATTCTTTGGCTCCCCTTGTGTCGAATCAATAAATTTGGGTTGAATACTCTACCCTCGAAAACTGTTGCGATCCCCTATACTTGTGGGTTATCAATCTCAAGCGCCAACATTTTGTCAAAACAATCGTGATACAATATGACAATAGTGGTATCTTGCTAGCCCTTTCTGAGACCGCAAAACATAAATGCAGAGCACCTCCAAAGTTCAAGCAGCGACTAAACATTGTAATTCATGGTAGAAAAGATCCAGTCATGCTGCACCCAACATCAACTATACACAATGCATGAGGATGACAATAGTGCTCTCAGGTCTGGCGCTTATTTGAGAAGGTGATGACTCAACTTAAAAGTAAATAGATAGTCCCTTCGTAGAGGGAAGCATGGATTTGCAGCGGTGCCAGAGCTCAAAGTTTAAAACAGAGATAGATATAATTTTGGGAGGTACACCCTTCCAGTCAACGTCACGACCAAGAGTTATCAATATCTTCCATGCTTAACAAATTAGCGGCGGTTCCCAAGCGGTAAAAGTAAAGGTTTACTCCCCCTCCACCAACAATCACACTCCATGGCGAGCCGCAGCCACGGGTACCGTCCAAACCAACAACATTCCTGGGGGGTTTTGTTTAATTATTTTTGATTTTTGATTTCGGGATTGGGAATCCCTATTACCGCCCCTCTCGTGTAAGGACAAGTGAATAAACACTCATCATGAGAATAACCCGCTTAGCATGGAAGATACCGACTGCCCCCTGTCGCTCCATGAGCAGTCCAGGCACACAAAACAGATGTTCATTTGAATTTTTAGAGGTGGCACATGTAAATTTACTTTGGAACGGCAGGGTAATACCGCATATAGGTAGGTATGGTGGACTCATCTGGCATAACTTGGTTTAAGGGTTTTGATGCACAAGCAGTATTTCCGCTTAGTACAGGCGAAGGCTAGCAAATATATTGAGAAGTGGCCAGCTAGAGAGCGAAGACGACCATGAACATGCATTACATATAATCAACATTGAATACTAGCATGAGTAGGATATGGACACCATGAACATAAATATCATGAAGGCTATGTTGGTTTTGATTCAACTACATGCATGAACATGTGCCAAGTCAAGCCACTTGAAACATTCAGAGGACGATACCATATCATCATACCGCATCACAACCATTTTAATGCATGTTGACACCTCAGATAAATCATTATCCACTCCTAGCTACTTAAGCATGGCATGAACAACTATAATCTCTAATGGTCATTGCAAACATGTTTGATCATAATGAGCTGAATCAAGGGATACTAGGTTAAACATATTTACAAAAACAAAAACAAGTTGAGTTCATACCCGCTTTTCTCTGCCACAGTCAATTCATCAAATGTCGTCATTATTGCCTTTCACTTGCACGACCGAATAATAAGAAAATAATAATAGTGCAAGAATGCTATGGACTAAGCTGGAATCTGCAAACATTTTATTCAAGAGGAGAAGACAAAGTAACATGGGCTCTTTATTAGATAAACAATAATGCAGATGAGAGCCACTCAATAATTTCATCGTGATCTTCTCCTTGGTACGACTCAAGTAAAAAGAAAAGAATTTCAGAGAAACACTGAAATATTTTTGGAGTTTTTAGTTTTTCATGAAGCAAACAAATTAAAGAAAACAAAAACGATAAAAACTATTTACACGGGAAAGCACCCAACAAGTAAAATAAGAAGCGAGAAATATTTTTGGGTTTTCTTTTAATGCAACACTAAACTAAGCTAGAAAGAAAAACTAAAAAGAAGTAGGAAATATTTTTGGATTTTCTCAAAGTTTTTCAAACACACAAGAAGAAAGTGAGAAAACAATTCTAGCATGGATAATACAATGAAAGAGTGTGAACACCGACAACTAGAATGAAATGTGTGAACATGAATGTAATGTCGGTGGAAATACATACTCCCGCAAGCTTAGGCTTTTGGCCTAGCTTGGTAATCACCATCCGTATGAATAATAATCTGGGCGATGGCTCATCGAGAACCTCGGAGCAGACTCCGCGGCCCTCCTCGCAGCTTCAACCTCCGCGTTGTACTCAGAAGCTTCGCTCTCAAGAACATAATATCTTCCCCTAGTGTGAAAATCAAAGAGAGTAGGAGCAGGCAAAACAACAGGCACAACAGGTTTCTTATAAAATCTCAAGTTATAGGTATAATAGGTGGCCGTGCCCGTAAGGAACTTATGACGCTTCATAGCATCAAAGTCTAAATACTGAGTGGGTAGGATGGGGTCATTAGGCCAAGGTGAAACATTTAATCTCTCAGCTACACGGGAGGCATAAATTCCTCCATAAAAATTACCACTAGCAGCATTAAGCTGCAACCTCCGTGCAACAATTTCACCAAGATTATAATCCTTATTCCCAGTTATTGCAGTTTGTAAGAGAATCAAATCATGAGCACATAAGGTGCTACAGTCTTGTTTGCCTACAATACATTTACCGTTAAAGAGCGCAAAATATTGGAGTGATGGAAAATGGATACTTTTAATTCTCCCTTGTGTAACCCCCCTATCTTCGCCAAAGCAAAGATTAACTAAAAATGACTCGTACTAAGATTTTGTTGGTTCATCGAGGGAACCCTCATATGGAAGTTTGCATGCATCGCTAAACATTTCTAACGGCATGGTAAAGGAATGATCGTACAGGTTGAATGAAACTCTAGACTCACGAGGAAAATATTTAAATTTCTTTGTGAAGGTTTTCGTGAGTTTGAGGTGTTGGGGGAACTTATCTATGATGAAGGAAGCAAGCCCTGTGTAGTGGATAAATTGATAAAATTCTTCCTTAATACCTGCACCTTCCATGAACTCGTCGCAAGGCCACAAGAATGATTTGATAGCGGCATCTCGCATCAAGATTTCGCTTGGTTCAACATAAGACTGTCGAACTGAGCTTCCACTTGACGAGGGTCCCGAGGATCTCCTCCTCGAAGAACTCCTAAAGAATTGCATTTTTATTCCTATAAGAATTCTGGAAAAAAAATAGTCCACAAAAAATTTGTCAACAAAACTTTGTAAGACTGTTAGCAACTACTCCCAAGCATGCATAGAGGCCATATTGAGCATTCAAACTACTTAGAACTCTAAGAATTCAACATGCAAGCACATCTACAACAACACCAAGAGTAGCTAATTACTCTAAAAATAACCCACTAAAACAAAAACTAATTGGAGCAATGGAGGAGTCACATACCAAGTAGCAATCCCTCCAAACAGTTTCGGAAACGGAGCTTCGAACAAAGAGATAGAAATCCGCAGGTTTGAGAGCAAGAACATGAAAATGGTGGCTGTGGTGAATTTTTGCTGGAGGTAGGTGACAATGTGGGCTAAAGAGATATGTGAGGGGGCCCACGTGGGGGCCACAACCCACCAGGGCGCGCCCTGGGGGTGCTGGCGCGCCCTGGTGTCTTGTGGGCACCAGGTGCACCCCCCTCAGGTGTTATTTGCATCAGAAATTCATAAATATTCAGAAAAAAAACCGTGTTAAATTTTCAGGGCATTCTGAAATTTTTTATTTTTGGGTCATTTTTTATTGCACGGGGAAAACAGAAAACAGGATAATCATGGTATTTTATTTTATTCGACTAACTAAAATAGAAAAATAAAAGGTGGGAACAGAGAGTTGTGCTTACTAGATTCATCGACTTCATACCTCTCAAAAATGATCCATTAATAAGGTTGATCAAGTCTTATTAACAACTTCTTCCGATTAGCATGAAATGGAAGAACTTTCGTAAAACACTAAGTCACCTCAATGGGGATGTGCATATCCCCAACAATAAGTATATCATATTTCTTTTTGGCAGTAGGTAGAGGTAATTGAAAACTTCCAACAGTGATGGTCGGAGATTCTTCAATAACATTTATACCATTCACTTGGAATTGTTTCTTCGGAAAGTGCACCGTATGCTCATTACCATTGATATGAAAAGTGACTTTTCTTTTATTGCAATCAATAACAGCCCCGGCAGTATTCAAAAAGGGTCTACGAAGGATAATCGACATGTTGTCGTCCTCGGGCATCTCAAGAATAACAAAGTCCGTTAAGATAGTAACATTTGCAACAACAATGGGCACATCCTCACAAATACCAATAGGTATGGCTGTTGATTTGTCAGCCATTTGCAATGATATCTCAGTAGGTGTGAGTTTATTCAAATCAAGTCTTTTATATAAGGAGAAAGGCATAACACTAACACCGGCTCCCAAATCACACAAAGCAGTTTTAACATAGTTTCTTTTGATGGAGCAAGGTATAGTTGGTATTTCCTGGATCTCCAAGTTTTTTAGGTACTCCATCCTTAAAAGAATAATTAGCAAGCATGGTGGAGATTTCAGCTTCAGGTATTTTTCTTTTATTGGTGATGATGTCTTTCATATACTTTGCATAAGGAGCCATCTTCAAAATATCAGTTAAGCGGGTATGCAAAAAGACTGGCCTAATCATTTCACCAAAGTGCTCAAATTCTTCATCATCCTTTTTCTTAGTTGGCTTAGGTGGAAATGGCATGGGTTTCTAAACCCATGGCTCTCTTTCTTTACCATGTTTCCTAGCGACAAAGTCTTTTTTATCATAACGTTTATTTTTAGGTTCTGGTTTATCAAGATCAGGAGCAGGCTCTATTTCAACATCATTATCTGGTTCTTTATCATTATTAGGTTGAGCATCATCGTGAACATCATCATTATCATTTTCATTATCACTAGGTTGATGTTCACTACCAGATTGAGTTTCAGCATCGGAAATAGAGACATCATTATTATCAGGAGGTTTTTGTGTCTCAGGTTCACTAGAGGTATGCAAAGTCCTATCATTTTTCTTTTTCTTTTTCCTCTTAGAAGGACTAGCTGCATCAACATTAATTCTCTGAGAATCTTGTTCAATTCTCTTAGGGTGACCCTCAGGATAAAGTGATTCTTGGGTCATTCTACCTCCTCTAGGTACTACACTAGCAACAAAATCATGCATATTACTATTCATTTCATGAAGCAATTCTTTTTGAGACTTAGCAACTTGTTCTAACTGAGTTTGAACCATAGAGGCATGCTTTCCTACACCTCTAACATCATTACTGATTCTAAATAGCATGTCACTCAAGCGAGCAATCATATCACAATTGAATTTCAATTGTTTCAGAACATGAGCATTGAAATGATCTTGCTTCATAATATAGTTATCAAACTCATATAAGCATTGACTAAGATGTTTATTGTGAGGAATGTCACTTTCATTGAACTTTAATAAAGAATTTACCTCTTGTAGGATCGAAAGTATGTCTAGAGGGGGGGTGATTAGACTACTTGACCAAATAAAAGTTCTACCTTTTCCCAATTTTAAGTGTTGGCAGATTTTAGCAATGATAGCAAGTCAAGTACACCCTACACATGCATGTCTAAGAGTATAGCAGCGGAAAGTAACAACAAGCATGTATAGTAGAGGGTAGGAAGGAAGATCAAACGCAATTTGAAGACACAAAGATTTTTCCCGTGGTTCCGATAGGTGGTGCTATCGTACGTCCACGTTTATGGAGTCTTCAACCCACGAAGGGTAACGGTCACGAGAGTCCATGGAGGGCTCCACCCATAAGGTTCCACGAAGTAGCAACCTTGACTATTCCATAACTGCTTCCGTCCACGAAGGACTAGCCTCACTATGGGTAGATCTTCACGAAGTAGGCGATCTCCTTGCCCGTACAAACTTCTTGGTTCAACTCCACAACATGAAGTAGGAGGCTCCCAAGCGACACCTAACCAATCTAGGAGGCACCACCCTCCAAAAGGTAATAGGCTCGGCAATGTCGATGAACTCCTTGCTCTTGTGCTTCAAGATGATAGACTCCTCAACACACAATCACTCTCTCACAGATTTGGCTATGGTGGAAGAGATTGATTTGGTGGAATGCAACTTGGAAGGCTAGAGATCAAGATTCATATGGATAGAGTGGAATGGCTTGATCTCAACACATAAGTAGGTGGCTCTCTCTCAGAAAATTGGATGGGGCAAGTATGGAATAGTTCTGAGTGCTTCTTTTCGAGTGGGTGGTGGTGAAGGGGTATATATAGGCGTCCCTAAAAATCCAACCGTTACACCTAAAGTGACCAACTCGGTGACACCGAAGTATAAAACTCGATGGTACCGAAATGATCAAAAGGCAGTAACTTTTGAATCTCGGTGAGACCGATACATAACTCTCGGTGGTACCGATAAGATGACCAACGGTCAGATTGCACAACTCGGTGAGACCGATTCTCAATTTTCGGTGGTACCAATTCTTGACAACGGCTAACCAGAGAGTAGGTCCAAAAACTCGGTGAGACCGATTCACAAAACTCGGTGGTACCGATTCTTGAGAATAGCTAACCAGGAAGTTGGTCCAAATCTCGGTGAGACCGATTGGCAAAACTCGGTGGTACCGATGCTTGAAAATAGCTAACCAGAAAGTTGGCAACTGAACTCGGTGGCACCGAAGTGGAATGTTGGTAGTACCGAGATGGGTTTGGCTAAGGGTCTGTCTAGGGTTTGAATCTCGGTGAGACCGAATAGGAATTGTTGGTCTTACCGATTTTAGTGGTAGGGTTCTAGACAGAGTATTTGTAGAAGAGCTTGTGGGTGTTTTTGGTGACTATCACTTGTGCACGTGGAGCATCTTGTTCACCAACAGTACCTTACCCCCTTTTAATAGTATTGGCTTTCCTATGGACTCAAAGTGATTTCTCACAAAGTAAAATGTAGAGTCCTCTTGCTTGAAGCTTTGCCAATCCATTTCCTTGCATCTAGGGGTTTCTCCACAATCCTTTTGCCAACCCATCATTGAACTTTTCCTGAAATATACTTAGTGGAAACATTAGTTCAATGACATATATGTTGTTATTAATTACCAAAACCACCCTCTTTTCCTGAAATATATTTAGTGGAAACATTAGTTCAATGACTAATATTTCCTGTAAGGCACCTTGTTTCTTATGAGCAGGAAAATATTTTTCAGAGAAGTAGTAAATCATATCCTAGGGAGTACGCACACAACCAGGAGTAAGAGTATTGTACCATGTCTTAGCATCACCCTTTAATGAGAACGGAAATAACTTAAGGATATAATAGTAGCGAATCTTCTCATCATGAGTAAAGAGGGTGGCTATATCATTCGGCTTAGTGAGGTGTGCCACTATGGTTTCAGTTTCATAGCCATGGAAAGGATCAGATTCAACCAAAGTAATTAACTCTGGGTCGACAGAGAACTCATAATCCTTATCGGTAACACAGATAGGTGAAGTAGCAAACTTAGGGTCACATTTCATTCTAGCATTCAAAGTCTTTTCCTTATACTTGCATAGCAATTTCTTAAGATCGTCTCTATCCTTGCAAGAAAGAATTTATCTAGTTATCTCCTGTCCATAACATAACCTTCAGGTATCTTAGGCATTTCAAACTTAGGAGAGCTAGGACTAATAGGAGTTTCATAATCATAATCAGTTTCATAAGCTTCATCAGTTTCAACAGTTTCATTCTCTTTAGCTCTAGCAATTTGTTCGTCAAGAAATTCTCCTAGTGGCACATTATCATCAAGCATGGTACTAGCATCATCATAAGCATCATTCATAGCAGAGGTAGCATCATCAATAATTTGCAACATATCAGGATTACTAGCATGTGGTGGTGTTGCAAGCTTACTCATAATAGAAGGTGAATAAGGTGCATAGCTAGATGGCAGATCCTTACCTCCCCTCGTAGTAGAGGGAAAAATCTTGGTCCTTGGATCCTTCAGATTCTTCATAGTGATAAATTGATATAAATCCCAAGTGACTCAACAAATATTGCTATGCTCCCCGGCAACGGCGCTAGAAAAAGGTCTTGATAACCCACAAGTATAGGGGATCGCAACAGTTTTCGAGGGTAGAGTATTCAACCCAAATTTATAGATTCGACACAAGGGGAGCCAAAGAATACTTGAGGGTATTAGCAGTTGAGTTGTCAATTCAACCACACTTGGAGATTAAATATCTGCAGCAGAGTGATCAGTAGCACAGTAATATGATAGTTTTGATAGTAGTAGCAATAGTAACAGTAGCGGTAACAGTAGTAGCAATAGTTTTGTAGCAGTTGGAACAGCAGCAACAACAGTAGTAACTTAGCAAGACAAATAAGCGGAAAGGTCGTAGGCACTGGATCGGTAACTCGTTGGATGATATTCATCATGTAATAGTCATAACCTAGGGCGATACAGAACTAGCTCCAGTTCATCAATGTAATGTAGGCATGTATTCCATAAATAGTCATACATGCTTATGGAAAAGAACTTGCATGACATCTTTTGTCCTACCCTCCCGTGGCAGCGGGGTCCATAAGGAAACTAAGGGATATTAAGGCCTCCTTTTAATAGAGAACCGGAACAAAGCATTAACACATGGTGAATACATGAACTCCTGAAACTATGGTCATCACCGCGAAGTATCCCAAATATTGTCACTATGGGGTTGACGGATCATAACACGTAATAGGTGCATATGACTAGGCAAGATCGGATCAAGAACATAGATATAGAGGTGATAACCTAAACGAGGGGCCACGAGGTGGTGGAAATAGGTCAAGTGGGGCCACGAGGTGGGCACAACCCACCAGGGCACGCCGGGAGGGGGCTGGCGTGCCCTGGTGTGTTGTGCCTGATACGTCTCCAACGTATCTATTTTTCCTCACTCTTTTGCCCATGTTTTGGACTCTAATTTGCATGATTTGAATGGAACTAACCCGGACTGACGCTGTTTTCAGCAGAACTACCATGGTGTTGTTTTTGTGCAGAAATAGATGTTCTAAAAATGGAACGAAACTTTTTGGAGATTTATTTAGGAAAATATAAAAAATACCGGAGCCACAAACCACCGTAGAGAGGGCCCAGGCTGGGCACAAGACACCAGGGCGCGCCAGCCCCCTACTGGCGCGCCCTGGGGGGTTGTGCTCACCTCGGGGCCCCACTTGCCCTATCTCCGCCACTATAAATTCCTAAATTTGGAGAAAAAAATCAGGGAAAAAGAATTATCGCGTTTCACGAGATGGAGCCACCGCCACCTCCTGTTCTTCATCGGGAGGCCGGATCTGGAGCCCGTTTGGGGCTCCGGAGAGGGGAATCTTCGGTGTTCGTCATCACCAACCTTTCTTCATCGCCAATTCCATGATGCTCCCCACCGGGAGTGAGTAATTCCTTCGTAGGCTTGCTGGTCGGTGAGGAGTTGGATGAGATTCATCATGCAATCGAGTTAGTTTTGTTAGGGCTTGATCCCTAGTATCCATTATGTTCTGAGATTGATGTTGCTATGACTTTGCTATGCCTAATGCTTGTCACTAGGGCTCGAGTGCCATGATTTCAGATCTGAACCGTTTATGTTATCATCTCTATATCCATGTTCTTGATCCGATCATGCCTAGTCATATGCACCTATTACGTGTTATGATCCGTCAACCCCATAGTGACAATATTTGGGATACTTCGCGGTGATGACCGTAGTTTTAGGAGTTCATGTATTCACCATGTGTTAATGCTTTGTTCCGGTTCTCTATTAAAAGGAGGCCTTAATATCCCTTAGTTTCCTTATGGACCCCGCTGCCACGGGAGGGTAGGACAAAAGATGTCATGCAAGTTCTTTTCCATAAGCACGTATGACTATTTACGGAATACATGCCTACATTACATTGATGAACTGGAGCTAGTTCTGTATCGCCCTAGGTTATGACTGTTACATGATGAATATCATCTAATGAGGTACCAATCCAGTGCCTATGACCTTTCCACTTATTGTTCTTGCTAAGTTACTACTGCTGTTGCTGCTGTTCCAACTACTACAAAACTATTGCTACTACTGTTACCGCTACTGTTACTATTGCTACTGTTATCAAACCTATCATATTACTGTGCTACTGATCACTCTGCTGCAGATATTTATCTCCAGGTGTGGTTGAATTGACAACTCAACTGCTAATACTCTCAATTATTCTTTGGCTCCCCTTGTGTCGAATCTATAAATTTGGGTTGAATACTCTACCCTCAAAAACTGAAACTGTAGTGGCACACCTTACTAAGCTGAATGATATAGCCACCCTCTTTGCTAATGATGAGAAGATTCGCTACTATTATATCCTTAAATTATTTCCGTTCTCATTAAAGGGTGATGCTAAGACATGGTACAATACTCTTTCTCCTGGTTGTGTGCGTAGTCCCCAGGATATGATCTACTACTTCTCTGAAAAATATTTTCCTACTCACAAGAAACAAGCTGCCTTACAGGAAATATTTAACTTCGTGCAAATTGAAGAAGAGAGTCTCCCACAAGCTTGGGGAGGCTTCTCCAATTGCTTAATGCTTTGCCTGATCATCCTCTCAAGAAAAAAATGAAATACTTGATATCTTTTATAATGGACTAACCGATACTTCTAGGGACTTCCTAGATAGTTGTGCTGGTTGTGTTTTCAGGGAACGAACTGTTGAACAAGCTGAGAAATTATTGAATAACATATTGAAGAATTATGATGATTGGACTCTTCCTGAACCACCGCCTAAACCCACTCCGAAGAAGAGGGGTATTTTATTTCTCAGTCCTGAAGATATGCAAGAGGCAAAGAAATCTATGAAGGAAAAAGGTATTAAAGCTGAGGATGTCAAGAATTTGCCACCTATTGAAGAAATACATGGCCTTGACACACCACCACCTCCACAGGTGGTAGAGGTAAATTCTTTATTAAGGTTCAATGAAAGTGACATCCCTCACAATAAACATCCTAGTCAATGCTTATATGAGTTTGACAACTATATTATGAAGCAAGATCATTTGAATGCCCATGTTCTGAAACAATTGAAATATAACTCTGATATGATTGCTCGCTTGAGTGACATGCTATTTAGAATCAATAATGATGTTAGAGGTGTAGGAAAGCATGCCTCTATGGTTAAAACTCAGTTAGAACAAGTTGCTAAGTCTCAAAAAGAATTGCTTGATGAAATGAATAGTAATATGCATGATTTTGCTGCTAGAGTAGTAACTAGAGGAGGTAGAATGACCCAAGTACCACTTTATCCTGAGGGTCACCCTATGAGAATTGAACAAGATTCTCAGAGAATTAATACTGATGCACCTAGTCCTTCTAAGAGGAAAAAGAAAAGGAAAAATGATAGGACTTTGCATACCTCTAGTGAACCCGAGACACATAAACCTCCTGATAATAATGATGTCTCTATTTCTGATGCTGAAACTCAATCTGGTAGTGAACATTCACCTAGTGATAATGAAAATGATAATAATGATGTTCACGATGATGCTCAACCTAGTAATGATAGAGAACCAGATAATGATGTTGAAATAGAGCTTGCTCCTGATCTTGATAACCCACAACCTAAAAATAAACGTTATGATAAAAAACGACTTTATGGCTAGGAAACAAGGTAAGGAAAGAGAGCCATGGGTTCAGAAACCCATGCCATTTCCACCTAAGCCATCCAAGAAAAAGGATGACGAAGAATTTTAGCGCTTTGCTAAAATGATTAGGCCAGTTTTTTTGCGTACCCGTTTAACTGATATTTTGAAGATGGCCCCTTATGCAAAGTATATGAAAGACATCATCACAAATAAAAGAAAAATACCTGAAGCTGAAATCTCCACCATGCTTGCTAATTATTCTTGTAAGGATGGAGTACCTAAAAAACTTGCAGATCCGGGAATACCAACTATACCTTGATCCATCAAAAGAAACTATGTTAAAACTGCTTTGTGTGATTTGGGAGCCGGTGTTAGTGTTATGCCTTTCTCCTTATATAAAAGACTTGATTTGAATAAACTCACACCTACCGAGATATCATTGTAAATGGCTGACAAATCAACGGCCATACCTATCGGTATTTGTGAGGATGTGCCCGTTGTTGTTGCAAATGTTACTATCTTAACGCACTTTGTTATTCTTGAGATGCCCGAGGACGACAACATATCGATTATCCTTGGTAGACCCTTTTTGAATACTGCAGGGGCTGTTATTGATTGCAATAAAAGCAAAGTCACTTTTCATATCAATGGTAATGAGCACACGGTGCACTTTCCGAAGAAGCAATTCCAAGTAAATGGTGTAAATGTTATTGAAGAATCTCCGACCATCACTATTGAAAGTTTTCAATTACCTCTACCTACTGCCAAAAAGAAATATCATATACTTATTGTTGGGGATATGCACATCCCCATTGAGGTAACTTAGTGTTTTATGAAAGTTTTTCGGTTTCATGCCAATCAGAAGTGGTTGTTAATAAGACTTGATCAACCTTATTAATGGATCATTTTTGAGAGGTATGAAGTTGAGGAATCTAGTAAGCACAACTCTCTGTTCCCACCTTTTATTTTCTGTTTTAGCTAGTTAAATAAAATAAAATGCCATTTTTATCCTGTTTTCTGTTTTCTCCGTGCAATAAAAATGACCTAAAAATAAAAATTCTCAGAATGCCCTGAAAATTTAACACGATTTTTTTCCGAATATTTAAGAATTTCTGGTACAAATAATACCTGAGGGGGGTGCCCCTGGTGCCCACAAGACACCAGGGCGCGCCCTGGTGTGTTGTGTCCCCCACGTGGGCCCCCTCACTTATCCCTTTAGCCCACATCACCACCTACCTCCAGCAAAAAATCACCACAAACACCATTTTCATGTTCTTGCTCTCAAACCCACGGATTTCGATCTCTTTGCTCGAAGCTCCGTTTCCGAAACTGTTTGGAGGGATTGCTTCTTGGTATGTGACTCCTCCATTGCTCCAATTAGTTTTTGTTTTAGTGGGTTATTTTTAGAGTAATTAGCTACTCTTGGTGCTACTGTAGATGAGCTTGCATGTTGAATTCTTAGAGTTCTAAGTAGTTTGAATGCTCAAAATGGCCTCTATGCATGCTTGGGAGTAGTTGCTAACAATCTTACAAAGTTTTGTTGACAAAATTTTTGTGGACTAAAATTTTTCAGAAATTTTATAGGAATAAAAATGCAATTCTTTAGGAGTTCTTCGAGGAGGAGATCCTCGGGAGCCTCATCAAGTGGAAGCTCAGTTCGACAGTCTTATGTAGAACCAAGCGAAAGCTCGATGCGAGATGCCACTACCAAATCATGCTTGTGGCCTTGCGACGAGTTCATGGAAGGTGCGGGTATTAAGGAGGAGTTTTATCAATTTATCCACAACACAGGGCTTGCTTCCTTCGTCACAGATAAGTGTCCCCAACACCTCGAGCTTACGAAAACCTTCACAAAGAAATTTAAATATTTTCCTCGTGAGTCTAGAGTTTCATTTAACCTGTACGATCACTCCTTTACCATGCCATTAGAGATGTTTAGCGATGCATGCAAACTTCCATTTGAGGGTTCCCTCGATGAACCCGCAAAATCTAAGTACGAGTCATTTTTAGTTAATCTTTGCTTTGGCGAAGATAGGGGGTTACACAAGGGAGAATTAACAGTATCCACTTTCCATCACTACAATATTTTGCGCTCTTTAACGGTAAATGTGTTTTAGGCAAACAAGATTGTAGTACACTGTGTGCTCATGATTTGAGTCTCCTACACACTGCTATAACTGGGAATAAGGATTATAATCTTGGTGCAATTGTTGCACGGAGGTTGCAGCTTAATGCTGCTAGTGGTAATTTTTATGGAGGAATCAATGCCTCCCGTGTAGCTGTGAGATTAAATGTGTCACCATGGCCTAACGACCCCATCCTACCCACTCAGTATTTAGACTTTGATACTATGTGCTACTTCTTGAGCATGCGTTTGTTTTCCCTTGAAGAGGAAAGGGTGATGCAGCAAAGTAGATATGTATTTCCCTCAGTTGTTGAGAACCAAGGTATCAATCTAGTAGGAGATACAAGTAAGTCCCCAATAGATGTACCTACACAAATAATCAAACACTTGCACCCAACGCTATAAAGGGGTTGTCAATCCCTTCACGGTTACTTGCAAGGATGAGATCTGATAGAGATAGATAGATAGGATATTACTAAAACGAAAAGTAAAACAAAAGTAAAAAAGATTGCAGCTAAGTATTTTTGGTATTTTTGGTTTATAGATCTGAAAGTATAATATGGAAAATAGACCCGGGGGCCATAGGTTTCACTAGAGGCTTCTCTCATGAAGGAAAATAATACGGTGGGTGAACAAATTACTGTCGAGCAATTGATAGAAAAGCGAATAATTATGAAGATATCCAAGGCAATGATTATGCATATAGGCATCACGTCCATGTCAAGTAGACCGAAACGATTCTGCATCTACTACTATTACTGCACACATCGACCGACTCCTGCCTGCATCTAGAGTATTAAGTTCATGAAGAACAGAGTAACGCATTAGGTAAGATGACGTGATGTAGAGGGATAAACTCAAGCAATATGATGAAAACCCCATCTTTTTATCCTCGATGGCAACAATACAAATACGTGCCTCACTACCCCAACTTTGTCACTGGGTGAGGACACCGCAAGATTGAACCCAAAACTAAGCACTTCTCCCATTGCAAGAATTACCAATCTAGTTGGCCATACCAAACCAATAACTCAAAGAGACTTGCAAAGATATGAAATCATGCATATATGAATTCAGAGAAGATTCAAATAATATTCATAGATAATCTGAACATAAACCCACAATTCATCGGATCTCGACAAACACACCGCAAAAGAGTATTACATCGGATAGATCTCCATGAAGATCATGAAGAACATGGTATTGAAGAACAAAGAGAGAGAAGAAGCCATCTAGCTACTAGCTATGGACCCGAAGGTCTGTGGAAAACTACTCACGCATCATCGGAGGGGCAATGGAGTTGATGTAGATGCCCTCCGTGATCGAATCCCCCTCCGGCAGATTACCGTAAAAGGCTCCAAGATTGGATCTCACGGGAACAGAGGCTTCCGGCGGCGGAAAAGTATTTTCGTGGCTCTTTTTGGTATCCAGGGAATATTTGGGAATTTATAGGCCGAAGAATAGGGTTAGGAGGGCTGCCAGGGGGCCACAAGCCAGGTGGGCGCCCCCCCCCCCCACCTAGGGCGCGCCCTGGTGGCTTGTGACTCCACGACAGGTCTCCTGCCTTCATCTCCAAGTCTGCTGGGTTTCTTCTGGTCCAAGAAAAATCATTCTGAATATTTTATTCCGTTTGGACTCCGTTTAATATTCCTTATCTGCAAAACTCAAAAACAAGGAAAAAACAGAAACTGGCACTAGGCTCTAGATTAATAGGTTAGTCCCAAAAATAATATAAAATAGCATATTAATGCGTATAAAACATCCAAAACAGATAATATAATAGCATGGAACAATCAAAAATTAAAGATACGTTGGAGACGTATCACTATGAAGCATCATAAGTTCCTTACGGGCACGGCCACCAATTATACCTATAACTTGAGATTTTATAAGAAACATGTTGTGCCTGTTGTTTTGCCTGCTCCTGCTCTCTTCGATTTTCACACAAGGGGAAGATATTATGTTCTCCAGAGCGAAGCCTATGAGTACAACGCGGAGGTTGAAGTTGCCAGGAGGGCCACGGAGTTTGTTCTGAGGTTTTCGATGAGCCATCGCCCAGATTATTATTCATACGGATGGTGATTACCAAGCTAGGCCAAAAGCCTAAGCTTGGGGGAGTACGTATTTCCACCGACATTACATTCATGTTCACACATTTCATTCCAGTTGTCGGTGTTCACACTCTTTCATTGTATTATCCATGCTAGATTTGTTTTCTCGCTTTCTTCTTGCGTGTTTGAAAAACTTTGAGAAAACCCAAAAATATTTCCTACTTCTTTTTAGTTTTTCTTTCTAGCTTAGTTTAATTGTATTATCAAAAGAAAACCCAAAAAGATTTCTCGCTTCCTCTTTTACTTGTTGGGAGGTTTCCCGTGTAAATAGTTTTTCTCGTTTTTGTTTTCTTTAATTTGCCCGCCTCATGAAAAATCAAAAACTCAAAAAATATTTCAGTGTGTTTCTCTGAAATTCTTTTCTTTTTACTTGAGTCGTACCGAGGAGAAGACCACGATGAAATTGTTGAGTGGTTCTCATCTGCATTATTGATTATCTAACAAAGTGCCCATATTACTTTGTCTTCTCCTCTTGAATAAAATGTTTGCAGATTCCAGCTTAGTCCACATCACACTTGCACTATTATTATCTTCTTATCTTTCGGTCGTGCAAGTGAAAGGCAATGATGACGACATTTGATGAATTGACTGTGGCAGAGAAAAGCGGGTATGAACTCAAGTTGTTTTTGTTTTTGTAAATATGTTTAACCTAGTATCCCTTGATTCAACTCATTATGATCAAACATGTTTGCAATGACCATTAGAGATTATAGTTGTTCATGCCATGCTTAAGTAGCTAGGAGTGGATAATGATTTATCTTGGGTGTCAACATGCATTAAAATAGTTGTGATGCGGTATGATGATATGGTATCCTCCTCTGAATGTTTCAAGTGGCTTGACTTGGCACATGTTCACGCATGTAGTTGAATCAAAACCAACATAGCCTTCATGATATTTATGTTCATGGTGTCCATATCCTACTCATGCTAGTATTCAATGTTGATTATATGTAATGCATGTTCATGACCGTCTTCGCTCTCTAGCTGGCCGCTTCTCAATCTAATTGCTAGCCTTCGCCTGTACTAAGCGGGAATACTACTTGTGCATAAAAACCCTTAAACCAAGTTATGCCAGATGAGTCCACCATACCTACCTATATGCGGTATTACCCTGCCATTCTAAAGTAAATTTGCATGTGCCACCTCTAAAAATTCAAATGAACATCTGTTTTGTGTGCCTGGACCGCTCATGAAGCGACAGGGGGCGGTCAGTATCTTCCATGCTAAGCGGGTTATTCTCATGACGAGTGGTTATTCACTTGTCCTTACACGAGAGGGGCGGTAATAGGGATTCCCAGTCCCGAAATCAAAAATAAAAAAATAATTAAACAAAACTCCCCCAGGAATGTTGTTGGTTTGGACGGTACCCATGGATACGACTTGCCGTGGAGTGTGATTGTTGGTGGAGGGGGAGTAAACCTTTACTTTTACCGCTTGGGAACCGCCGCTAATTTGTTAAGCATGGAAGATATTGATAACTCTTGGTCGTGACGTTGACAGGAAGGGTGTACCTCTCAAAATTATATCTATCTCTATTTTAAACTCTGAGCTCTAGCACCGCTGCAAATCCATGCTTCCCTCTGCGAAGGGACTATCTATTTACTTTTATGTTGAGTCATCACCTTCTCAAATAAGTGCCAGACCTGAGAGCACTATTATCATCCTCATGCATTGTGTATAGTTGATGTTGGGTGCAGCATGACTGGATCTTTTCTACCATGAATTACAATGTTTAGTCGCTGCTTGAACTTTGGAGGTGCTCTGCATTTATGTTTTGCGGTCTCAGAAAGGGCTAGCGAGATACCACTATTGTCATATTGTATCATGATTGTTTTAACAAAGTGTTGGCGTTTGAGATATATTATTATTGCTCGCTAGTTGCTTATGTTATTGTTATGAGTGAATATAATTCCTAAGAGTTATTGTTGACATGGTTAGTCATAATCTTTGCTGAAAACCTGGGTGCTAATTTAGCATATGTATGTAAACAAGAACAAAAGAGTTCATAAAAGTTTTTCTTTATCACTTTCAGTTTGTCAACTGAATTGCTTGACGACAAGCAAAGGTTTAAGCTTGGGGGAGTTGATACGTCTCGAACGTATCTACTTTTCCTCACTCTTTTGCCCTTGTTTTCGACTCTAATTTGCATGATTTGAATGGAACTAACCCGGACTGACCCTGTTTTCAGCAGAACTACCATGGTGTTGTCTTTGTGCAGAAATAAAAGTTCTCGGAATGGAACGAAACTTTTTGGAGATTTATTTAGGAAAATATAAAAAATACCGGAGCCACAAACCACCGGAGAGGGAGGCCCAGGCTGGGCACAAGACACCAGGGCGCGCCAGCCCCTCCCGGAGCGCCCTGGTGGGTTGTGCTCACCTCGGGGCCCCACTTTCCCTATCTCCGCCACTATAAATTCCTAAATTTGGAGAAAAAACCATGGAAAAAGAATTATCGCATTTCACAAGATGGAGCCGCCGCCACCTCCTGTTCTTCATCGGGAGGCCAGATCTGGAGCCCGTTTGGGGCTCCGGAGAGGGGAATCTTCGGTCTTCATCATCACCAACCTTTCTCCATCGCCAATTCCATGATGCTCCCCACTGGGAGTGAGTAATTCCTTCGTAGGCTTGTTGGTCAGTGAGGAGTTGGATGAGATTCATCATGGAATCGAGTTAGTTTTGTTAGGGCTTGATCCCTAGTATCCATTATGTTCTGAGATTGATGTTGCTATGACTTTGCTATGCCTAATGCTTGTCACTAGGGCCCGAGTGCCATGATTTCAGATCTGAACCGTTTATGTTATCATCTCTATATCCATGTTCTTGATCCGATCTTGCCTAGTCATATGCACCTATTACGTGTTATGATCCGTCAACCCCATAGTGACAATATTTGGGATACTTCACGGTGATGACCGTAGTTTGAGCAGTTCATGTATTCACCATGTGTTAATGCTTTGTTCCGGTTCTCTATTAAAAGGAGGCCTTAATATCCCTTAGTTTCCTTATGGACCCCGCTGCCACGGGAGGGTAGGACAAAAGATGTCATGCAAGTTCTTTTCCATAAGCACGTATGACTATTTACGGAATACATGCCTACATTACATTGATGAACTGGAGCTACTTCTGTATCGCCCTAGGTTATGACTGTTACGTGATGAATATCATCCAATGAGTTACTAATCCAGTGTCTACGACCTTTCCACTTATTGTTCTTGCTAAGTTACTACTGTTGTTGCTGCTGTTCCAAATACTACAAAACTATTGCTACTACTGTTACCGCTACTGTTACTATTGCTACTGCTATCAAACCTATCATATTACTGTGTGACTGATCATGCTGCTGCAGATATTTATCTCCAGGTGTGGTTGAATTGACAACTCAGCTGCTAATACTCTCAAGTATTCTTTGGCTCCCCTTGTGTCGAATCTATAAATTTGGGTTGAATACTCTACCCTCGAAAACTGTTGCGATCCCCTATACTTGTGGGTTATCAGTGCCCAGCCTGGCCTCCCTCTTCGTTGGTTTTTGGCTCCAGTATTTTTTATATTTTCCAAAATAAATCTCCAAAAAGTTTCGTTCCATTCCGAGAACTTTTATTTCTGCACAAAAACAACACCATGGTAATTCTGCTGAAAACAGCGTCAGTCCGGGTTAGTTCCATTCAAATCATGCAAATTAGAGTCCAAAACAAGGGCAAAAGAGTGAGGAAAAGTAGATACGTTGGAGACATATCACCGGTTACTACTCACAAGTGACCAAACGGCCTCAAAGTGGGATGGGAGTGGCAACTCTTGTAAGCTCGATTGCCTCATCTTATTATCATTTCAATATGTTTGTGTGCTTTTCATTCGTGTGCTCATACGTATGTTGTATGCTAGGCGGCGGTGGCGGCCACTTTGTATCACGAGACCGGGAAGAGGCCATTTGCTTTTAGCCATTGTTGGCTCTTATTGGATGGCAAGCCAAAGTGGTAACAAGTTGTGGCCGATCTCAAGGCCAGCAAGAAGAGGAATGATGGCTCAAGCTCCCACCGATCCATTGGGTTGGACGATGAGTACGACGACATTGTCGTCACCAATGGAAGAGCTACCGTGCCAAATGATAACCTGCAAGTCATTGGAATTTTCGAAACTTGCCATGTGCATTTCTTATTATGGGTAGCACGGCAAATTCCAGTTATTTTGTAATGCCCCCATGGCAAGCTTTTCTAAACTTATACATGAAGTATTTTCTTATGTATAAATAATATTGGTATCTTAGTATTTCAAATTGCATGGTTTGAAAAGCTTGGTTTGCTCTCGCCCTTTGCGCCATCGGCGCAATGGGTCATCTAGTATTCCATAAAAGACAAACAACAACTAGTCAGGATTACCTTGAGCCATTCAAACATATTATGTTCTACATCCACAACTGGCACACCATCCTTCTCAATATAAAATCCAGAAATCACTCACTAGTAGAAAACAGGGCTTTGGTTGTAGGCCGATCGGAGCAATAGTCCTGGTCGCTTTACGAACCGGGACAAATGTGAGCATTAGTCCCGGTTCGAGCGGCTAGGACGCTGGCCGGGGCTCGGAAGGCATCTGTCCCGGTCAGAATAGGACCTTTAGTCTCGGTTCCAGATACCAACCGGGACTAAAGGGGCTGCAGCAGGCATGACACCATTTAGTCCCGGTTGGTGTCTGGAACCGGGACTAAAGGTATGTCTTCAATCCCGGTTTGAGGAACCAACCGGGACTACAAGTTTTCCTATATATACCCTCGCCCCTGCCTGCCCTCTCCTCTGTTTTTTCCTCATATAAGGTGGGAGGTGTGTGCTAGTTTGTTTTCCCTTCCGATGCACAAGAGGTGTTCTATCAAATGCCTGTGAGCATGATGCCAGTTGAGTTCACAAAACGTGCAAATTTTTAGGTTATCTTGTATATGCCGAGCCAAGTCCAGATGAGAGGAGTTTTGGTTGCTTTCTGGTGAAACTCAGGACAGCATATTAGATGGTAGAATTGTTCAAATAACTGTTCGGCATATACAAGATAAGCAAATAATTTGCACCTTTGATTCTAGGTTGAAAGCCATAGTTATGCTCCACAACTATTCTGCCGATGGCTTTGATCTAGAATCACTGCAGTTACATGAAGGCGATGTATTAACTGGCAAGGTTGGCATCTATTTTAATTTTTGGTAAATGTATGTTTCTTTCCTTGTACAAATATGCATAATAGATAGAGATATGTGGATCCATTGGTAGGCCACCTGAAAAGCAAGCTCTCTTATCGCAAAATCATGAAAGGGTCAAAAGGGGAAGTTGATGATATGTTGAGGGCTGAGAAATTAGAGAATCCTATGAGAATAGTCTATTATTTTGGCATATCTCATGAACATCCAGGCACCTTTATATTATCTTACATCAGGAGTACAAACCCACATCATGAGTATGGTACCTATGAAAAATAATATTAACTTAAAATTATATAAAATTAGTGTTAACAAAAAGTATTTTATAATATTCTTCAATAGAAAAAAGAATCAACTAAAAAGCTTTATAAAACTCTATTAATGATCAAAATAATATTAACTTAGAATTAAATAAAAAATCAACTAATAATACAAATTGTTTCTCATCTAAAGTAAAGTTAATAGAAAGTAAAAAAATCAACTCGGGGTTCGGGCATGAAGAGTGCCACTTCCTTCCATTGAGGCATTGTTATTGGGTCGTGCCTCTAACACTCGGGTTTCGGGCATGAAGAGTGCCACTTCCTTCCGTGGAGGCATTGTCATTGGGTCGTGCCTTTACCACTCGGGGTTCGGGCATGAAGAGTGCCACTTCCTTCCATGGAGGCATTGTCATTGGGTCGTGCCTCTAACACTCGGGTTTCGGGCATGAAGAGTGCCACTTCCTTCCGTGGAGACATTGTCATTGGGTCGTGCCTTTACCACTCGGGGTTCGGGCATGAAGAGTGTCACTTCCTTCCATGGATGCATTGTCATTGGGTCGTGCCTCTACCACTCGGGTTTTCGGGCATGAAGAATGCCACTTCCTTCCGTGGAGGCATCATTTGGTCATTCCCTTACCACTTGGGGTTCGGGCATGAAGAGTGTCACCTCCTTCCATGGAGGCATTGTCATTCGGTCGTGCCTCTAACACTCGGTTTTCGGGCATGAAGAGTGCCACTTCCTTCCGTGGAGGCAATGTCATTGGGTCGTGCCTTTACCACTCGGGGTTCTGGCATGAAGAGTGCCACTTCCTTCCATGGAGGCGTTGTCATTGAGTCGTGCCTCTAACACTCGGGTTTCGGGCATTAAGAGTGCCACTTCCTTCCTTGGAGGCTTTAGATTCCGGAAGAAAGATTTTGACAGCATCCCGATCGCCTTGTGTCATATTTTCAAAAAACATATGGACAAACCACCACCTGATGCTGGCCCTTCAATGCGAAATGTTGCGGCAATGGTACCTATGAAAAATAATATTAACTTAAAATTATATAAAATTTATGTTAATAGAAAGTATTTTATAATATTCTTAAATAATATTAACTTAAAATTATATAATCAACTAAAAAGCTTTTACAAATCTCTATTTATGATCAAAATAATATGAACTTAGAAATAAATAAAAACAATTCAACTAATAATACAAATTGTTTCTAATCTAAAACTAGAACCAAAAATAGATTTAATCCCGGTTTGTGGCTCCAACCGGGACTAAAGGCCTAAGCTTCGCGCCCTTTTGGCTGCCGATACTAAAACCAAAAATATATTTAGTCCCGGTTTGTGGCTCCAACCGGGACTAAAGGCCTAATCTTCGCGCCGTTTTGGCTACCGAAAATTAGCTTTAGTCCCAGTTAGTGGCTCCAACCGGGACTAAAGGGGTGCCTTTAGTCCCGGTTGGAGCCACCAACCGAGACTAAAGACAGGGGTATATAACCGCCCGCGACCTCCTTCTTCCCAAATCTTCTCCCCACTCCTCCCGCGTCCCCGACGCCGAACCCACACGCACACGCGTGCCGCCAGGCTGCCGGATAATGTTGTCGCCTCCGAGCCATCGCCCTCCTCCCCGAGCATCGCTCACGGCCGACGGCCGCCGTCGCCGGACCTCCTCCCCGAGCCGTGTCACCGAGCCTCGCCGCCCCCGCTCCCCAGCAACGCTAGGTGAGCCGTCGGCCGTCGCCGTTCCCCTCCTCCTCCTATCCCCCCACCCCGCGGTCACCGCAGCTCGCGCCGACGCCGACGCCGATGACCTCAATAGCATACCAAAGTACAAATTAGATGTACTAATGAATTGTCTAAAATTAGTGAACCTACACTCTAAAATGCGTCTATCTATCCATATGTAGTCTGTATTGAATCTCTAAAAGATCTTATATCTAGAAAGCGAGGGTGTAGTTGATGATTTTAGAGTTGTCCTACATATTATTTGACATGTTAATGATGCCAGGATCTTGTTTGGGGGGCATGAGTTCTCCTATTTTTCTTGAGTACATTGTGCAAAAAGAACATATTGACAATTAGATCAGTTGCTTATGAGTTACTTAATACTAGCTAGCGTCGCTTTTCTTGTGACCATTTCATAGTTAACTTGGCTTTAATTGTTGTTCGTTTATGTTTTGTCTCTTGCATAGATATTGCATGCTTTTGTTTGTGACATTTGTCGACGGCCTCGTTTGCAAAGTTGATTTGTTGATCTATGCTAAGCATGACCTCGAGTCACTCCGCGTTTTCTCTTATATTTTTCTTATCAATCAGAAAATTTATGAATACACGCAATGTGAAAAATACCTAGTGTTTTGCAAGAAAAGTGGTTGAAAAACTATGCATTTTTGTACAATTATACATGGCATGAGGTAGCTACTCTTCCATCCTAACATTCTGCAAAAATTTAAATACTAAATTGTTAATCTTAGAATCAATGAGCATTAAGAAAAAAAAAATCATCGATTTTTAATCTTGGAATCATGAACACAGGAAATGTCGACGTCGTCTCACGACGAGGGAAGGTTCCCTGAGTGCCCTTTGTGCTGGGATGACAGGGATATATGTGACATTTATCCTTACTTAGACAACGGTACGTCCTTCAACGTGAAGCTAACGGAAGAATTTAGTATTATTAAGGTATGTAAAGATGGCATCTATTTTTTGTTAATGAAGTACGACGTGTACTTTTTTGCTTTAATTAACCTTTAATTTTCTTTTGTACAATTCGACTAGTGCGTTCACTGCCATGCAATATTCGCTGTCTTGGACAAGTTCCATTTCAAAGAAAAGGGTAGTACAGAGCCTAAGATAGCTCACCTAAGAACAGAGCATTACATTTTTGTTGTTATGGTGAAAAATAACGAAGATCACACATATTTTGGTTGTTCTAGAGAGCATTTTGCAAGGCGTATGGGTTGGATGAGGACATGAACATTACCTTCGATCTTGGTAATGACGATGTTTGTGATAATAATATAGAAATTTGGGTGCATGCGGAGGATGACTTGATTCCAGTTCTACCTCCAGGTGCGTTTGTCAACAGATTTGTTAGGTAATTTATATTGATTATTGAAAAGTATTTGGCACTCATCCCGACTAAATTTCTTTATTTTTACTTATCAGTTTATTTCCGTGCTACAAGAACCACCCGACAGATAATAGATCGGACCTACTACAGTTATGACTCCAAGCTTACTTCGTTGGAGAAAAATCATCTTATCTCATTTATTCATGATGTTTAGCATCATAATAAAAATTACATGACTGGCAACATTTATCATGGATATGTGCCACTAGTGCACCAGTTGAACCCTTATAACATCATTTCAGACAACTTTGTAAGATTTTTTTTACTCTTGTGTCATTAGTCCATCTTTTTCATACATTGTTCTTAAGCAAAACTAGTTTGCTAACTATGTTATTATAACTTATGTTCTTCAGCAGGTACTCCATCAGAGACCGTGTCTAAATGGATGTTTACCAAAGGTGATTTGCATATGGTTAGTTTACGGCCAATGCCAATGAGTTACCCTGGTAAATACACGATATCTCGAAGTGAGAAAAACCTAAAAATCAAAGGATGGAGCAAGGCAATAAAACCATCCAGGCAATCACTTGGAGACTATAACTTGCGGAAGCCACAAGTTGGAGATAGGTTGATATGTATTCTTCAATGGGGGGATGCAGGAGTTCACTTTTTTTATGCTATTTTACGTAGGAGAGATGAGTAGTTAGTGTTGGTAACTTGTGATAACTTGGTGAAGAGCTGTTTAACTAGCTAGTATGATAACAACTAGAATGATGAGGAGTTGATTAAGATGATGATGAGTTATTGGATGTTGAATGATGATGAGTTGATTAAGATGATGATGATGAGTTTTTATATGACATATACCAGTACAAATTAGATGGATGCAATAGACCAAGTTGAATTAGAGGAAAATACGATGTTGCGAGAATCCAACTAATTCAACTTGGTCTAT
Organism: Elymus sibiricus; assembly: GCA_039707655.1. NCBI lineage: Eukaryota > Viridiplantae > Streptophyta > Magnoliopsida > Poales > Poaceae > Elymus > Elymus sibiricus. The sequence goes on along the minus strand of CM077663.1, from coordinate 67,789,920 downwards.
TGCATCCATCTAATTTGTACTGATGTTGGATGTTGTTCTTCCATATTTTGTACTGATGTTGTATATTAATATGTGTAACCGCGTAAAAATAAAATATAAAAAAGGAAACACAAAATGAAACATGGCCTTTTAGTCCCGGTTTGTGTTACCAACCGGGACTAAAGGTCCTCCTACCTGAGCGCTCCACGGCGGCCACGTGGAGCACCTTTAGTCCCGGTTCGTAACATAACCGGGACTAAAAAAGGGGGCCTTTAGTCCCGATTGTTTAGTCCCGGTTGCATAACCGGGAGTAAAGGCCCTTACGAACCGGAACTAATGTCCCGTTTCCTACTAGTGTACTACACCAACCATTGAAGCAAGTTCATCCTTTCTGCTTTATCAGTTAGGACAAAATTATTCAAGAAGAACTTCTCTATACTACCCCTATGCCAATGTTGTTGTCTCCAACAACGAGAGCATCCCCCCTTAACTGTTGTCGCTGCTATCCCTTAGGTGGAGCCGGAATCTAGTAAGGCATCTCCATTCATTCATCACAATGCTTCTCTCTTTCCACTTTGAAGAATTTGTTATCACACAAAATTAACTAATCACCTGACGATGATTTACTTTGGCGTCTACTACATATTGCTTTGTTCTTCAGTCTGCTTGCATTTTATGTGTAAAATTAATTTCTTATTGTCCACCATCAACGGTTCCAGTATATAAAGGAGTGAGCTACCGTTTTGCACATGCATTAGCTTGTACAATATCAATGCCGACGGCATTCTTGCTGACGGCCCTGCTCCTGGCGGCAGCGGCAGCCACCGCTGAGGCGGCAGGGAGCCTCGTCGTGACCCATGGCTGCGCGACGAGCTGCGGCGGCATGGACATTCCCTACCCTTTCGGCATTGGTGGCGGCTGCTTCCGCAAGGGTTTCGAGATCGAGTGCGTCAACAACGGCCGCCCCATGCTTGCCGGCACGTCCATCCGGGTGGTGCACCTGTCGGCGGATCCTGCTGAGTCGCTGGTGATGCTCCCCATCGGGTGGATATGCTACAACGCCTCCAACCCCAGCAAGGCTGCGAACTTTTTTTTTTCGAAACGGAGGCAAAGATTGCCTCATCTATTAAATAAGCAGAAGAGAATTGCCCGGTTAATTACGGAAAACCAGGCAAAAACCGGAATAACAAGGGCCAAGCCCACTCCCATAGACTGAAACACTCAGGGCAAAGCCCACCCTAATCGACGACATGCCGACCTGCGCCACACAACGCAACTCCGACTCTGACGGGGAACTCAGAAGAACAAAACCAGACACGACTGGCGCCACGGAAGATCGCCGAACGGGCCACCTGCAGCCAGTCATCGTACACCACAGGGCCCCGCCACCGCAGCTTCGACTCCACAGCAACAAACAATCCGAGGCAATACCGTGAACACGCCGGAGAAGAGCCGACTACCGCAACCAATGCCGCGTCGCCGACATCGCCCCCACCATCATCGTTGCCACAGAAGTCTGGACGCCATAGTGATACTCTCGGGGCCGCCGCTCCGTCGCGCCCAGCGCAATCAACCGGCACCGCCTTCCGGGGCCGCCGCCCCGACATACCACCGCTCCCCTCGAGCAGCAACGCCGCACAACCCACCTGCCCGCAGCCCACGCTGCTCAGGGCAACCGCTCGCAGACCACGAACGTCGCACCACATTCGGGGCCGCCGCCCCGACGTAAAGTCAGACCGCCTCCTCTGGGGCGCATCGACCGAGCCGACACCCCTACCGCCCAAGCGGGACAAGGATGCCACCCAATCAATGTCGAGATAGAAGCCCCACCTCATAGAGTTGCCACTCACATTGTTCCCGAGATCGCCATCTCGACGCACAAACAGAAACCACCCGGAGCCGCCGCTCCGACGCCCACTGTCCCCGACGACGAAGAGATCCGTGCAAACTGCAGAATGCTGACTCTCCAAGGCGATTCCTCAAAGAAGGAAACGACGTAGCCGCCGTCATCGCCCGCTTCGACCATCCGAAGCTAGAGATTTCTCCCGGAGAGTCGTGTAATGGAGCTCCACGGCAACGTCTTCAAGAAGGGGAACGACGCCATGGCGCCGCCGTTGCCGGTACCGACCCAAAGGCAGGGCTGGACTTTCGCCCGAAGCTCCACCACACCTCCGAATCCAAGCAGATCCGAAGCCCTGCACAGCACACAATCCCCATGGTCGACGTCCACCATCTCCACCTCGTGATGCGACGCCCCTGGCCTGCCCGCGAGCAAGCCCGACGCCACCGCAACCTCCTTGCGCGCCCTCGCGCCACCGCGCCTCGAGCACCCCCTGCAGTAGAACCGCGCCGCCCGAAGGCCTCTGCACGCCTGCGCCGTGCCCTGCGCTCCCCTGGCTCACGCCGTGCGCCCACCAGATGTGGTGCCGCCACGCCACCTTCCAGATTCGTGGCACACCGCCATCACCACGAATCAGCATCCACCGCTAGCCGAAACCGCCGTGCACCGGCCAGCCTACCACACGCGGAGGCCCTCTGCGACGAGCACCGGCACCATCGGATCTGGGCGCGGCCCCAAATCCGCGGCCTTCACGCAGCAGAGCGAGAAACGTCGGTCTGCCGCAGCCACCTCGCTCCCGCGACTCTGGGGCCGCCGCCCCGGCTTGCCTGCGCCGGCTAGCCGCCTCCACCACCTTGGGCAGGGGGCCCTCGGGGATCCAGATCGAGCGCCGCAAGAGGGGGGGGGAGAGCGCCCCGCCGCCACCATCCCTGGGGCGCGCGTGGGCTTAGCCGGCGTCCCCTCCGGCGGCGGCGCAGCGGGGGAGGTGGTTGGGGAGGGATCCGGCGGCGCGCCGGTAGGGTTTCCCCCGTGTTGCCGCAGCGGGCAACGCGGGGGGTTAGGGGGGGAGATAAGGCTGCGAACTTCAACTACGCGGAGACCGAGATGAACAAGGACGGTGTGTACCGCATCTCCAACACGCACAACGAGCTCGTCGTCCTCGGCTGCAACACCATGGCCTACACCGCCAGCGCAAAGACCGAGGGCCGCGGCGCGGCCTACGCGTACGCCTACTACACCGGGTGCATGTCCTACTGCAACGACTCGGCGAGCGCACAGGACGGCCTCTGCGCCGGAGTCGGGTGCTGCCGCGTCGACATCCCACCGGGCCTCACAGGCAACTACTTCGAGTTCCATACCTATGACCACTCCACCATGGACTACAGCCCCTGCGACTATGCCTTCCTCGTTGACAGGAACAACTACACCTTCCACCGGTCCGACCTCCGCATGGACACCAACCGGACCTCGCCGGTGTGGCTGGACTGGGCTATCCGCGGCAACGGCTTCGTTTCCGGCGACGTGTTATCGTGCACACAGGCGGCCAAGAGGGGTCAGTCTGCCTGCGTCAGCGCGCACAGCGACTGCGTGGATTCCACCAATGGGCCTGGCTACAACTGCAAGTGCGCCAAAGGCTACGAGGGCAACGCCTACCTTGCCGACGGATGCACCAGTAAGTAGTACGATTTTCATTTTCTGTGAGATTCGATTAGTAGGTATTTACCTTTCGGCCAAATTATTTCAGTAATTTCAGTAGTATACAGGAATTCAAATATTTTCCAATTTTAAACATTTAATTGAATCCAATGGAATAGTTGGGCCCTCTGGATGAAATGCTGCTGAAATTTCGGTGATTTCAGTTGCTGCTGAAATTTTTCTGTAACTGAAAGTGAAAACCAGTAGTACTGCTCCTACTAGTACGCTCTAGTTGCACACCCTCTGTTTTATATTGTGTTAACATTTTTTACTTAGCATTTAGTAACTTTGACCATCAATCTTTGTATGAAATATGTACGGACAAATCAAATATGAAACTAGTATTATTATTATTTTTGACAAATTTGATGGTATAGTTACCAGCTAATACATATGAAGATTTTTTTTCTTGTTAATCAGTACTCAAAATAGAAGTCTGACTGCAAGTTTTCTAAGACGTTGTTGTTATTAATTAGAAATATGGTTTAAGGCGGTCGGTCGATGCCCTAATGATTATTTTTGTGAATTTGTGCAACACAGATATAGATGAATGTGCACATCCAGCAAAGTATCCTTGCTACGGTGTCTGTAAGGACACTCAAGGATCTTACCGGTGCACCTGTCATCCAGGTTATGAGAGCGATGACCCAAGAACTGGACCCTGCGCTCCAAAGTTCCCACTTGTTGCACAGATTTCCATAGGTAACCTCAGGCAAACTACTTTGAATGTTTCGATTTTGCTAATTATCAGTTCTGCAAATATTTAATTTCTCTACGTTCACTTAAAATAGACAACACAAGTTAAGCAATCTTTATATGTATTTTGTTATAGTTTAGTGCCGCCTAGAGTTTTACTAGCTGAATGGGTGGGTGGATGTAAGGGAAGTGATGATTACTGTTTGAGACCTACAAGTGACCTGAATATATTTAAGAAAGTTTCAGTAAACTGGTGAACAAATAATTCCCCACCCAGGGACACAATCTTATATCATGTAGGATCTGAGATGCGGGTACATTCAATTTCAGTATCTTACCTTCCTTTATGTTAATATATGCAGTGATTCAAAGCAATGCGTGAATTTGAAAATGAACTTACATAATTTTGTGGCAGACTAACAATCAGGATTTTTTTATTAAAATACTTAAGTTTGTTTCTTTGTCCATATATAGGTGTAATAGGTGGTACACTTGTCATCGCATTTATGGCATTCATCATTATTGTTCGAAAAGAGAAGCGGAAGACCAGAGAGTTTTATGAGAAAAATGATGGTCTTACCTTGCAGAAAGCTAAGTTTATAAAGCTTTTCAAAAAGGAGGAGCTCAAGCCAATTTTAAAAAGTAGCAATTTAATTGGAAAATGTGGCTTTGGTGAAGTTTACAAGGGGGTTGTTGATAACATACTAGTCGCAGTAAAGAAACCAATTAGTGGTAATGTGTTGGAGAACAAGCAATTTGCAAATGAAGTTATCATACAGTCTCAAGTCATCCACAGGAACATCGTTAAGCTCATAGGTTGTTGCCTAGAAGTGGATACCCCCATGTTAGTGTACGAGTTCATTTCCAAAGGAAGCTTGCATGACATTCTTCACGAGTCTGACAAGAGGGAGCCGCTCAACTTGGATGTGCGTCTAAGCATAGTTGCGGAATCGGCACATGGTCTAGCTTATATGCATTCCCAAGCCCATACCAAAATCCTGCACGGTGATGTTAAACCAGCAAATATACTTTTGGATGACAACTTTGTGCCAAAGGTCTCAGACTTTGGCATATCGAGGTTGATTGCAATAGATAAGGAACACACTGTAAATGGCATTGGTGACATGACTTATATGGATCCAGTATACCTACAAACAGGCCGACTAACTGAAAAAAGTGATGTCTACAGTTTTGGGGTTGTCATCTTAGAGGTCATTAGCAGGAAGAAGGCCACTCATTCCGACAACAACAAATTAGTGACGAGTTTCCTTAAGTGTCACAAAGAAGGGAAGAAAGCAACTGAGTTGTTTGATAAGGAAATTGTCGTAGCGAGAGATTTGGAGCTTCTTGACACTCTAGCGGGGATTGTTGTGGAATGTCTTAACCTCGATGTGGATCACAGACCGTCAATGACAGATGTCGTGGCGCGTCTTCTCACATTGAGTAGACCCCGTGTGTTGTAACTTGGTTCCTGCGGTTGAGTTTTGAACATGTATGAAAATTTACACTTCTTCCCATTCCAAAGTCGAAGTGCATCTCCGAGTAAGATAGGCAACTGCCAAGGTGTGAACTTTTTGTATTTGCTGTTGTGAGAAGCAGAGGAGACCATCCTTGGTTCTTGAAATTTTGCAATACTATTGTGAAGATGCGCCACTATTGTGAAATTTTGCCATAATATGTGACCAAATTTATGGAATAATTAATTAAATTCCTGAATGCTACTATTGTGTTTGCTCTTGCTCCCGAAAACCTTAACGTGATTGCCATGAAACCGTACATTCCATGAAACCATACATTTAGGGGTGTTCATAGGAGCTCAAAACCCCACTACAATATGCTCAAGTATACAATCCTCAACCCGCTTTTTGGCGTTATCTCCAGCGGTGTGTCGGAATCTTGCTAGTCGGAGGTCATATATAGGTAGATAGGTTGTTGGGAGTTACGGGCTCGATGACAAGTATGCATGCACTCCAAGTGAAAACAATGATCTCACCTCTCCAACTAGAACAGACAATATTGACACGTGTGCATCGTGTCCTTTCTAAAGGGGTTGGCTTAAAAGCTCAACTTGGAGATGAAAATTTTAGTTCAATCTTTGATTGAAGCCGTCAACATGGGCGCGCGCGTGTGATGATCTCTTCTTGGCAGGATTGTGGATATACTGACGTGAGGCAGATCTTTTTTTGGATGACCTCAGATTTTTCTTTAATTTTTAGCCGAACTTTTTTGGGCGTCCATGTGTGACTTTGCATCATTTCAAAAGAAAAATCCACGGGGTAGGGAGGAACCTCGGAGTGCGGGCTTTTGGTGGCCGCGCTACAGGCAGGCCGAAATCTGGCGCGTCTGGTTGGGCCTTGGGATTCGGAACTAGTCAGTTCGTGCCAGAGCCGTGGCAGGCCTACTAGGGAGAATACGGTCCGTGATACGCCTAGTGGCAGGCCTATAGTATTGTGTGCGGTCCATTGCACGCAGATGTTCCCGGGAGGGAAAGGGATGCGTGGCCTGGACCGGTAAACGGGGACATGTTTGGTCTTTTCGAAACCGCACATGTGACGGGATCCCATGCCACCTCCATCCCCTCCTCTTCACAACCGCACATGTGGCGTGGAGCGGATAGAGCCACGGGACAAGTTCCCGTCCACCATCCCCTCCTCTTCCACATTCGCGCATAGAGGCGGCGGATCTGCTCCGGCGATATGTCCACCGACGGCATCGAACTGGACGAGTATGTGTTCTTTCCTCCGCCGGTTTCCTTTTTCCATTCCTTTTTTGGCGAATCAGCGGCGTGGATTTGAAAACTCCTCGCTCATATGGCTAGATCTGATTACTAGGGGCGTGGCTGTGCCGGCGGGTTCGTTTGGTTCCGTCCTCCCGGTGGAGTCCCAAGCTTCCATGAGTGCAGCAGTTTTGGTGATCGACAAGTATGGCAAGCACGGAACAGATGTAGATGCGGCCAGGGGCGTAGCCAGGCCCCAGGCTACCAGGGCCATGGCCTGGGGCGTGGCAGCTGATCTGTTCGTTGACTGTAGCAATCATAGCACTATTTGGCACTATTTTCTACTGTAGCTAGACTGTTGGCCCGGGGCGTGCTCCCAACCTGGCTACGCCTTTGGATGCGGCCATATTCGAGGTGTGTTCAGAAGCTACAAGTGGCTGGACGCGAAGGTTAGTAAGATACTGTTGTAGATTTCTCCTTGTTCACCTAGTTAATTTGCATCCCTAGGTGTACAAAATTAGTTGACCCATGGCTACCTTGCATGGAAGCTGATTATCAAAGAAATAATCTCACCTACGACGCACTGCAGTTTCAGTAATGATGTTGGGGCAAAGACGAGTTTTGTTGATGGCAGTTTTGACTTGTTTTTTACAGTTATGGGTGGTGTGCTCTGAAGCTACGATAGGAGGTGTGCTCTCAAGCTACGAGTGGTTGGATACGAGGTTAGTGATAAAACAGTGCGGAACATCACATATTCTATGTTCTTTACAGTTATGGGTGGTGGTTCGATTTCACCACATATGGTGTTAGTTTTCAGATTTTTTTAGGTGCAAAGTGGGGTGGGTATGGTAGTGCTAATTGGTTTGTCAGAGTATACACTTCTTGGTTTTAGCTTCAATGCTAATTGGATTGTCAGATCATATACTTTTTTGAGGCACATGATCCTAGGCTCGATGCTAATTTGGATTTGTTAATGGATGTACGATTTGGCGACATGATGAAATGGGACTCGGTTAAGCTTTCATTCAGTTTCTAGCATTCTTGGTACATGACCAGAGTGGGATTCAGTACATGGCCAAAATGGATTACCCTGACGAAAATGTGATTGCCATGAGATTTAGGTTGGTGTCAATCAGTAGGAGAGGTCTTGTGTGTGATGAGCTTCGATTCACTGGAAGGCGCATTTTTTTGGTGGCAAAAATGAATTTGATTTGGTATTAGCGTTCGTATTTACATAATTGTAGTAAGAATCTGAACAAATCAGAGGCACTATCACCATTTTGCTGTGTGTGTCTTAATGTTGTTACTTACCGGACGGTTTGCTCGAGGAATGCTTAGAGGCAAACTGATTGTGCTTAGGTTGCTGTTTTCAGTAAGTTGGCATGTTTTTTTTAGATGGCCCTGACCAGAACAATATTCAAAATGGTTGTTCCATGCAAAGATCCCTTTATTCAATTCCCAGACTGCCCTGACATTTTTTTTTTTCTAATCTATTCTGAGGAGACACCGTTTCCAGGGTTAGGATCGGGAAAACACCGGATTAGAGGGAATCGGGAAAATGCCGGATCAGAGGGAGATGCACCCTGACAGGAAAACAATGCTTGAATTGTCTGTTCGCACTTATGCCGAAGTGCACAAACTGTGGGGTGGGGTTGGACATCGCCGCAATTTTAATTTGTGCTACCAACAGTAATTCCCCTGATGTGTGTTAAATTTGTCTGAACTGTTTTGCTGTGTGATTGCAGTTCTGTTGCTTGGTCAGCAAATTTTGAAGTTTTACTAATGGGGTGAGTGTTGTTTTTTTTACTTGTTCTTATTTTTTTCCAAAACTGTGTTGTTTTTGCTGTCGACAGCAGTAGAGCGGTTGTAATTCCAGTGCTTAGCTTGTTAGGCAGGAAGCTGAAATTTGAAATTTTAAGATGATTTTGCCTGTGCCCACATGGGCCTCGATTTTACTTGTCTATTGGGCTTCGAGTTTGTCATTGGCAAAGCCACCCACCTGCAGATAGGAGAGGACGTAATGATTTGGAAGTTTTTTTGAACCTAATGATTTGGAAATTAAAAAACACCGGCTGCTGCATATCTCGTTCGGAAATATTGGGTGGGTTTATGAGAGCTCGCTCGGAAACATTAACAGCTACTGTGCGTGATCGACGAACACATGGTATGGTAAAACGAAGTGACTACTGATGGAAGCACAGCTCCCAAAAACTTTTGAAGACGCCCAGTAAATTCACGGACGTGAAAAGACAGGGGAAAGTGAAGCACAGTGCGTCGCGCAAAGCTGTTGCACATGAGCGGGGAGTCTTCGTAAAAACGGAGAGGCTAATACAAAACGGTCATTATAAATGACCATGGCGACGTGGTATGATTAATTAGTAGTAAAACAGCTTGATGTATCGCATTCACCATTACCGCGGCACATGTATCATACCCCTAGCCTAAAATGGATACAACTAAAAGTTCGAGCTTAGTGGCAATGGATTTTAAACACAACAACGACTGTGCAGATGTGCTGTGCTTACTCGGCAAAACGGACACACGCCTAAACGTGTACCAAATTACACTTGCTTACTTAGTGGACGGCTCATGGTAATCAAAACATGGGTGCAGCTGATATATCTGTTTCCACATAATCACGCGTCTAACTAAACTGGTCTGATTCTATGGCAAAAACTGCAGTTCAATATTAGTGTTTGACGGCTTTGAGCACATACATGGACAAATCGCTGCTTAAAATCGAACAACACAATTAACATGCCCAATTGCTTAACGTAATGGTGAACACTCAGGGTTGTTTCGCTGGACGCTGATGCTCCACGTCCGCACTTTTTGCGTGCTGGTGCTCACCGCAGCACCGCTGGCCGCAAAACGACCACACATGCATGCACAGGCCGTACATGTACACCCGCGCATGGGGCATGAGTACTAAAGCGACCGACGTTGTGCGTACATGTCAGGTGCGTGTAAGAGGCCTAGGCGCTTTTGCATGTGCGTGGGCCATCGTCTGTTCAATACAGGCCAAAAATAAATCTAATACAAGCCGTATACATTGACCGTGCGAATCCCAATGGTGGTCTGACGGACAGGATTCCGGCCTGCCTGTAGCCCGGCCTCCATTTGCATTTTCCGGGAACCTCGCCCCTTCTTGTGAAACCAAGTGACTTCGCAAACTGCTCCCTTCAAGGTCGGAAGGTCGGTAAATAATGAATAAAAGGGGTTGTGTACCCGAAAGTGCTCTTCTAATCCAGAGCTCACATGACCTCGGGTGAACAGTAAAATCAAAAAAAATAGTAAAAAATTTCAAAAAATTCTGAATTTTTTTTTGTGAGAAACATTGATGTTTTTTACACATGCGTGCAAATTTTCATCACCATATGACATTCGTGGAAAATGTGGCAAAAAAAACAAAATCGATGCTCCAAAATGCTACAAAAAACAGACTTTTTGGAGCATCGATTTTGTTTTTTTTGCCACATTTTCCACGAATGTCATCTAGTGATGAAATTTTGCACGCATGTGGAAAAAACATCAATGTTTCTAGCAAAAAAAAATTCAGATTTTTTTTATTTTTTTTACTATTTTTTTTATTTTACTGTTCACCCGAGCTCACATGAGCTCGGGATCAGAACAGCTGCGTCCGTTGAGTACCACCCAACCTTCTGCTCATATCTAGTGAAATAGAATGTGGTAGCTTTTTTCGCAAAAAAAATAAAATTAGAATGTGGTAGCTGACGAATCTTCTACTGATACATGAACAAGTTTTTGGACAGATGCATTGACTTCCGTACCAGTCTTGATCGTCACCCTCTCCAACACACTGCTTTACTGATTATTATGTTATGACCATTACCAACCATAACCACTATGGGAAATGTTTGTACCAGCCATTGATTTCTTAACCTGAAGTTTCCTACTCTTTCATTGACATCATTAAATGACGAGTGAATTCCACATTTTACCCTCTGGATATGCATTTGCGATACTAATTACCCCGTTGAGTGGAAATTCATCTAGAATACCCTTTTTAAAAGCTTTGAACTCTCGTTTTCTGAATCGTGTCCATTAGGCAAGGTGTGAGGTGGCATCTAGGGTCCAAAAATATCCGAACGATGAGGAGGAATGGAATATATGAACAAGAGAAGTATGGACATAATCGTCCATGCCCTCCGATCTTTACACATTTTTGTACAAATCATTGACGCAACATGCCGATCCTATCTAAAATAAATAAGCAAAATGCAAAACCGGGTTAAAAGTTCTCAAAATCTGATATTTCGATGAAAGTTCCACTAAATGGGGTAATATGTATCACAAATGTACAACTAAGGGGTAAAAAGTGGAATTCACTCTTAAATGATCAATAATACTACTCCTTTCCGTTTTATAAGGCTTGCACGTATCTCTAGGTTGACAAATAGACCAACGTAATACAGGTTATATACCACAAAAAGTAATATCATCAGAAACTTCAAATCGTCTACTTTCTAATGGTATAATGTTTAGATTGTGTGCATCTTTAAGATGATTTGTGGGTCTTCTTTGCTACATTTAATTCAAACTCTGTCAAAAGAAGGGAGGAGCTTTTCAAACCGGAGGAGCGTGGCTGGACGTCAACTGACTTTGGGTGTGTAGAGAAATAGGATGCAACTCTCGATGTATTGATCGGTGCAAACGCACGTATATATGATGTACAAGGTGGGCCACAACCTCAACTATACAAGGAACTAGGAGGTGGGCCAGGTAGGTATACAAGATACATGCGAAATATACTCAACATCCCCCCTTCCCCCGCGCAGTCGAAGCATCACCGGTGTTGACGCAAAGACTGAACCGGAAATCCTCAAACGACGCCGTAGGCAAGCACTTGGTCATGATATCGGCAAATTGTTGGGAAGTAGGAACGTGTAAAACACGTACATGACCAAGGGCCACCTGTTCCCAAACAAAATGAATATCCAACTCAATATGCTTGGTACGACAATGGTGAACAGGTTTGACGGAGAGGTAGACAGCAGACACGTTGTCGCAGTAGACCACCATGGCCTTATCAACAGGACACGAGAGCTCGAGAAGTAACTGGCGAAGCCACGAACACTTGGCGACGATGTTGGCCACGGTGTGATACTCAGCCTTCGCACTGGAACGCGAGACTGTAGGTTGTCGCTTGGATGACCAGGAGATGAGTGATGGTCCAAGGAAGACACAATACCCCGAGGTGGAGCGGCGAATTTCTGGGCAGCTGGCCCAGTCAGCATCCGAGTAAGCAGTGATGTCGGTGGTGGTGGAGGTGTGCAACGTGATGCCAAGATCCATAGACCCCCAAATATACCGAAGAATCCGCTTCACTGCAGCCCAGTGAGCATCCCGTGGAGCGTGCATATGAAGGCACACCTGCTGGACCGCGTACTGCAGCTCCGGTCAAGTGAGGGTAAGGTACTGAAGAGCACCAACAATAGACCGGTAGAAGGGTGCATCGGGAGCAGGTGAACCATCAGTGGCAGAGAGCTTTGCCTTCGTGTCGACCGGCGTAGACGCGGTTTGCAATTAAGCATCCCGACGTGCTCGAGGAGCTCATGAGCATACTTCCGCTGATGTAGAAAGAAGCCATCGGCGCGGCGCACCACCTCAACACCAAGGAAGTAGTGCAAAGGACTAAGGTCCTTGATGGCGAACTCAGCGAGAAGATGATCAGTGAGCTGGCGAAGAAGGCCAGGTGTGCAGGCTGTCAGGACGATGTCGTCGACGTAAAGAAGCAGATATGTCGTGTTAGCGCCCAGGTGGTAGACAAATAGCGAAGCATCGGAGCGTGTGGAGCGGAAGCCAAGTCGGTGAAGAAACACCGCGATGCGCTGGTACCAGGCACGGGGAGCCTGCTTGAGCCCATATAATGAGCGTGAAAGCAGACACACATGATCCGGGAAGTTCGGATCGAAGAACCCCGTGGGCTGCTGGCAGAAGATCTGCTCGTCAAGATGACCATGAAGGAAGGCATTGAAGACATCCATCTGATGCACTGGCCATGCACGAGATACCGCAAGCTGGAGAACGGTTTTGATCATCCCTGGTTTGAGAACCGGGGCGAATGTGTCGGTGAAATCGATGCCGGCGCGCTGTCAAAAGCCACGGACAACCCAACGAGCCTTGTAGCGGTCCAGAGTACCATCCGGGCGGAGCTTGTGCTTGAAGACCCACTTCCCGATGATCACGTTGGCGTGCCGAGGACGGGGGACAAGCTGCCAGGTCCGGTTCTGCTGCAAGGCATCAAACTCCTCCTGCATTGCAGCGAACCAGAGAGGATCACGGAGCACCGCACGGGCGAACGTCAGCAAGGGTGTGATACGTCTCCAACGTATCTATAATTTATGAAGTATTCATGCCATGTTTACAGTAATTCTATATGATTTTGGTATGATTTTATTAGAAATAACCCGGACTGACGTTGTTTTCAGCAGAACTACCATGGTGTCTTTTTTTTGTGCAGAAATAAAAGTTCTCGGAATGGGCTGAAAATTTACGGAGAATATTTTTGGAAAATATAAAAAATACTGGAGCAAAAAGATACCTGAGAGGAGTCCCGAGGCAGCCACAGGCCTAGGGCGCGCCCCCCTGGCTTGTGGGCCCCTCGGGAGTCCCCTTGACGTGAGACCGACGCCAAAAATTCCTATAAATACCAAAACCCCCAGAAAGAAACCTAGATCAGGAGTTCCGCCGCCGCAAGCCTCTGTAGCCACGAAAAACCAATCGGGAGCCCGTTTCGGCACCCTGCCAGAGAGGGAAACCATCACCGGAAGCCATCTTCATCATCCGGGCGGTCTCCATAATGAGGAGGGAGTAGTTCACCCTCGGGGCTGAGGGTATGTACCAGTAGCTATGTGTTTGATCTCTCTCTCTCTCGTGTTCTTGAGATGGCACGATCTTGATGTACCGCAAGCTTTATTGATATAGATGAATCATATGGAGTTTTCCCCTCTCTATCTTCTTGTGATGAATCGAGTTTTCCCTTTGAAGTTTTCTTATCGGATTGAGTCTTTAAGGATTTGAGAACACTTGATGTATGTCTTGCGATGGGATATCTGTGGTGACAATGGGATGTTCTATTGATCCACTTGATGTATGTTTTGGTGATCAACCTGCGGGTTCCGTGACCTTGGGAATCTATGCATAGGGGTTGGCACATGTTTTCGTCTTGACTCTCCGGTAGAAACTTTGGGGCACTCTTTGAAGTTCTTTGTGTTGGATTGAACATGATGAATTTGAAATTGTGTGATGCATATCGCATAATCAAGCCCATGGGTACTCGTGGTGAAATTGGAGTATCTAGGTGACATTAGGGCTTTGGTTGATGTGTATCTTAAGGTGTTATTTTAGTATGAACTCTAGGGCTGTTCGTGACACTTATAGGGATAGCTCATAAGATTGATCGGAAAAGATAACTTTGAGGTGGTTTCGTACCCTACAATAATTTCTTCGTTTGTTCTCCGCTATTTGTGACTTTGGAGTAAACTCTTTGTCGCACGTGAGGGATTTACATATGATTCAACTATGTCAGTATTGTTGAGAGAACTTACACTAGTGAAAGTATGAACCCTAGGCCTTGTTTCTAAGCATTGCAATACCGTGTGTGCTCACTTTTATCATTATTTACCTTGCTGTTTTTATATTTTCAGATTACAAAAACCTATATCTACCATCCATATTACACTTGTATCACCATCTCTTCGCCGAACTAGTGTACCTATACAATTTACCATTGTATTGGGTGTGTTGGGGACACAAGAGACTCTTTGTTATTTGGTTGCAGGGTTGTTTGAGAGAGACCATCTTCATCCTACGCCTCCCACGGATTGATAAACCTTAGGTCATCCACTTGAGGGAAATTTGTTACTGTCCTACAAAACTCTGCGATTGGAGGCCCAACACGAGTCTACAAGAAGAAGGTTGCGTAGTAGACATCAAGCTCTTTTCTCGCGCCGTTGCCGGGGAGGTGAGTGCTTGAAGGTATATCTTTAGATCTTGCAATTAAATCTTTTAGTTTCTTGTTTTTCACTAGTTTGGTTTTATAAAAGAAAACTACAAAAAAATGGAGTTTAGGTTGCATCAATTGGTTCGTCTTTTTAATGTCTTTCGTGAAAATGATGGTTTGGAAAATTGTGCTCAATTGGTAGAGGAAGAATTTATGAAAATACTTAATGAGAATTCCTTGAATGATGAGCATGATTGCAATATTACTAGTATGAATTCTTTGAATATCCATGATGCTAATGATATGCAAACCCACAAGCTTGGGGATGCTATGTTTGATGAAGATGATATTTTTAGTCCCCCAAGTTTTGATGAGCAAATTTGTTATGGACATGTATGCTATAAAGAGTGATAGTAACCATGAAACTTGTCATCGTGATTTTAATATTCAAAGTGGTTATGTCAATCAAGTATCTCATGATAGTTATTTTGTTGAGTTTGCTCCTACTATTAGTCATGAGAAGAAATTTTCTTGTGTGGAGAGTAGTAAAATTTCTATGCTTGTAGATCATGAAAAGAATGCTTTATGTGCTGGTTATGTTGTTGAATTCGTTCATGATGCTACTGAAAATTATTATGAGAGAGGATCTTAAGCTTCTACATATTGCTTGTTTTGAAAGTTTTGAAGTCATGCTTGTTTTGCCTTCCTATGCTAGTTGATTCTTGTTCCCATTAATTGTTTGCTCCCAAAATCCCTATGCATAGGAAGTGGGTTAGACTTAAATGTGCTAGTCATATGCTTCATGATGCTCCTGTTATGTTTCAATTCTTATCTTTTATGTGAGCATCATTGAAATCATCATGCCTAGCTAAAAAGGCATTAAAGAAAAGTGCTTGTTGGGAGACAACCCAATATTTATACCTACTGTTTTTGTGTGTCTACATGATTAAGCTACTGTATAATCATGTTTTATAGCTTTTGTTTCAATAAAGTGTCAAGTAAAGCCTTTGGGATAGTGTGGATGATAGTTGACTTGATTCTGTGCAAAAACAGAAACTTTTGCTCTCAGTCCAGGAATTTTGTAAATTCACTGTAATGTGCTTTTGATCTGAATTTTTGACACATGATTGATATACAAATTTCCCAGATTTTCCTAATTTTTCAGAATTTTTAGAGACAGGGAAATATGGTTACGCTACAGATCTTCACAGACTGTTCTGTTTTTGACAGATTCTGTTTTGCATGCATAGTTTGCTTGTTTTAGTGTTTCCATAGCTTATATTTAGTGGTATAAATTATGGAAATGATAGAATACAGTAGGTATCATGTGAGAACAACTATTAATCTTGTCTTGACAGTACCTAAGTGAATGATCTATCTTTACTACACTAGCCCATCTCACGAAGTTCCGTTAAGTTTTGTGTGATTGAAGTTTTCAAGTTTTGGGTGAGATACCAATATGAGGTGAATAAGGAGCAGCAAGGACCTAAGCTTGGGGATGCCCAAGGCACCCCCAAAGTAATATCCAAGGAATACTCAAGCGCCTAAGCTTGGGGATGCCCCGGAAGGCATCCCCTCTTTCGTCTTCAACACTATCGGTATATCTTACTTGGAGCTATATTTTTATTCGTCACATAATATGAGTTTTGCTTGGAGCGTCATTATATTTTGTTATTTTCTGTTAGGTGTTATTTATAATCCTTTTTTTCAATAAAAAAGTTCCAAGAATTGCCTTTAGGATGCTTGAATTGCATGTTAGATATGTGCTGTGTGAAAACAGAAACTTTTGCTGTAGTATTTGAATTTTAATATTTTACTGGAACGTGGAAAGTTTCTGAAAATTTTACACAGTATTGCCATATAAATTATTTAGCATTTCCTAAATTTTCATAATTTTTAGAGTTATAGAAGTACACTGGTTTAATAAATTGCTACAGACTGGTCTGTTTAGACAGATTGCTGTCATAGTTTTGTTATCTACTTATCCTATAGTTTCCATAGCCTATATTGGTAGATATAAATTGTGAAAATGATAGTATACAGTACCTATTGTTTGAAAATTATTGTGAAACTTATCTTGACAGTACATGAAGTGTTGATTTGTTCTTATGTGTACTAACATATCTCACGAGTTCTTTTTGAGTTTTGTGTGGATGAAGTTTTTGAGAATAGGTGAAACCGGGATATTAGAGGATTGAACGAGATAGAAAAGCTCAAGCTTGGGGATGCCCAAGGCACCCCAAGTAAATATTTCAAGAAGTCTCAAGAATCTAAGCTTGGGGATGCTACGCATCCCACCTCTCTTCGTCAACTATCGGTTAGCCTATGTTGAGCCTAAATTTTTATTCGTTCACATGATGCGTCCTATTCTTGGAGTGCTATTTTTCTTTTGCTTGCTGTTTAAATAAAATACTCAGATCTGAAAATCTTTATTGAGAGAGAGAGAGAAAGTCCTCACATAGCTACTTAATTGTTTGACTACTCATTGATCTTCACTTATATGTTTTGGAGTAGTTTTGTCATTTACTCTCGTGCTTCACTTATATCCTATGAGTAAATGGTTGAATGAATTGAATATCATAAATCTGAAATTATATATGTTTTATATGCTTATCCCATGGGGAGTAATGACTTCACATATAAGAAGTATAGGTGGTAAAATTTATTGAAAGTTAGCAAACACCGCATTGGTCACTTGAACAATTCATGAAAGAATATTGAAGGAAGAGAGATTTCACATATAAATATTCTATCTTGGACATCTTCTATGATTGTAAATACCCATTAAATATTTTCAAACCTGAGCATTTAGTTGAAGTTGGACAAGGAAGACAACGTAATGAGTTATGGTTGGGTATATTTGCATAGAAGTTATATTGTTATGGATCCTCTAACATGTGATGCTTGTTTAGAACCTTTTGCTAGCCAAAATTTCGTACTAACTAGAGATACTACTTGTGCATCCAAACCCTTGAGCCAAGTTTCTTCCATGAGAGTCCACCATACCTACCCATATATGGTATTTCACTGCCATTCCAAGTAAATCTGCATGTGCCACCTCTTAAATTTCAAATGAACACCTGTTTTGTGTGCCTGGACCGCTCATGGAGCGACAGGGGGCGGTTAGTATCTTCCATGTTAAGCGGGTTATTCTCATGATGAGTGTTTATTCACTCGTCCTTGCACGAGATGGGCGGTAATAGGGATTCCCAGTCCCGAAATAAAAAAATGCAAATAATTAAACAAAACTCCCCCAGGAATGTTGTTGGTATGGACGGTACCCGTGGATTCGGCTAGCCGTGGAGTGTGTTTGTTGGTGGAGGGGGAGTAAACCTTACTTTTACCGTTTGGGAACCGCCACTAATGTGCTTAACATGGAAGATATTGATAACTCTTGGTCGTAACGTTGACAGGAAGGGTGTGCCTCCCAAAATTATATTCATCTCTGTTTTAAACAATGAGCTCTGGCACATATGCAAATCCCTGCTTCCCTCTGCCAAGGGCCAATCTATTTACTTTCATGTATTTACTTTTATGCAAGAGTCAATAGTATTCCTTCTTAGTTCAACCTAAATTATTCTTTAGTTGGCAAGCATCATGTGGTGGGGAAAGATCCAGGCATATATGGCCATTCAAATATATTTGATCATGAATTATTATTGTTGACAATTATCTATATGATAAATAAGTTGGGAGGCGAAACTTTAAGCCCCTATCTTTCTCTGTATTCGACGGATGCCATTTGCTCTAAAAATATGCTTTGAGTGTTAGCAATCATGGAAGACTATATGATAGTTGAGTATGTGGAATTTGCTAAATCAAAGCTCTTACATAGACCCTTCCTGAAAATAAGATGAATTGCAATTGTTTGGTGACTGGAAGCATAGTTTGTTAGTTTTCAAGAAACTTTATGGTCTATACTTTAACATGTGAATAGCTTGTTACTTCATCATGAGAAGTTTTATGAGATGAGCTACTGTTTATGATATATAATGATGCTAGAAAAAGTGTTTGGAACTATCATTGATCAAATTTATGCACTATGCTAGCATTCACACTTCATAAATTATTTCTTTTATCATTTACCTACTCGAGGACGAGCAGGAATTAAGCTTGGGGATGCTGATACGTCTCCAACGTATCTATAATTTATGAAGTATTCATGCCATGTTTACAATAATTCTATATGATTTTGGTATGATTTTATTAGAACTAACCCGGACTGGCGCTGTTTTCAGCAGAACTACCATGGTGTCGTTTTTTTGTGCAGAAATAAAAGTTCTCGGAATGGGCTGAAAATTTATGGAGAATATTTTTGGAAAATAAAAAAAATACTGGAGCAAAAAGATATCGGAGAGGAGTCCCGAGGCAGCCACAAGCCTAGGGGGCGCCCCCCCTAGGGCGCGCCCCCCTGGCTTGTGGGCCCCTCGGGAGTCCCCTTGACGTGAGACCGACGCCAAAAATTCCTATAAATACCAAAACCCCCAGAAAGAAACCTAGATCGGGAGTTCCGCCGCCGCAAGCCTCTGTAGCCACGAAAAACCAATCGGGAGCCCGTTCCGGCACCCTGCCGGAGGGGGAAACCATCACCGGAGGCCATCTTCATCATCCCGGCGGTCTCCATGACGAGGAGGGAGTAGTTCACCCTCGGGGCTGAGGGTATGTACCAGTAGCTATGTGTTTGATCTCTCTCTCTCGTGTTCTTGAGATGGCACGATCTTGATGTACCGCGAGCTTTATTGATATAGATGAATCATATGGAGTTTTCCCCTCTCTATCTTCTTGTGATGAATCGAGTTTTCCCTTTGAAGTTTTCTTATCGGATTGAGTCTTTAAGGATTTGAGAACACTTGATGTATGTCTTGCGATGGGATATCTGTGGTGACAATGGGATGTTCTATTGATCCACTTGATGTATGTTTTGATGATCAACTTGCGGGTTCCGTGACCTTGGGAATCTATGCATAGGGGTTGGCACATGTTTTCATCTTGACTCTCCGGTAAAAACTTTGGGGCACTCTTTGAAGTTCTTTGTGTTGGATTGAACATGATGAATCTGAAATTGTGTGATGCATATCGTATAATCAAGCCCATGGGTACTCGTGATGACATTGGAGTATCTAGGTGACATTAGGGTTTTGGTTGATGTGTATCTTAAGGTGTTATTTTAGTACGAACTCTAGGGCTGTTCGTGACACTTATAGGGATAGCTCATAAGATTGATCGGAAAAGATAACTTTGAGGTGGTTTCGTACCCTACAATAATTTCTTCGTTTGTTCTCCGCTATTTGTGACTTTGAAGTAAACTCTTTGTCGCACGTGAGGGATTTACATATAATTCAACTATGTCAGTATTGTTGAGAGAACTTGCACTAGTGAAAGTATGAACCCTAGGCCTTGTTTCTAAGCATTGCAATACCGTTTGTGCTCACTTTTTTCATTATTTACCTTGCTGTTTTTATATTTTCAGATTACAAAAACCTATATCTACCATCCATATTACACTTGTATCACCATCTCTTGGCCGAACTAGTGCACCTATACAATTTATCATTGTATTGGATGTGTTGGGGACACAAGAGACTCTTTGTTATTTGGTTGCAGGGTTGTTTGAGAGAGACCATCTTCATCCTACGCCTCCCACGGATTGATAAACCTTAGGTCATCCACTTGAGGGAAATTTGCTACTGTCCTACAAAACTCTGCGCTTGGAGGCCCAACACGAGTCTACAAGAAGAAGGTTGCGTAGTAGACATCAGGGTGACAGTGCCGAGGTAGAAGCCGTGCATGCTTACTCATCCGAGGCATAACGTGTGCTCGGACGGAAGACCCCCGCACGGGCACGGGTGGCGGTGATGAAGGACCCGCGACCGCCACCAAGGCCGACGATGGCGAAGCAGAAGAAGCGACCGACCCGTCGGTGGTCGGCGAAGACGCGGCACCCGGCGAAGGCGGGGCAACCGGCGATGGCGCGACGGCCGGCGAAGGCGTGGCAGCCCGCGACGCGACAGCCGACGGCGCGGGCACGCCTCGGGCCGGCGTGATGCGGCGACGCGGGACGCCCACCGCGGGAGATGGCTCCACCTGTGTCTGTGCAAATGGAAAACAATGCTCATCAAAGTACATGTGTCGGGAGGTGATGACGCGATGAGACATCGGGTCATAGCAGCGGTAGCCTTTGGTGTTAGTCGGGTAACCGAGAAAGACACAAGGGAGCGAGCGAGGAGCGAGTTTGTGAGGGGTAGTAGACGCGATACTAGGATAGCAACGGCAACCAAAAATACAGAAGCCGTCGTAGGAGGGTGGAGTACCATAAATGAGATGGTGGGGGAGTAATGCCAGCTCGAGCGACATGGGCGAAAGTTAACAAGGAGTGTGGCGGTGGCGAGGGCATCAAGCCAGAACTGTGGAGGCATGTAGGCGTGAAAGAGGAGAGTACGAACGCACACATTAAGGGTGCGAAGGATGCGTTCAGCGAGACCCTTTTTCTGACATGTGTAAGGACAAGTGAGGCGGAAGATGGTGTCGTGTGTCGAAAGAAGGTTGCGAACGGTGAGGTTGTCAAACTCTTTTCCATTGTCGGTTTGGAGAGCGAGTATGGAGCGGCCAAATTGTGTGGAGACGTAGGAGTAGAAAGCGAGGAGCGTGGCTGGAACGTCGGATTTCCTACAAAGAGGAAATGTCCACACAAACTAAGAGTAATCATCTAGAATAACAAGATAGTAAAGAAAGCCAGAATTACTCGAAACAGGAGATGTCCATACATCGCAATGTAGTAGCTCAAACGGAAAAGACGCAACTATGGAGGAAGAACTAAAAGGAAGGCGAACATGTTTGCCGAGACGACATGCTTCACAGAAGTGAGCATCCGTTTTATTACATCTAAAAGAAAAAAACTACTCATTATTTGACGAAGCGAAGCGGAGCTGGGGTGCCCAAGGCGCGCGTGCCAGAGATCAACGCCAGCGGAAAGAGCTCGAGGGGCGGCTGTAGGACCGAAAGTATGTCTAGAGGGGGGGTGATTAGACTACTTGACCAAATAAAAATCTAGCCTTTTCCCAATTTTTAGTGTTGGCAGATTTTAGCATTCATAGCAAGTCAAGTACACCCTACACATGCATGTCTAAGAGTATAGCAGCGGAAAGTAACAGCAAGCATGAGTAGTAAAGGAAGGGTAGGAGGATCAAACGCAATTTGTAGACACGATGATTTTTCCCGTGGTTCCGATAGGTGGTGCTATCGTACGTCCACGTTTATGAAGTCTTCAACCCACGGAGGGTAACGGTCGCGAGAGTCCACGGAGGGCTCCACCCATAAGGGTTCACGAAGTAGCAACTTTGACTATTCCATAACGGCTTCCGTCCACGAAGGACTAGCCTCACTATGGGTAGATCTTCACGAAGTAGGCGATCTCCTTGCCCTTACAAACTTCTTGGTTCAACTCCACAACACGAAGTAGGAGGCTCCCAAGCGACACCTAACCAATCTAGGAGGCACCACCCTCCAAAAGGTAATAGGCTCGGCAATGTCGATGAACTCCTTGCTCTTGTGCTTCAAGATGATAGACTCCTCAACACACAATCACTCTCTCACAGATTTGGCTTGGTGGAAGAGATGGGATTGGTGAAAAGCAACTTGGGGAGGTTAGAGATCAAGATTCATATGGTTGGAATGGAATGGCATGATCTCAACACATGAGTAGGTGGTTCTCTCTCGGAAAACTGGATGGGGCAAGTATGGAATAGTTCTGAGTGCTTCTCTTTCGAGTAGGTGGTGGTGAAGGGGTATATATAGGCATCTCCAAAAATCCAACTGTTACACCTAAAATGACCAACTCGGTGACACCGATGTGTGAATCTCGGTGGTACCGAAGTGATCAAAAGGCAGCAACTTTTGAATCTCGGTGAGACCGATATATAGAACTCGGTTGCACCGATAAGGTGACCAACGGTCAGATTGCCTAATCTCGGTGACACCGATTCAACAAACTCGGTGGTACCGATTTTGTGAATTTGCGTAACAGAAAGTTGGCAATCCAAACTCGGTGGCACCGAAGCAGAATCGGTTGCACCGAAGGGTTAGGGTTTGGCTGAGTCTGTCTAGGGTTTGGGAATCGGTGGCACCGAGTGGAAGTGTTGGTTGCACCAATTTTGGATATATGACTTTGACAGACTTTTGTGGAAGAGCTTGTGGGTGTTTTTGGTGACTATCACTTGTGCACGTATGAGCATTTTGTTCACTAACAATACCTTACCCCCTTTTGATAGTATTGGCTTTCCTATGGACTCAAAGTGATTTCTCACAAATGTAAAATGTAGAGTCCTCTTCCTTGAAGCTTTGCCAACCTATTTCCTTGCATCTTGGGGTATCTCCATAGTCTTCTTGCCATCCCTATCATTGAACTTTTCCTGAAATATGCTTAGTGGAAACATTAGTTCAATGACGTATATGTTGTTATTAATTACCAAAACCACCAAGGGAGCAAATGTGCTTTCAGCGGCGGATGTGGAGGATGGCGGCTGAACTCGATAGAGGTCATCGCGACTGTCACATTGGTGCAGAACCATCCTCGTGCGGGCGTCCTTAACAGAAAAACCAACTTTGTCAAATTCCACAGTTATAGAATTATCACGGGAAAGTTAACGAATGCAAATGAGATTGTGAATAAGCTCAGGAGAAACAATGACGTCTTGAAGGGAAAGTGGCCTAGATGATGAGGGAAAACTAGTGGGACCAACATGAGAGATAGGGAGGCCGGCACCATTATCGACGATGATGCGGGAAGAAGTAGACGTGGGAAAGGCAATGGAAAGGTTACCCGGGTGTGCTGCCATGTGTGCTGATGCACCGGTGTCCATGAACCAGTCACCCCCGCCGTTGTAAGGCGCAGCAGGCGGCTGCTGAAGAGCGGTGTGGAGCGACGGGTCCACCGAGGGATGCCTGTGATGACCACCATATGCACCATAAGGAGAGGCCGGCGGCGGACCCAGGAGACCGGCGTGGCCGGGCGGCGCAGGGGCGCCGTAGCCCGGCTGTGGCATGGCAAGCATGGCCTGATGCGCCGGAAGATGCGGGCCAAGGAGGCCCGGAGCTGGGGGCCGCGACACGGGCATGCCGTAGGCGTGCACGACCCCCATCCAGGGGTTGTAGCCGCCACCCCAAGGCGGCGAAGCTTGCGTGTTGGAGAAGCGCGGTTGGCCGCCGCTGCCGCTATTGCCGGAACCGCCCCCGTTGCGATTGGCACCGCGGCCACAGCGCCGGTTGCCGTTGCCGCCGTTGTCGCCGTTGCACTGCTGCGGCTGCTGAGGGAAGGGCGGGAACGGCACCGGAGGGGCCGGCTGGGGAGCCGGCACGGGGGGCGCGGGGCCGCTGCGAGAGAGGCCGGCGGCGAGGGCGGTGTGAACGGTGCGGGTGCGCGCGTGCTTCATCCGCCTTTCCTCGAGACGGAGATAGGCCACCGCACGCTCGAAGGTGGGATCAGTCATGAGGATGAGGTTGGAGGCGGCGTTGCTGAAGTCCTCGTTGAGACCGACGGTGAGGGTGGAGAGGAGGACCTCATGTCCAATCTTGAAGCTGATGTCATTGAGTTCATCGGAGAGAGTCTTGAGCCGGAGACAATAGGCGTCGATGAAGAGGTCATTTTGATGACACCCAAAGAACTCATGCTGCAAGAATACAACGCGTTGCAGCTTATTGTCGGTGAAGAGGCCGTTGATCTTGGTCCACACCGTGTAGGCATCGTCCCCATCGCGAACGACGGTGTGGAAGATGTCCGGCGAGACGGTGAGGAAGAACCATCGGATGAGGGTGGCATCGATGGCCATCCAGTTGGCGTCGCGGCCCTTGGCGAGGAGGTTGGTGGAGCCGTCGACGTGATCACCGAGGTTGTACCCCGGAAGAGGAGGTTCAAGTAGGTCTTCCAGGCGTAGTAGTTAGCCTCCTTGTAAGAGAGCTTGATAGGAAGGTGATCGGAGAGAGGAACGTCGCGGATGTGGGTGGAGTTGGGAACCTCAGAGTCATAGGTGAAGGAGCCGAAGGGGTTGTTGCTGCGGCCGAAGGAAGACATGGCGGCGACAGCAGGAAGGTGCGGCGACGCGATTAGGGTTAGGGTTTGGTAGCGGCGCAGGTGGTGGTGGGCTAGGGTTTAGTAGGAGAAGAGGGAGGGGTGAGCAGCACGGCCGAGAAGGAGCGACGGCACGGGTGGGTAGGGGTGGGCGGCGGCCGGTGGAGGAGGCGGCGCGGGGTGTAGCGGCGGCGGCGCGGGGAAGGCGCGGCGCGACGGCGGCTAGGGTAGGATCGGGTTTAGGCTGATACCATGTAGAGGAATAGGATGCAACTCTCGATGTATTGATCAAGTGCAAATGCACGTATATATGATGTACAAGGTGGGCCACAACCTCAACTATACAAGGAACTAGGAGGTGGGCCAGGTATACAGGATACATGCGAAATATACTCAACAGGATGGATGAATTGTGGGCCTGATTAATGAAAATCTACCAACACCACCTTTCAAGGCACAAAGAATCTTTCCTTGCAAACAAGGCAGCAAATATATGTATAGAACTTTATAAGACTGCCGTGAATAAGACTGAAATCTGCATGACAAGGCAAAAAGACTCCGTCAGGGAGTTAACAAGCACACACAAATATCCAGACGAGGTAGAGGAATAACAATGGCAGTAGCAAAGCAACTAACCACACTGCAAAGCAAAAGGTCCAGCAGATTCTCAAAGACTTGTTAACGAGGCAAAAGCGATCCCACTTGCTTGCCTCCAAGATAACAGCTTTCGTGCCTCTCGCCTTCTCTCTCTTTCTATCTTTCTATCTCCCCATATGTATATATATGTGCTGCAACGCTTAGCTTAGAACATAAGCTTGTAGTTCGACAGCATAAGGTTGCGCATCAAAAAGGCCCCTGGTTTTCTTCGCCCGCGGTTCAGTCGTGCGCCATGGACGGCGGAATGAGACAATCGAGGTATCACCTCAAGAGAACCTTTAGATAGAACTCTGTTTGTAGCATCCGCATTACTGCTTTCTACGGGGTTTCTTTTCACATGTTTCAGAAGTTACGAAAAGGCTAGCCATTGCACCTATGAAATTAGTTGCAGGTATTGTGAAGCTGATTTGTGATTTTGCAGGGTCCGGTTTTCTGGTCTAGGACAGGAAGATCAGGGCAGCGGCCAGGCTATGGCAATGCCACCACAGCAACAGCGAGGCACGCCTTTCGGAAGAGGTAAACCATCGAAATCTGCATTTTAACTGGTTTAATATGTGAATGTTATCATGAAGAAATGAATGTGGAACTAATATCTTCATGGCAAATGGGTACAGGTGAAGAATACGATGCCGCGTACGCAGCAACGGTGGCAGCAGTGGCATATGCCATTGCTGCAATGGAGGAAGAGAAGTTGCCATCCAAACAGAAGCATATTCCGGAAAAGGCAGCATCTCGGCAGAAGCGTGTAACAGTTCATGAGCCCACAGCCGGCCCGCCTCCGAGATCACCACCCAGGAGAGGCGAAAGCATTAAAAGGCCGACTGAAGGAAGCAAAATCTCAAGATTGTTCAGTGGTAATAAAGAAATCGTTCAAGTTGGTGACGAAGACGAACAAGGAGGTAAAAGGGATGCATGCGTACACAGCGTGGACATAATCATTCTATGGCAAATCAAGTATGGCAATGTGTTTTGTGTATTCTGCTAAATCATGGCCATCTTTCAGCGAATGTTTCAGTGAGGAGGCCGGTGAAACCAGCGCCAAAGAAGCCAGGAGGTCCAACTCCTGCTCAGAACGTGGTAGGGAAGGTGGTCGACTCCGTCCCAAACATGAAGGACGATCCAAGTTTCACGAGGAAAACACCGGACAAGAAGAGGAGCAGAAACTTTGAGCAGGAGGAGGCAAATCGGAAGGCGAAGCCCGAGGTTAACCCGACGACCTCGTTTCCACGAGAGAGGAAAGAGAGCTGGAAACACGAGCAGGAGCCGGCGAGTCCGAGGGCGCCACCGGCAGCCAGGCCTCCAGGAATGGTTTATTCCAGCGAGGCGGAGAGGATGGCGGCGGCATGGGAGAAGGAGAAGCTGGCGAAGATCAAGGAGCAGTGAGTAGAAGACCTGTGGAAACCGACGATCTTCTGAATTTTAGTCACTGTTACAGTGCTGTTTTAGCTAACTAACACTCATCCAGGTATAACGAGACGATGGAAACCATAGCCGAATGGGAGACTGAGAAGAAGGCCAAGGCCAGGCGCCAGAAGGAACCCAAAGAGGTTCTCTGCTGCTGCTTGGAATTCCTCCTCCTAGCTCTGTTCTGTCTTTTCCATTTCATTACGTTGGATCACAATCTTCCGGCTGTTTTGATTGCAGGGCGATTCGGAGAGGAAGCGGGCAAAGGCGCTGGAGGAGTACAACGACGAGATGAAGCGGATCAGCAAGGTGGCCGCCGCGTCGAGGCTGTCGGCGGAGGACAAGAAAAGGAACGCCGAGGGCAAAGTCTGGGAGAAGGCGGCCAAAATCCGGTCGACGGGGAAGCTCCCTCGGTCCTGTGGCTGCTTCTGAAACCATGGACACACATAATGTGGGCCAAGAATCTAGTTGTGCTGCTGCTTTACTGTGTATACTTGTTTATGTATCGTCTAAATGAAGTACATTGCGCCAACCAGTGCAAACTCCACGTGGTGGAATTTCGACAAGACTCATAGTGTGACGAAACAAATATAACCAAGTAGCCCCTGGAGGAGGCAAGAGTTCATAAAAAAGTGTATCCTGTGTGCAAATTAGATATAAAGATTTTAACGAGCTAACCTTCGTTTCCTAGCACGACGCAATCTCCATCATTTGATCTTGAAACTTCGGGCCTGCATTCCAAGGTTAAAAGGAGTTAGGATGACAGTTGCATGCCACGGGTAGAAAGTAAAATTTTGACTGATTTCATTAGCAAAACTCGGCCTTTATTATTTGATTTCCAATAGACCAAGAAAGGAAGCCTATCTGGATCTTTCCTTAATCTTTAGTTGGAAGCAGAGTTTTCTGTTGGAACACTCTACCTGCAATAGCTTCAGCTGGTGGCATCCTTGTTGGGATGTGTCATTCGAAGCTGCCAACTAAAGATCATGCATATGCCATGTTTGGGATGCATATCCCTTGGTTCACAGAATACATTCATTCGATCCAGTTTCAGTACCACACATGCAGAATATTTCTGCTTAATCTGATGTAACAGTATACTTGTCAAAAGCAAAGCATCATATAGTCCCAGGTGTAACGTAGAGTTGTAATGCAAACTCAAGTAACTGATATCAGGCTCTATCTACAAAAGTGAGATCTTATCCACAAACAGATATAAACAATTGCTCATGAAAAAACACCACAATGATACTGAGCCTAAGAAAGGCATGTAATCTTACATATAACAAACTTAGAAGGTAGTAAACCGGGGCACATGGCGAAGAGTTCTTCGTCAGTACAGGAGGGTAGCATATCACCCCTGCATCAACAAAATAAAATGACAGGGTTCACCGACTAGCATAATTACACAAGGTAGTTCAGCGTCTAGAGCATAGGAACAGTCACAGAGGCACTGATAACAGAAGATGACACTACACCGAAGGTTCTTGGGCTGGAAGCTCTGAGTAGCATGGCACATAGTATCGATGCCCCTCAAGGCCGTCTCGTATCTTGTTAAGTTCCCCGGTGCTGATATTGTAAGAGATAAGCTTCATTGTCTTATGGTCAGAGAGGACAACAAGCTCTCTCTCCAGGTCGAGAGCGAGAATCCGATAATCGCAATTCCAAAACCAGTCAGGGGCACCACCGATGCCTCCATTGTCATAGTACACCAAGTCTTTCCTTCCAAATGCATCTTCCATGTTAAGATGGCACTTCAGGGTCCAATGCCATAAACGATGAGCATAATCCTCCAAAGTCCAAACTATAATGGAACGACCACTCCGATCTGGCAATGCGTAGTGTAAGATCCCTGAAGATTTGTCAAAGCAGCCCTCAGTGAAACTACCATAGTTTTTAAGGCGTCAAGGCATTTTAAGGCGCTGGGGAGGCGCCTCAACGCCTAGGCGCTCAAAGCGCGAGGCGAGGCGACGCCTTGGGAGAGGGCTGCCGGCGGAGAAGGAGCTTGGCCGGAGAGGGGGAGGGCCGGCGGAGGAGGATCTTGGCCGGAGAGGGGGAGGGCCGGCGGAGGAGGATCTTGGCCGGAGAGGGGAAGGGCCGGCGGAGGAGGAGCTTGGCCGGAGAGGAGGAGGCCGGCGGAGGAGGAGCGGATCTGGGCCGGCGGCGTGGGAGGAGAGAGCTCCTCTCTCTGTTTCCCCTCGATTGGTGTCCCTCGATCTGGGCCGGCAGGTGTGTTTCCCTCTCTCCCGCCTCTGTTTCCCTCTCTCTCCCGCCCACCAATCCCTCGATCTGGGCCGGCAGGTGTGTTTCCCTCTCTCCCGCCTCTGTTTCCCTCTCTCCCGCCTCTGTTTCCTTCTCTCTCCCGCCCAATTTCTCTTTCTCCCGCCCCTGATTCCCGCTCGACCTGCCACACATGTCCAGGGCGTCCAAAAGCGGCCAAAGCGACGCCTTCCTCCGCCTAGGCGACGCCCTGGACGCCTCAACAACCAAAGCGGACGCCTTAGACAGAAAACTAAGGCGAGCACGACGCCTTGCCATTGCCGGGCGCTCTGACGCCTAGGCGTCGCCTAGGCGACGCCTAAGCGACGCCTTAAAAACCATGGAAACTACTCACGGGTGAAGAGTCAAATGGCAAGTCAATGGTGTAATGATAGGGCAGTATGTCATAGCTCATTGTGTCCAAGCCTTCAAACACCAAAACTTGCTGTCCATCAATCTGCACGCACAACATTCCATTAAGAAATAACTGAGGCTTACTCCAGGAAAAAGTTATCTCAGGATCCCATTTATCATCCACAAGCCATGTGGAACCGTCAGACGAGAACATCTCAAGTTTGTCCACCAAACTGCGACTAAAGTTGAAGACATAGAAGTGTGGTGACCATGAAGGATCAAAGGCCAAAATAGTTGTACAACGATAGCTATCAGTCCCAACAAAAGTATCAGGGAGTATTCTCCACTCTCGTATTGCTGGGTTGCACACAACAAAGCGGCAAATGCCTGGAGAAGTATAGCTGCTCTTGTACTTGCAGAGGACTAGACCATTGCAGCAGTCAAGAAACTCTAAATGCTCATAGTGTGGTACGTCAGCAAGAATTCCATCGATTTCTCCATCATCCCGGGAAAGGCTTACAAGCGGGATAGCAGACTTATCGCGGTCCTGGTACAGAAGTCCAGTGGTTACTTTTTTGGGCAGCTTCTTGCGGTAGTCTGGATCAGAGGAGAAGGCAGACCAGGCCTTATAGGCACATTTGCAGCGGCAAAAGTCCTTGTACGTCAAGCGGGAGAGGATATCGACCACTAGATCATCAGTTAACTTAGCAGCGGTAACTTCCTTGCGACGGTCCATGTTCTTGTGTCAGCCTACTGGCACTGAAATAAAAAAATTGACACTTATAAGAAATGAATGCTTAAAAAAGAAGACAAAAGGAAATAGTTGACATGCAACTTCATCCCATTCGAACTGACAATTTCATTGCATTTCACTAGTAACAAATCAACTTATTAACCCAGCATTTCCTATCACTCGTATTCCTTGAATTTCATGCATCTCATGGCAACAATAAGGATGCCGCCGACCTGCTTTTACCTAGACAAATCAGAGGAACAAATTGTTTCTGGTGTTTAATAGAATAAAAGTCCATCTGAAGTTTTACTAATGGATTACTGGGACAATGTACTCATAAGATATTTAATCGAAGGATACGGAAATTATCTTTTACAAAGAAATAGGATGTCATACTGCATGCGTCAATCCACTGGTAGCATTGCATTCTATCTAGTACACATTTTTCAGCTCGAAATTTCTTGTGCCCGTCAATTTACCTCGAGCGGTAGCACATACTACTAAATCAAGCACAGTGGTACTCCTAACCATGGTGAACCAATCAAGCACACCCTACTTCCGGCAAAGGGGAATCGAAAAGATGGTGGCTCCCAGCACACGAAGATTAAGCACGAAGAGAAAGCAGGGCACTCACCAGAAATCAGACCTGCAGGCAGGGCCGCGGCGACAGGTCAGGAGGCGGTAGAGGTCTGGCGTGGAGGAGGAACTGAGCTCAGATCTGGAAGAAGAAATGACAAGGCCAGTCGAGCACAACCATGCGTATGGTAGTAGAAGAATGATGGGGGCCGAGGAGCGGAGGTGCAGGACGGGGGTCTCGCGGTGCAGCTTGTCTCCGGTCGCGGCGAAGGAGATAGGCCGCCGCCGGTGAAGGAGCAGAGAGAGGTCAGAGGTTTCTCCCTTAGTTTTTTTTTCTTTTCTTTTTGGGCTTCAAGGCTTCTTCAGGAGGTCAGAGGTGTGCGCGCCAAGGTCTCTACAGGTGGCTGTTGGGCTCCGAGGTTTTCTTTTCATTTTGATTGGGGTCGAATTTTAATTCAAAAACTTTCCTCAACTAGATGGAATGTTCTAAATATATATAATATAAAAGATAATTAAAGCTGCTAAGGAGAGGAGCTCCTCCCGTGCGTCCGCCGTTGTGGCGGGGGCTCTCTCCTGACCAGTGTTTGCAACAAATAATACCCCAGAATAAGCAGTGACCACCGTAAACAGTATTTCCTTCGAAACAGTAATTTCATGTTTTTAATTTTTTTAGATAAAATTATCAAAAAATATGAAGCAAAATATTACATATAAAATGATAAACCCTTCAAGATTTGTGCAAATTTTTGCGTCGAGACGCAACCCCTGCCCGACACGTGTCCGTAATGAACAGTACCTCCAAAATGATCATTATTTTTTCATGCGAACAGTACTTTCACTTTCTTTTACATAAAATTATCACAAAAAACTGAAACAAAATATTACATCAAGTAGGATAAATAGATCCGTGCATTTTTCTGCGCCGAGACGCCATTTGACGGGAAAAAATTAGCTATTTCTTTTTTTTGTTGCAATGTAAAGTCTTACTTCATAAAGTGCTTGCGGTGTAAAGTCTTACTTCGTAAAGTGCCTGCTGTCCAAATTTAGACTAGCCATGCATAGTTTGGATTGGCCATGCATAGTAAAATTGTACTCATTACTAAATTGATTTATACAGTGATCATATAGGCATTATTGTCTACAATTCAATGTTTTTAAAATTTCAGTTATACCTTACTGTCAAAGTACGTCAAATTGCGTTTTGCCTTTTCGTAGTCAGTTCAAACTTTTTGGTTAGAAAATGCAATGTACAAATACATGAAATATTTTACAGACTACATACAATCACAATATTTTCTTACCACTACATATTAGTCACATAGTCATAAAATAGGAAACAAAATTTGTAGGAGATATGTCCTAGAGGCAATAATAAATGTTATTGATTATCTCCATGTTCATAATTAGGTTTATGTTCCATGCCATAACAGCTATGGTTCTCGAGTCTACAATAACCACGAGGCTCGAAGGAAGACTCATATGCACGTGTGAAATAATAAACGGTAAAATGTATTCCTAATCTGGCCTCTAAGACTAGCTCAAGTGTTGCATGATGGTTCTGTTTTCCTGATCATGGGCATGGCTATGCCGGCAACTTTGAGGGCACAATGTTAGGAGAACATTTGTGTTGAATCAACCCGAATTGATATTATGCTATGAGATACATTCGTCACAAGTTAATGGTTAATAACACAGAGATGGTTAACGTTTGCATGATTCCTTAGACCATGAGAGTATCAAGTTTCTTCATGCTTGCTTCATGAACTTTGGGGTTTGTTAAACGTCATCCGTAAATGGGTGGCTATTACGACGGCTTACGGGTTCATGGAAAAGTATGTCAAGTAACTTGATAGCTCAAGATTGGGATTTGCTCCTCCGACGTTGGAGAGATATCTCTGGGCCCTCTCGGTGTTACGGTATCCATCATCGTCTGGCCAGACAGTTTGTGATTTGATCACGGGGATGCCGGAACACGGGAACGAGAAAAGAGAACAATACCGGTAACGAGGTAACTGGCATAGTGGACAAGTTGTTGATCCACGGGGATGCCAACATGTCTCACCTCGGGTATTTGTAACATATCGCGAAGCAACAGGAATAGCACACGGCAACTGAAGGTTCACTCGAATATTCATTCGTGTGGGTATAGGGGTTAATATGGGTGTCCACGGCTCCGATGTTGATCATTGATCGGAAGGGGTTCTGGGTCATGTCTATACTTCACCGAACCTATAGGGTCACACACTTAAGGGTCATCTATCTGCTGAATACTAGACAGGGAGTCTGAGAGAAAATCACCGGAAAAGTTTCGGACACCGGAAAAGTTTCGGACAGCGGAAAAGTTCCGCAGAGAGAACACCGGAACAGTTTCGGTAAAACTGAAAAGTTGTTTGAGGGGATACCATTAAGTCAAATTGGTTTCGGCACATGCCTGATAATTCTTGGAGGGTGCCAAAATCATTCTGGAAACTTTTGGGAATTTTCCGGAAGAAAAACCGGAAATGTTCCGGAGCTGCCGGAACCGCTTCGGATGCTTTTCGCAGATGAAAATCACTAATCCGGAATTGTTCCGTAACGCGTTGAAAATTATTTTTGTGGGTACTGGAAATGTTCTAGGACCACATAAAAAATTTCAGTTCAAACGGACGCTGAAAAATGTCGTCGTGAATAGTGGTAGTGCTTTTTGGATTACTTTTTGGAAAGCCATTATTTTGGGCTTTATCCCAAGATATTTTTGGGGATGACATGGATGGATGAGGCCCCCTTGGAGGCCCCCACCAAAGGGGTGGCCGGCCACATGTGGTGCTCCTCCATGGAGCACCACTTGTTCTTTGGCTTTCCCCTTTTGCCCTTGGAAAGTGTTTCCTTCATGGGCATTTTTGGTATTTTGAATACCCTTCCTACCCCTTGGTTTTCCTATAAATAGGAGGTGAGGGGACTGCCCAAACCTCATCCCTTCTCACATACACAAGCCATGCATGATCGGGCCTTCACTCTCCCTCCCAGCGAAATAGTTTCGTAGAGCCGAAAGGCTGTCTGGGTTCCGGTGGGAACTAGTTCTGGACGGCGAAGCCCTGCCGGATAGATGACACCGTATGTGTGCAACTCTGTAGAGAGATCATAGTTTCGGTCTTAGTTCGAGAGTGCCTCCCGAAGGGCTGTCCGTGTGACCGTCCGAGTTTTGAAAGTCCTCCCGAAGGGCTGTCCGAGTGACCGTCCGAGTTTCGAAGGTCCTCCCGAAGGGCTGTCCGTGACACCGTCCGGGGGACTGTCCGACCGCCTCCCGAAGGGCTGTCCGAGGGGCAGATGAGGGTATACATCCTCGCGGTTGGGAGGTTGTATATCCTAACTGCGGGGATCTGCACCGCCGATCGTCATCGGCTCTACTTCCGCTGCGCTACGAGTCGTTAACGAAAAAGATCAAACCTTGTATGCAGTCTCCATAGTGGTCCTGGGCTGGTGCGTAGGTTGGAAATTTTTTGTTTTCTGTTGCGTTCCCCTATAGTTGTATCAGAGCCAGGCTATGCGTAGATGCAGGTTGCGATCTAGAATACATAGAGATGTATGGGTGTTGCACAATATAATTAGGTAGTAGATGAGTTCTATTACTGAAAATTATTTGTGCGGGTAGCAGATGAATCTGTTACCCGATGTTCTTGTTGCTTCCCTGGGATTTGCATATTTCTGATCTTGATAACAGTATGGTGGAGTTTCAATGTTCTGGCAATTCGCGATCCTGATTGATCAACGAAGTGCTAACAGTTCATTGAATTCCACTGTAGTTAAAAAGAAAGATGAAATTTCGCAGACGAAAGGTCAATGCAGATATGATCTGCACGGGGGTCATGCGTATGACGAAGTTCAGTATGGGGCTCGAGATTTTATTATCTCGTGTTTCATACACCCCGCAAAGTTAATCTAGCAACTTGAATTATCATACTTGATGATGGACGTTGGTAGCTTCGGTTTGTTTCGAAACCTTAGAAGCCACGAATAACAAGTTCTTGCATAAACCGATTAGAGGCGTCTAACTTGGTTTTGCAGGAGGGTTTGCATGTGCATATGATGTGGTATAGCAGTGCTCATAATAATTTGATTATGTATGAGATGACTATATGATGTAAAATGATTAACATGACCTGCGTGTCATGATTCGGCATGATGGCTGGAGCCATATGATTGTCACTTTAAAAGACCTGCATGTCAACCTTGAGTAATGCACTTATTTTATTAGCTATAGAGATAGCAATATTATCTGGTGCACCGACAAGGTGGTGGCAATCTTCGCGAAGGTGAACACCGACGCGAATGCCGAAGACGAAGAAATGAAAGACTTCTCCGTCAGAAAGGGCTATACCATATCATGCTATTATGAATTGCCTGAGATGTTTATCCCTTATGTTGCACCCTTCTTGATTGCGCGGTAGTCGCTTTTATTAGGGTGATCTCTCACAAAAATATCAAGTAGTTAGTGTTCTCCCAAGTGTAGCACCGTCACGGCACCTATCTTTTCGGGGTACGACATGTACACATGAGTACGAACGATTAGAGAAGTGTGAGGCGGGTGAGGTCAGACCTCACTGCGTGATCACTTGGTTGTCTTGACGTTCAGGCAGGACAGTCCTGAGCTCGGAACACTCGCATCGAAAGATGGACAAGAGTCACATAGAGATGTGATTGGCAAGTTGGCCTACCGATTGAAGTTCACGTCATCAGTGATGAACCCGTCAATGGCGTCGAATTGAAATGCGGATCTTGAATCACTCACAATCAATTATGAGAGATATTGATTTGAGTGGGAGCGCACTGCAGAATTAACTTGTTTAATTCTCAGTGTAATTAATTTTGAACACTGTCAAGTGTGATTTGCATAATAGTTGTAGAATAATGGCTCGCGTTTCCACCTTCCCTATTAAAATTGAATAAGCTGTTATTTATCTGGTTAAAACTTTACGATTGATAACGTAATTTGAGGATTGTCCTCAAGAGTGCTGAGAAGGACTTTGTCCTATCGCATGCTTTCGGTATTATCCCGCTAATGCTATGGATCATGTGACTCTCGTCCTTCGATCCAAAAGCTAGAATTCCGTTTCAGTCAAGTGCAATACGTTTGCTTCCATGAGACCCGAACTTCGAAAGTTTTGGGATAGTTATGTAATATTCATGGAACTGAAAATTAATTTTCAGATACAAACAAAGGCTGAAAGATATGAAATATCCAAAGCAATAGTTGTTTGCAAACTATTAGTAAAGGTGTTTACTATGCATTAGACTGATAAGAGAGGGATCCAGGAGAACGCCTGTCATGTAAATGAAGGTGAATAAAACAACAACTTAAAGAGAAAGTAAGTGTCCAAAGGGTGTTAGTGAAACTTTCACGCCTAGGAAGTCCGGGGCTAAACGCCACTCTTAAGTTGGGTGCTTCTTCTGAGAGTAGGAGAAATACTAAAAGTTAAACTATTAGAAGTATAAAGGCAAATAGAAAGAAGACTGGAATATCCAACTCATGTATGAATGTCATACAATTTTTTGATGTATAGAAGGCTGGTCAAAGATATAGTTCTTGGGAATTATGGTTAAACATGTTAATCACTAATTTTTGGGTATTGTGAGTTGATCACAAAGATACCCGCTCGATTGCATTCTGTTGCGACTCGATGCAAGAACTACTATGGCCTGAAAGACTAGCCAGGAATGAGGTCTTGATACACGTTGGGAACATAGTAAAAGTTACTATACCTTCCATCGGTGTATTACCTATGTGTTTTCTTTCATAATTCATTTTAGAGCTTTACACACTCTAGCCCTTTGCATAAGGTATCTTACAAGAAGGTTGTTCATAAGAAAACTTTTGATGTTCGGTGTTATGAATAAACATAAGGGCCATACTTTCATTATGAATGAGATGTATGTTATGAAAAAATGATATTAATATATTACCTCTGTGTTTACTTTCACAATTCATTTTAGAGTTTCATACACTCTAACCCAGTGCACAATGTTTGTTGCAAAAGGGTTGTTCATAAAAGAACAATTGTTGTTTAGTATTATGAATAACATGAAGGGCCATGCTTCCATCCAAGATGGGATGTATGTTATGAATATTGATGGAAATATGATACATCCATAACACTGACACTAAATGTCACAAGACTAAAAGAATACCACACAAGTGTGGCACTGCATTTGGTCACATTGAAGAAACCCGCATGGAAAATTCCATTATGATGGATTTTGAAGTCGATTGATTTTAAATCATCTGACACCTGCAACTTTCGTCCGAAAAGTGAAGTGACTGTAATACCGTTCACAGGCCATAAGGAACGAGCAACAAACTTATTGGTGATCATACATTTTGATGTGTGTAGTTCAATAAATGTTGTTGCAAGTAGTGGATTTATCTCTCTTCAGAAATGACTCAAGTAGATATATGGATATTTACTTGATGAGACGTAAGTCTGGATCTTTTGAAATCATTCGAAAGGTTTTCAAAAATGAAGTAGAAGTTGTTGTAACAAGAAAATTATGTTTCTACAATTCGATTGCAGAAAGGAATATTTGAGTTACAAGTTTAGCGAATGTCTAATGAGTTGTGAAAGGGGTTTCATAACTTGCACCTCCCGGAACACCACTGCAAGTGGAAAGTCCGTGAAGATGTAATCGAACCATTCATGACATGGTAAGATCAAAGATGACATAAATAAATTTGCCATTATCCCTTTTAAAAGGTGATGCTTTAGAGACTGCGGCTTTTACACTGAAAAGAGCTCCATCAAGTCTGTTGAAATGACGCCATGGTATGGTACGCCCAACCATGTTATATCTTTTCTTAACATTTGGACTATGGGGCTTGTGTAAAAGGTTACAAACCTATTCCAAATCAGACAAGTGCTATTTTGTAGGTTATCCCAAGTCATTGGGTATTTCCCCACCACTATACCAAGGCAAAGGATTTTGCCACAAAATGGTATGCTTTTAATGAGAATTGTTCTTTCAAAAAGGTGAGTGGGAGAACAGTGCAACTCGACGAGATAAACAGTATCTTCGTTATCAGATCAAAAGAAAGAGACCTTGGAAGTAATTCCAGAGTTTCCTACTGCGACTGATACGGAAGCCTCTACATGAGATGTATGGACTTCGGTCGAACTTGCAGCTGAACCACGTAGGAAAAACTCGTGCAAACCTCCCAGGTGCGCATACGAGATATTGTTGTTAGACAACAGTATACCTACGATACACAAGGAAGCGTTGATGGGCCCTGACTCCGGAATTGGCTAAATGCCAATACAATCCGAGATAGTTTCCATATAAGTGATTCAAGATTAAAACCTTGATACACCTTTCGGAAGACTTAGAGTCTAACGAATATTTATGAAACTATAAACTGATGTGGATAAAATGTTTTATCCATAAAGCTCGACTTGTTGCAATAACAAGTTCAAGGAGTTGACTACGATGAGGTTGTTTCACCGTAGCGATGCTTAAAGTCGGTTCGGGTTAAACTAGCAATTAATACATATTTCAATCATGAGATATGAAACGTGGATGGCGAAAGAATTTCCATGAAATGGGAATACAAACTAGGGTTTGTATGTGATACAGTCCAAAGTATTTTGTCAATCCAAAGGATGCTAGTGAGTATGCAAACTTCAGAGTTCCAGCAATGGACAGAAGAGAGCAATATGGAGTTGGAATCTTCGTCTTGATGAAATGATCAAAAGAGTTTGATTTCATCAATGGATAATGAAGATGCTTGTGTTTTTAAGAAAGTAAGTGGGAGCATAATAATATTTCTAAAAACCTTGTGTGCTTGACACATTGTTAATTGGAAATAAATTTCTTGACACGAATTAGGACTTCATTTGAAAATAGTTTTTTCCGATGAAGTGCTTGGGCTAAATAGCCTTGCTATTAGGCATAATGATCTATGGAGATAGATTTGCCTAATGGGGCTAAGAAAAAAAATACATATTGACAAGATGCTAAAACCATTTAGCACTAAAACCGCCAAGGAGTGATTCTTGCCGGAGTCACATGGAAAGAGTTTTGTAAGACTCGGTGTCCCAAAACACTGATGAGCAAAATACATGATGGAGATTCCACACACTCTTGTGTTTGGATTAATCATGTATTCTATGGTATGTAAAACAACCAGATATGTCCGATACTCCCAAACTGTTGCGAGTATAGATACCAAAGTGATCAAAGTACTGATCATAGGACAATAGTAAAAAATGTCATTGAGTACTAAAGTAGCACTGATGACATGTTTTCTCGCAAGTAGAGATTATGAAGTGCTCGTTGTAAGTAATTACATCGATACAGTCTTCATCAATGCTCCATG
Organism: Elymus sibiricus; assembly: GCA_039707655.1. Taxonomy (NCBI): domain Eukaryota; kingdom Viridiplantae; phylum Streptophyta; class Magnoliopsida; order Poales; family Poaceae; genus Elymus; species Elymus sibiricus. The sequence continues at coordinate 67,750,638 of CM077663.1, read as the reverse complement.
CGATTTTCGATTTAAGTTAAGGGTTTTGTGTAATACACAACATGGTGGCACGGTAGTTGGAAATTGTTCCAAACAAGATACTGTGGCGAATTCTATAATAAAGGCTAAGTATGTTGACGCTTTAGAAGCGACAAAGAAGTTGTTGAATCATATAGTTCATTCATGAACTTAGTATGGTTCCAAGATGGCTTTGGTCTATGGGACACTATTGCAGATAGTTGCTCCATAGCTCAGTCTGAGAAATCAGGTTTCGACCAATGATTCACACATATGCAAAGCCAAGTCCACACAAAATATGAATTTTGTGAAAGCGTGAAAACGCAAGGATATGCAAAGTTACACACGGAGCCGAAGTCGTCAGATCCATTGGACATCAGGCTATACCACATGCGAAGCATATTTTACACCAGTGTGCCACAGGTGTAAAGTGCATTAGCATTAACTAGATTATTGACTCTAGTGCAAGTGGGAGTCTGTAGGAGATATGCCCTAGAGGCAATAATAAATGTTATTGATTATCTCCCTATTCATAATTAGGTTTATGTTCCATGCTATAACTGCTATGGTTCTCGAGTCTACAATAACCACGAGGCTCGGAGGAAGACTCATATGCGCGTGTGGAATAATAAACGGTAAAATGTATTCCTAATCTGGCCTCTAAGACTAGCTTAAGTGTTGCATGATGGTTCTGTTTTCCTGATCATGGGCATGGCTATGCCGGCAACTTTGAGGGCACAATGTTAGGAGAACATTTGTGTTGAATCAACCTGAATTGATGTTATGCTATGAGATACATTCGTCACAAGTTAATGGTTAATAACACAGAGATGGTTAACGTTTGCATGATTCCTTAGACCATGAGAGTATCAAGTTTCTTCATGCTTGCTTCATGAACTTTGGGGTTTGTTAAACGTCATCCGTAAATGGGTGGCTATTACGACGGCTTACGGGTTCATGGAAAAGTATGTCAAGTAACTTGATAGCTCAAGATTGGGATTTGCTCCTCCGATGTTGGAGAGATATCTCTGGGCCCTCTCGGTGTTACGGTATCCATCATCGTCTGGCCAGACAGTTTGTGATTTGATCACGGGGATGCCGGAACACGGGAACGAGAAAAGAGAACAATACCGGTAACGAGGTAACTGGCATAGGGACAAGTTGTTGATCCACGGGGATGCCAACATGTCTCACCTCGGGTATTTGTAACATATCGCGAAGCAACAGGAATAGCACACGGCAACTGGAGATTCACTCGAATATTCATTCGTGTGGGTATAGGGGTCAATATGGGTGTCCACGGCTCCGTTGTTGATCATTGATCGGAAGGGGTTCCGGGTCATGTCTATACTTCACCGAACCTATAGGGTCACACGCTTAAGGGTCATGTATCTGCTGAATACTAGACATGGAGTCTGAGAGAAAATCACCGGAAAAGTTTCGGACACCGGAAAAGTTTCGGACAACGGAAAAGTTCCGCAGAGAGAACACCGGAACAGTTTCGGTAAAACTGAAAAGTTGTTTGAGGGGATACCATTAAGTCAAATTGGTTTCGGCACATGCCTGATAATTCTTGGAGGGTGCCAGAATCATTCTGGAAACTTCTGGGAATTTTCCGGAAGAAAAAACGGAAATGTTCCGGAGCTGCCGGAACCGCTTCGGATGCTTTTCGCAGATGAAAATCACTAATCCGGAATTGTTCCGGAACGCGTTGAAAATTATTTTTGTGGATACTGGAAATGTTCTAGGACCACATAAAATTTTTCAGTTCGAACGGACGCTGAAAAATGTCGGCGTGAATAGTGAAAGTGTTTTTTGGATTACTTTTTGGAAAGCCATTATTTTGGGCTTTATCCCAAGATATTTTTGGGGATGACATGGATGGATGAGGCCCCCTTGGAGGGCCCCACCAAAGGGGTGGCCGGCCACATGTGGTGCTCCTCCATGGAGCACCACTTGTTCTTTGGCTTTCCCCTTTTGCCCTTGGAAAGTGTTTCCTTCATGGGCATTTTTGGTATTTTGAATACCCTTCCTACCCCTTGATTTTCTTATAAATATGAGGTGAGGGGGCTGCCCAAACCTCATCCCTTCTCACATACACAAGCCATGCATGATCTGGCCTTCACTCTCCCTCCCAGCGAAATAGTTTCGTAGAGCCGAAAGGCTGTCTGGGTTCCATTGGGAACTAGTTCTGGACGGCGAAGCCCTGCCGGATAGATGACACCGTATGTGTGCAACTCTGTAGAGAGATCGTAGTTTCGGTCTTAGTTCGAGAGTGCCTCCCGAAGGGCTGTCCGTGTGACCGTCCTAGTTTCGAAGGTCCTCCCGAAGGGCTGTCCGAGTGATCGTCCGAGTTTCGAAGGTCCTCCCGAAGGGCTGTCCGCGACACCGTCCGGGGGACTGTCCGACCGCCTCCTGAAGGGCTGTCCGAGGGGCAGATGAGGGTATACATCCTCGCGGTTGGGAGGTTGTATATCCTAGCTGCGGGGATCTGCACCGCCGATCGTCATCGACTCTACTTCCGCTGCGCTACGAGTCGGTAACGAAAAAGATCAAACCTTGTATGCAGTCTCCATAGTGGTCCTGGGCTGGTGCGTAGGTCTGAAATTTTTTGTTTTCTGCTGCGTTCCGCTACAAAATTCACATCACCATTCCCTCATAAAATTCAAATGTGAATTAGCATTATCTTCTATATATTCAAAGCCTTCAGCTCTCTCTTATTACATCGAGTAAATCTATTTTATTCTATGGAATAGATCAAATATGTCTACAGTATGCTAGGCTTGATGGAATTCACATGTTCATTGCATTGTTGAAGGTGCATTATGAAAGGGGAATGAACGACTTAATAACATTCAACTTATTGGCATCTATGATACTTTCAGGCGTTTGACATCATGAGCATAGTGAATATGTCAAAGGAAGCAATCACTGGAAGATAATATGCATCGATAGCTATCAAGCTAGATTCATGTACTGAAACAAGATACTTATAGAATAAGTTGCAAAATCTGGTTATTTTCACTTTATGAAGTGTATAACCTTTTAGACCAATTTTTTTTCATTATACTTCTTCGTTCATCTTTTTATGTATGTCACCAGATTTTGAAATCCACCCAACAATCTGTACTCTTTTTAATAGTTCATAATCTTCTCATGCAACTTAGTAAAAATGAACAATAAAAAGTAAACACGAGCAACCAACAAATTAAATTGCAATTTAGCCAACAACGTACATGATTCAAGACGCTAAACTCTGGGCGTTCCCGTTCGAGGCTCTTGGTAGTTTGGCTCTTGTGGCAATATGTGTTATATGGATGTATTGGTTTAAAACAAATTTTTATACGGTTCGGCTGAGGCGAACAATTTCAGGTGGCACCGCCTTGCGTTACACGTGTTGCTTTCTCTAGAAAACACCCGTCGATTCTGCTTCCACTTTCTCTCCTGATCTCCTTCCACCTCTCTCCACTAGAACAGTCTGGGACCAATTGTTTTTCGCGGCGGATCGGATCCCATGTATTTTACTCTGACTGAATAATGTTGCTAGAGTATATATACCTATTGAAATATATTTCTTTTTATGCTAACTTTACCATTCACTTAGATATGCTTGCTATTCTCACTGATTTTTTGAGCGAACTTTTGTCATGCGACCAAAAGAAGACTTACCTTCTAACTATGTATTGATATAAAAAGATTAATTCTTCATGCTTCAGGTCATATCATGAGGCCATCTTGCACAGATTGTGATGGGAGGAGAAATTCTAGGTCGATATACACGGGGATATTAAGCACTTGTAAACACTCTAACAAATTCAAACGACCAGAGAAACGCCAATTCAACTTACCTGCATGACGGAGAAGATGAACTTCTATTGCTTGAAGAAATAGAGCGACAAGTAAAGTAAGAATTTAAGATAACGCCATGACAAGTAACCACCTCATGAAATAATCATACTATCCACTGATGAAGAAATTGATGAAAAGAGATAAAGACCAAAAGCAGATCATTCATAGTACTAATTAAATACAACATACTTTATTGAATTATCCTTTTTATTTGCGCATGTATGCCACCTAGGTATGGGACATATTATTATTATTATTATTTTGAAACGGAGGCAAAAAAATTGCCTCATCGATTAATTAAGAAGAAGAGAGTTGCCCAGTTAATTTACGGAAAACTGGGCGAAAACCAATACAAACGGAGCATGGACTAACTACTCACATGACAGGAAACCCCACAACCCCACATGCGATCCCTGCCACTCTCTAAACATACAACAACCACAAACCACTCCAACATTGCTACTACGCCAGAAGACCCTGACAAGAACACCTCGAGACAAGACATCAAACACCTCCCAACCCACAACGACCGTCCAGTCCAAGAGGAAGGGCCGTGAGAACGAAGGTCATCCATCAAGCAACCATGGACGCCTTGCCTATGACGCCACTCTTTCCTTTGCCCATCTTCTTTTGTTTGCCCCTTATTGGCGTCCCCGTCAAGAGGCAAGCAATCGACCTGCCCAAACCAGGTCTAGCAACCTCCACATTGGCGAGCAAGTCACAAAGTTCCTTCGCGAAGAGAGCATCTGGATTTGGAGTAGGTGCCAACACACTTGGTTCAATGTTCATGCCATTCACAGGCATCACCTGCTCGATGGGCGCAGACGAGCGAAGGGCGGCAACATCTAAAGCTGACGCCTGACACCCGATGGACTTAGGCGAGCAAGAGATTGCAACGTCCAAATCACCACACCCTCTTATATTTCTGTGTTCATACACACATGTATGCATCTACCTAGGTAATCTAATCAAACAATCCACATTATCTTTCGTACCTTTCTCACACAAGTATTCAATCTTTTCCATAATCATATAATTTCTCACGAGAAATTTCACACAAAAAATACCTATCAAAACACAATATATTATGGTAGCAGACTCGGGCAACGACAGACTAAGTTACAAATTAATCAATGATGGATTATGCTCCGGCACGCCGCGCCTCTGCTTGCTAGTTTATTTAGATTTTGCCTGTGTTTTGCATCTGTATTTTTTCTTTAGGGAATTTTTAACCGGTCCCCAATAAATAATGGAGTATCTGATGAAGTAAACTCTTAGCAAAGTAAATTTACTTCACTAAATTTTTGACCGTACCTAGCCGATCCCCTATATATAACAATAACAAGGTAAAAAAACATTCATTTGCATTTGCCGCCGAAACACATTTCTTTGCTACTTTATTTCATTCAATGACATTTTGATACATTGGAGTACATAATTCATCAAAAAAAATTGCTACGAGAGTAAGACCAAAGAAAACAAGAACCACAATTAGACATTTAAAAAAAATCCAATTTCCATAACTGCTCCCACTAGTTGGATTAATATCCTCTCTATGTCTTCATTGTTGATATGCGGCTTCTCGAGCTTGCACACTTCTTTCTTCTTCGATTCTAAAGAAGTAGACGTTGATTAGCATCTAATCTCATCTTTAGCCTCTATTCTAGCAACGAGTGCACGCGCATCAATCAAATTTCGTGTTATGAAGAGATCTATGTATTCTTCTTTTCAATACGAAAACTTGCATCCTTCCTACACACAAATTTGAGTAAACAATGAGCTACCAAAATTGTGCCGAATTCGGTGAACAACCGAATCAAAACAAGCACATACCCCATCTTTTTTGCACTTGAAGAACACCCATCCGGCATGTTCCGGCATGGTAGAAACTCAGCGCACCACTTGTAGCAGGCAGTTGTCACACTTTATGACAGGCAACTATGAGCCGACGAGCCGCTAGGCCAGCCCCGAGCCCGAGCGACGGTCGGGCGTGTCTTTGCCGGCGAACCGCCGAAGGGAGAGATTCGAGTGGCTAGAGAAGGAGCCGATATCTGCATGCGACACGAAGGCGTTGTCGGGGATGTGCGGTCCGGTTCCCGGCCAATCCATGGCAAGGCGCAGTCACCGCCGGCCGGAAGCTCCAAATTCGGCGGCGGCGGCGGCAGTCGCAGATCCACCGGTTATGCGGTCGAAGACGGGACGAGGAGGCACAAATCCAAGTGGCGGCAGAGCCTACGGAGCGTCTACGGCGGAGGGCGGGTGCTGGCGGGGGTGGAGGGGCGGCGCCGGCACAGATGCGTTGCGGGAGTGGAGGAGGGAGGCAGCGAAGGAGAGGCATGGCTTTTACTCAGCCGCCGAGTGATGGAGTAAATATAAGGAGATTCGCCACGGCTAAGTATAATTTCTACTCCACTAACGCCGATCGGACTAGGTGCCGGTTAGGAGTAAAACCGGAATTTACTCCTCTAACCAGTTACAGGGATCGGTTAAAATGCCCTTAGTATGTATACGTATAACTGATACAGATATACTGCATACGACTGTGATATATGCTGTCCCTAACTTCCAATCCCGGCGACGTGGAGCCCCAGTCAACCACAACCACCAGTCCACCACAAATGCAAGAAAAATAGCTCAAAAGCTTCCAGGCTCCGTATCAACAATAACCATCATGCTTCCATCTGCAGCATCTCAAAATAAGTGGGCTGCTTCCTGAGTCCTGACCATAGCCCCTGAAATTAACTCGCATCAGACGTTCGCTGGTGAGCGGTGACCTACGCCCGCCGTACCACGGCCACCGTGTGCCAGTGACCTGACACCATGGTGTACGACGGTCGGACGCTCCTACGCAAACGCGTGCGCGCGCAATCTATCAACTCTGACTGATGTATGGCGTCTTCAGGAGATCAGCAGGATCAACCAGATAGTTGCAGCTGAGCTGCCGAACTGACTTCAGGTTCGCCATGTAGCCATATCTGTCTGTTCACGTAAGAGACTGAAATGTATCGCCGACCATATCTGGTGCGCTCACGTCTCAATATTCCAAGCTAAGTTAACCACAGATGACTAGATAGACACACAAAACGGAAGTAAGTAAACAACCACCGAAATGCAGGTGATCTACCAGGCCACCAAAGTTTCAGTCAGGCTACTACTAGCTAGTGTCTACTACCGAAAAGTTGCATGCATATGTCTACCCGCATGCAGGGATTTTTCCATTTGGATCTTGGAGCGCTATAAATACCAGCCTTCTCCTACCTCCAAGACATCCCAGCAAGAAGTTGCCTCTCGCTGATCGATAGACATAGACAAGAACACCATGTCCTCCCTTGTCTTCCTCGTGGCGTTGCTGCTCTCATGCAGCTCCATGAGCAGCGCAGCGCGACATCTAGAGGAGGCCGTGCCCAAGAAGGAGCATCCACCACATCCGACCGCCCCGGAGCTGCCAAAGCCCGAACTCCCGCCGCACCCTGCCGTGCCCGAGCTGCCGAAACCTGAGCCACCGCACCCTCTCGTGCCCGAAGTGCCACACCCCGTGGTGCCCGAGCTGCCAAAGCCCGAACTCCCGCCGCACCCTGCCGTGCCCGAGCTGCCACTACAAGAAATATGCTAAATTATGACCTTCTGGTAGTGACCGTGGGTGAATTGGTCATAAATCCATGACCATTTTGCGGCAGATGGTCGTAAGCCGTTTGGGAGGGTCCAAACCCTAAATCATTATGACCATTTTCGTCAGAAAAGTCGTAATTTTCTTATGTGAAATGGTCATAACATAAACAACACTGATCTACATCTTTAGTTTTAGCCAATCACGACCAATTTAAATGGCAATGACAACTAATTCACAATGCTTCAAAATGACTGGGCAGACACCTCACCAGTTTCGCCGACGTGGCGTGTCCATGTGTCAAGTCACCTCAGCATTTCACCAACGATTCATGTCCATGTGTTAGGTGTATTAGGTTTGAACCAGCACTGACATGTGGAACCCACACATCAACCTCCAGCAAGTGACATGAGGAACCCACACATCAACCTCCAGCAAGTGACATGACGAACCAAGCCTCAGATCTGACATACGTTAAAAACCATGCTCAATTCTCAAAAGGAAAAACACACAATTGCATATGCTTAATTCTCATTGGTGGAATCATTTGTGCCACGGATTGGTGACATGGCAAAACATCCTACCATCCATTCCCGGCAATCCCATCGTCCACCCATCCATCCGTCCATCTAAAGGAAGGGAGAAGCCCACCGCACCAATCTTTCTCTCTCTCTCTGGCGAACATGTCCTTCCCCACCAACCTACGGTCTCCTCGCTGCCGCTCTTCCTCTGCTCACTAATGATGCTAAGTTAAGGAATCCTCGGGATAGTTATTTTCAGTTTCAACTATGTATATAAGATTCCATACAATGGTTTGTTTGTATCCTCAATGTCACCGGTCTGTTAATTGTAGGTTCACAAAATATTTAACAAAGAGATCATGGTAAAAATTATGGAAATATACTTTCTTGATCCATGATACCATATATATGTAGATAGACCAAAACAATCCACTGCCACTGAAAACAATTGCAAAGGAATATCAATACACTTGGCATTCTTGCATAAGTGTAAAAGATCATAACAATATGCGAACCTTGTCGAAAGGAAAATAATGTTCCTATGGCCGTTTGAGACAAAACCATTTTGTGTACTGACAAATAATTTTAGTTAATTTACAAAGTGACGAAGAGTCTAACATGTGTATGTAGAACAAACAGTACGATTTGTCTAACAAATAATAATTTCAAGTAGTACCATGTATATAGACAAATATTGTATTTATCCATCTATTAACTAATTGACCTAATCTGAAACAGAAAATAAATGAGTTAAGATCTAACATGATTGAATTGTTGCACCAAATGTAGGCTAGCACATCATCTCCTTATAAGATAGTCAAAAAAACAAATGACACCACAACCGACCATTTGATGATCTGATCAAATTTAATTCGCATTGAATGAGTCATGCAAAAGGAGCATCTCAGATAAATATGATACAAAGAAACTTGATAGCACTCATAATGTTTCATAATCATCCTATCCATGTACAGAAAGGCGTTTATTGAATCTGATACGACAATTAGTTAGAGTATAACCTCCTTTCTTCCATTATCTAAAAAGTTTTAGATCATACACATCATGATTCTTCACTTTAATATATGTACATCTTGTTATATGGAAATGGAAATATTTGTATGCAAGGCCATATTTCTACTTCAAGAATGGAAATACAAGTTGAACTTTATCTGACAAAAATGTCAACTGTAACAACATAAATTTAGTATCATGGTATTAATGAGTACATATATTTATTTTTGGAAGTTCCATTGTGTTATTTGATCATAATTACATAACAGCTCTTACTCTAAGATAGTCCAAGTTCTATACGACAGAATAAATAAACCATACAAAAATTAACTAACATGTGTTCTTAATTATATTATACATCCCTTTAACCGAACGACATTGAAACTAACCAAGTAGAAGCAATATGAGGAAACACTACCGAGGTCTTAACTTTACTCATTTTTCGATCTCCCTTGTTGCTTCAGATAAAAATGCAAGGTGTGCCACCTGCTTGGCCTCCCTAAATACACATACACTCCATCTCTGCAAACAACCCTATTTAAAAAAATCCATCAGAAAATAGCATCATGTGCATGAACCTATAATCGGTTATTATCTGCTGCCCTTTTTTTATTATATGTGGCTCGTTGTATACAGGCTTATCTATGCATTAGTATTTGATGCTCTATCATGTTAGTTTCCTTGGTCTGCTTTTTGAGCCTTACCACCATTTTCTTCTTGCAGGCGACAATGGCAGGAGTGCCATATTGGGCAGAGGAAGAGGATGAGAAGAAAGAAGGCTTGGGCGTGAGTGGGTGCTGGGTGGCGACGGCCTTCCAGTACCTGCCCTCTCATTTATTTAAGTATAATGGAGATCTCAAACATGTTGTTATGCGGGAGGACGAGTCTAGTCAGGCCAGCAACAGTGGGGAGCTACAAAATTACCTTACCTGATCTGAACTGTGAGCACCTGATAATTTTGTGTGTGCAAATAAATGGAAGTCAAAATGCTTTTGGTTGTGACTTACTATTCCTTAGCCTATATGTATGTCTTAGTTAAACTTGAATAATTGTGGTTGAGATCAGAACAGTGTCAATGTTAGAGATTGATTAATTATTGGCACTCTTTAGGTTACAAGATTTGAACAGAGCAGTTTTAGATCTGACTTCGCCCATATCAGATTTTCTTCTGTTGCACTGATATATTATACTTCAGATTTTGTAGGTATCTGCAGGACAACAACTTCGAGTCCTCTGCAAGGTTTGCTTTGAGGTCATCAGTCATGTAAATGAACACACAAAGATAATGCAAAGAACTAGACTGATTACATGGACTTTAAAAGATAGAGAAAGGCAAGCATTAGGAATCTCATGTTCTCCTTCAATTCACGTTGTCAATATGAGAGAGCTAGCGTCCCTGCACTACATCATGTCCAGACCATGTATTGACTGGGGCTATGACTGCCATAGCCAATGGCAATTACATGGCCGATACTGCACTTCAGGGTGCACGTACAAGCAACCATACCTGCATTCATGTCTTTTCTCATGTTTTGCCTTTTCTGCATACTCACTCCCTCCTAACAATAGGCAAGTTGCCACCATGACATGTTGCCAAGTTTTGCGCAGAAATTCTCTGTAGATTCTAGATAATCTCCACTCCATTTGATAGGGTTTTGCGCCGATTAGCAGTAATTGAGTGCCTTGCCCTTCCAATCACCAGTGACTGAATTTTCCTCAACGTTTACATCTGACCTAAAGCCTCCCAGCAGTCGGGTTATATTTGCCGCTTGGGTTCCATTCAGCATATTAGCAAATGATGAAGTACTTTGTCCAGCCTGATCATAAAGTGACTGATTTTTTTTCTTGCAGCTCATTACAAGATTCCTGACATAAATATGACGAGTTGCTTCAAGTTTGTGCATACTTCCTATATGTAGGATTGGTTGGATTTTAAAATTGATGAGGTATTTTGATTATATCATCAAGCAACAATGGATGCCCTCAATCATGCAAGTCCTCGCCCACCTAGAGGTTTGTTTTGTTGCACCATTATTCAGTTATTTGTAGTAAATTACATTTTGTTTGCAATGCATCATCATGTGTAATATATTTTTGTTTACTAGAACGCAATTAGCTGCATATTTTGTATGTGAATAACAAGCTAGTATAGTATATGTTTCATGGCTTATGTTTCTGAGATCTTTAAGTATCTCTATTCCCTTGGATGGATGGAACCTTTCCCATAACCGATGCATTATTTTGATTTAAGTTGGAACCATATAGTTCCCAAGAAATAAAAAATGCCATATTGTTTCACTCTCCTCATATTGGTTATGCTCTTTAGTGGAAGTCCATTGCCACGTGCAAATTAGTTTTTGCTTACGGCACTATTTTGGCTTTAATGGGCCCCACTTCTTTGTTTTGTTCTCCTTCTATTGGCAAATGGTTTCATCGGTCATGATGTGTTTTTATTAGTATTTGTAAAGTATCCATTTTTAACTATACATGTTGAATTATTGATCATGGTATATATCTTATACACCTTACATAGTACTGTCAATTTTCTCAGATTTTAGTCATTATAGGTTCATGGAACTAATTAAATAACTATTTGATTTAAAAAACTCCAAACACACCTAGGTGTATTTGATATTTTTGAAGGAACATGGGCATATATCAACACATAACATCAATCAGAAATTAATCCAAGACCAATCAGTTATCATCGAATGAAATGAATATCATTTATCACGTACTATACATGACATATTCCACTAGCGATTATTCTGTTTCTTTCATAAAGTTAACACGTTTTGGACATAGCACAGTTTCTGCCATGTATACTCTCTGTGCATGTGTTGTTTGTGTTGAGGTCAACTTATAGTTTGCAATCAATTTGGCTTGGTTGTTTATGAGCTGTGTTGTGTTGAGCTGATCATGGCTGTGTTGTGTTGATCATAGCTGTGTTGTGTTTCTATTCATTGATGTGAAATTTTAAGTCTCACTCCTGAATGTAAAATCACCATTTGTCTTCCGTTTGCACATATTTTGTATGCCTTCTTATGCTTGATTATTTGAATTACCAGGATGATCTGAAGCACTCAGAAGAAGCGGAGGGCAGAAGGAGGGCACAAGAAGCTTCGTTTCTCATTGATGTTATGTGTGATCAACTAAAACTTGTGCTTCTCATCCAATCTTTGTAGAACTATGTTGATGTGCGATTGTGCACTTGTTGGGTCCTTTTGCTGTGCACTTGCACTTGTAGAACTATTTTGCTGTGAACTTGTAAAATTATTTTTATCTGCACTTGTTGGGCCTTGAACCTTGATGTGGAGAGGAGTAGATGGATGATGTATTGTATTTCATGTGATGTGCTACTGAAATGAAATATCCAGTTTATCTGCAATCTTTTATTCTGTTGTACTTGTTTTTTAATGGGCCTATCCTGAGATATGCATGCTGCTGGCAAAATAATGCATCAGCCCAAACAAATTAGACATTTTCAATAATAAAATAGGTACTGGGCCAGGCCCATGTAGGCTAGATTGGTGGACTGGGCTTTGAAATTTATGATGATTCCATTTGGTCACTAGCAATGCCACGTCAGCGCAGCCACATCAGATCCTACATGGCTCAGACAAATGGACAATGACCAAACCAAAATTTTGGTCAATAGAGGTTTACGACCAAAAATTTAGAAAGGTCATGTTTGTTCGTTCTTGATGGCCAACTGTTGACCTTTTGAATTTGGTCATAAGAAGGTCATAAAACATAAATAATGACGATCCAGTGACCAAAATGGAGGGTCAACAATGAACAAATTTCTTGTAGTGTGCCGAAGCCTGAGCTGCCGCATCCGGTTGTGCCTGAGGTGGCAAAGGAGCCTCGAGTGCCACACCCCGTGGTGCCGGAGGTGCCAAAGCCCGAGCTGCCACCGCACCCTGCCATGCCCGAGCTCCCGAAGCCTGAGCTGCCGCATCCGGTTGTGCCTGAGGTGGCAAAGGAGCCTGGAGTGCCACACCCCATGGTGCCGGAGGTGCCAAAGCACGAGCTGCCACCGCACCCTGCTATGCCCGAGCTCCCGAAGCCAGAGCTGCCGCATCCGGTTGTGCCTGAGGTGGCAAAGGAGCCTGGAGTGCCACACCCCATGGTGCCGGAGGTGCCAAAGGAGCACGAGTTGCCGCACCCTGCTGTGCCAGAGGTCCCGAAGCACGAAATGCCACCATTCCCCAAAGCCGAGTTGCCCCCGAAGCCCGTGTTCCATTTTCCGGAGCCAGAGGCTAAGCCGTGATCGGACTAGCTACATCCGCACAGTGCCCATTATCTAAGTATTATTGCCCGCACTCTACTTCCTGACGAGAGCATTATGTCTGAGTGGTATTGCATGGTGCATCTGCTCAATCTGTTCCTTCTATGTATATGCACGATGTATATGATATGCACATGAATAAATATGTTTGTGTTTGGTTGCAATTGTGTTTGGATTTCATCTGCAAAAAAGAAAAGTCGTGTTTGGGTTTACTTATGTGTATTACTAAAGACTTCTTATGTTTTGCTATATTATGCGCTTCAGACAATAAAATTGTTCACTTTTTTGTATTGGCGGAGAAGGCCCAAGAGCCCATGTTTGATCGGAAGCATATATATAATATAAGATAAAAAAAGACGCTAACCATAGGCAAGCAGTGGTTCAACAAATAATAATTTGAAGGGTTTCTTACATAAGAGAAAAGTGAAATATTAGCATTAGCATGTGTTGCTGGCATAGACTAATTTTTCCAAACCTTGTTTACTGTAAAGGGGGTCAAATTCAAGGAAATTACGTGGAGGCGAACACAAAACAATTGTAAAACCTAGGGTTCGGACAACTAAAAAGCCATGTAGAAGAACAGTGTGAATGATGACATGATCGGTGTGGCAAGTAAAGGCGTTGGAGGAGTACAACGACGAGATGAAGCGGATCAGCAAGGTGGGTGCCGCCTTGAGGCTGTCAGCGGAGGAGAAGAAAAGGAGCGCCGAGGGAAAAGTCTGGGAGAAGGCGGCCAAAATCCGAGTGACAGGGAAGCTTCCTCGGTCCTGTGGCTGCTTCTGAAACCATGGACACAGTGGCGGTGCCAGAATTGTAATCATGTGTAGTCAACTCAATGTTGTGTAGTCAAGATATATGTATTTCTACAAATTTTGTACTTTTTTTTGCATGATTTGTGCTTATATGTGATACTTTTTCCACAAAGCTGTGTAGTCATTGGACTACACAGTCTATACGTGGCTTCGCCACTGCATGGACACACATAATGTGTGTAAAGAATCTAGCTATGTTGCTGGTTTTACTGTGTACGCTCACTGCGCCAGCCAATACAACTCCACGCCATGAAGACTTCGACAAGAGTGATAGTGTGACAAAACAACTATAACCAAGTAGCCTCTGAAGGAGGCAAGAGTTCGTCAAAAGTGTATCATGTGCGCAAATTAGATTTACCGATTTTAACAAGCTAACCTTCGCTTCCTAGCGCGACGCACTCGGAATCTCCGTCATTTGATCTTGAAACTTCAGGCCTGCATTCAAAGGTCAAAAGGAGTTAGGTTGAGAGTTGCATGCCATGGGTAGAAACTGAAATTTTGACTGATTTAATTAGCAAGCTAGGCCTTCATTATTGGATGTGTTTATCTCTTAAATAAAAAAATATAATTAAAAAACCATTTTCATCATTAAATCCGTCGCGACGAGATCTTCGAAACTAGATCTCATATTGATATGTTTCGACGACTTTTTTTGGTTAAAAGTTGTCGTGACTATTGCACATAAATTGCCACGGTGTTTACACTGAAGTTGCCATTATATATTTCAACTTTTTTTCTTCTACGTTTAATGTAAATTTTGACATGTTATAAAAAAGAGAATTAAGAAACTAAAACTTGCCAGGGTGAAATACTAAAATTTGTCATGGATATAATTTTGGACATGGTTCATAATTAAAAAGAAATCTGTCATGAATTACTTAAAAATACATGATGAATGACTCAAATTTCGCATGAACCATAAACTGCCATAGTAAATTTTGCCACGATCCATGCGCTAAATTTGCCATGTTTCATACAAAAAATAATAATTACCATGATCCAAAATACTAAAGTTGCCTTGGTTAAAAAACTAAAATTGCCACGATTAATGCACTAAATTTGCCATGGTTCATACAAAAAAATAATTATCATGGTCAAAATACTAAAATTTCATGGTCAAAAAACTAAAATTGCCATGATCCATGAATACAATTTATCATGGTTAATTACTAAAAGTTGACATGGTCAATTAATAAAATTGGCCATGATGAATTACTAAAGAATTTCTATGATCCATGAAGTAGATTTTTCATGGTTCATAAATAAAACTCTAAAACTTGGTGTGACAACACATGTTTATTTGCCATGGCAAAGAACACATATTAAATTGCCATGCAAAAATATATTATATTTGCCATGGCCAAAAAAGAAAAGAGTTTTTCATGGGTAGCTTTAAATGTAGAAGAACAAATAGATGAAACATATCATGGCAACTTTAGTGTAAACACTATGACAACTTCGGTGTAACATCATAACAACTTTTGGTCCCAAAAAAGTCATCGAAACATATCAATATGGGATCTAGTTTTGAAGATCTCGTTGAGACGGATTTAATGATGAAAACTGATTTTCATCAGATTTTTTATCCAAGAGATAAAATATTTTAAAGTTTGAAAAAACAAAAAGATTCCGCTCACGTCATCTGTTTCGTTGTGTATGCATGCATGCGATGATGTGACAAGATGGGTGATGATGGGGGCATTCGGACCAAGTTGATAAGTGTCATATGTGTGGAACTAATCACTTGGGTAATTATTTGATGGATTTACACACTACTTATTCCTTCTTAGGTATGACATGAACTTGGGAAAGTCTTCAACGAATCACTAGAAACAAATTGAGAATGAACGAAGGTAGTTCGAGTAGATGAAGACACATGAGAACGAAGCTTCATCTTTTTCGTTGTCGAGTTGATGGAAGGAAATATGGGCAAGGCTTCAATTTTGTTCTTTTCAATTTTACTTCCTAGCTATCATTCTTTTATTTATTTCCGGAGTTCTTCCCGAAGACTCTACATGGTGTGTTTTGTCAAATTTTTCTTTCATTTTCAAGTGTTCTTCAAGATTCTTTCTGGAAGTTAAGATCAACCAATCCTAAAATATACATGATGTTGAACGTATGTTTCGTTTCTTCTTTGGTACAACACCCTAAACACATCAACAGATGGGATTTCTCCATACCCATTCATAATAAATAATAGGATGGTCTTTTTAGAAAATACGTTTCATGCGCCGCCTCTGTACGCCGCGATGGGCCGACCCATTGGCGGATGTTGTACGCATGTATGACCAGTTCGCCCAACGAAATATGTCGCAAAAAGAATAGTGTTAGGCGAGGATTCAAACACGCGACCTCCTGCTGCAAACAGCGAGCTGATAGCCACTATAACTAACGACGCTTGTGACTATTTATGCAGTGCAACGTTTAAAAACTAGATGATGCCCCACACGTTGTTGCGGGATATTAGAAGAATTTTAGATATTCGTGTTGATTCATATTGATGGGCTCGCTGTAAGGAAAAATGATCTAGCACAGAGTAACTCTTGTTTGCTCAGTCCAATATCATCAAATAAAACCATTGAATTCCAATAGGCCATTCAGTCATGAGCACACGCAACATGAAATGAAATAAGGAAATATAAATGTCATAAGAAGATTCAGCACTAACCTATTTATTTCAACATGCACAAATGACATCTATGTTCTCAACTGTCACAAATGATAGTGTGTTTCCGGAGGATAATAGAATGTAGCTATAGCTGACGGACCAATTTTAAGTTGAATATTAGAATATAGCAGTTTTGCCTGCACAGTACAATTTCTCATATTTATTTCCATGACAGTAGGTATGCACCCATCAGATTAAGGTAAGCTGTGCAGAACTTACCCAATTGAATCACTGAATATGAACTATGATATTACCGACGAAGGGTATGAAGACATCGGTCTTCAAAAGCATTAATCTGGCTAAAAGAGAGTGTTTTTACCAAAAAACTAACAGATGTAGACACAGGCAGCAAAACTGTGTGTTAGCTTCTGTATCATACGATGAGTTTAAGATCTGAAAGGAAGAGAATAAGTAACCAATTAAACTCACCTGTTCAACTACATGCCTCAGTTTCTACAGAACATTACCAACTAACTGATACATTAAGATGTACACGATCATTATTTATGAGAAAGAGAGATAAAGAGAGATTAAACATATAAAATGTACAATGATCCCTTTCTTGTGGTTTGTGTGGTACTCAACCTTAACGTCATTCTAACAAAGTGGCCAATTCAATCTAGCTAGCTAATGGGGTGCTAATGCATTAAGCTAGAGAAAAATGTCGACTACATATGTGACTCATAATATAAACAGTGGCTTGTCTCTAAACATACTCAAGGAAGGCATAGTAAAAGAAACAACAGGCTAAGTGATGTAGTGAAGCAAGGTGAGGTGAACTGGAAATAAAGAAATAATCAAGAAGAACCTGGTACGAAGGGGTGATTCAAACGAATTGCAGGCAACATAAAGGGGTGCAAATTTATTTAGTCATCACGCAGGACACCTGCAGGCAATGGGTTCCAACAATGACTTCAAATTCGTCCAAGGGCAAAAAGGTTGGCCATTGTCGATTAGGGGCGCTGATAGGTAGGTGTGGTGATGACCGAACGGATCTGCTCCACCACCTAAAGAGATGAATTGCATCGTTTACTCCTGTATGAGGGAGATGGAAGTCAATCTATTTCTTCTGGAAAATTGCTAGTGGGCGGTGGTGGAATGTGATTTAATTGAGAAGGTGAAGAGGGAGAGGAGAATAAATGCGTGGGAGAGTAAATAAAAACACTACCATGTTCTGTGGAGAATATATGACCCGCTGCTGGGAGGGAGAAGAACACTGCTTGGGATGGAGTTTCACAACAAAAAAAAGGTGCAGATGACGTGGCTTCACCATATGGCTGGAAAATTCAGTAGTGGGAGGTAGCTATTTAGGAATAGAGGATAAGCTAACAACAATGCCAAAAGCAAAACATTTTTATGAAAAAGTGACTATTTATTAGAACGAGGATATTTTGTAAAAGTTGTGAACAAAAAAATTAATTCTAACATTTCTTTTGAAACACCCGAACTTCTTTTCCAATTATGAACATTTTTCAAACGCGGACGTTTTTTGAAACACTAACACATTTTCAAGAATAGGAGTTACTCTAGCGAACTTCTATATAAAACACAAATATAGTTTGAACCTTGAACATTTTACAAAAATGCGAACATTTTCTGAAAATATGAACAAATTTTGAAAACCGACAGGTACTATAACAAACATTTTTGATATTTTATCATTTTTTTGAAAACACATACAATTTTGTAATTCTAGAAAAAAAAACACAAAATTTTTTAAAAAAATGGGAATATTTTTAACAAATTTTGAACAAGAACATAAATTTATGGTTCCAAGCATTTTTTACAATAGGGGCACAAAATTTTGGGCTCGAACATTTTTTGAAAAATTGAATATATGAAAACAAAAAGAAAAAACAAACTTGGAAAAAATAAATTAATGAAACATAAAAATAATAATGAAGAGAACTAAAAAATGAAACAGAAAAGAAAAGAAAAATAAATGGAAAAAACTGAGAATAAAAAACAGGAAATTGTGAAAATCAATTCAGAAAAACCGGGTATTGTAGAACATGCATTATCTCATAATTGGGCTGGCCCATCTCGTTCGCTAGGTCGGTCGCCTCTGTGCGAATGAGTCACAATTTGTCACCAGCAAATAGGCATTTGGCGCCGTCAGCTTTTTCTCAAATTAGTGAATCCTTTTAAGTGTTTCAAACTTTGTTTTTGCAAAAAACATTGAGATATTTAAAATAAAATCTGCAAAAAAATCTGTTTTTTTTAGAAAATGTGCGAAAAATAATCATATGTAGAAATTTTGTTAAAAAAGATTGAAAAATTTGAGAAAAAAATATCACGACTCGGTAGATTACTTTTTACAAAATCTGTGATTTTTCTCATAATAGTTATAGAAAAAAATAGATGAGCTTTTTTCAAATCCGTGAACAATTGGGTTGGCCTAACAGGCGCTCGTGGTTTTTTTGTATTTGTTTCCGTTTTTCGTCAATTCATTTTTCTCCTTTCTGAAATTTATTAATCTTTTTGAAATGTGTTAAAAAATGAAATATTCTAATACCAAAAATGTACATGTCTTGAAATATTGTTTACAATTTTTAAAAATGTTGGCATTTTTGAAATTTTTGTTCACTTTTAGAAATGTCATTTAAAAAAAGAGTATAATAGTGTTTTAAAAAGTAATTGCTTTCATTTTTTTGTTCATGACCACTTGTTGGAAATTTGATAACAATTTTTACAAAAATGTGTTCAGATTTATAAAATTTTAATACATAATTTGAAATTCCAAAACTATTGACAAATCATCTATATCTAAGTAGCTAGCCTCCACTAGCCTATTTCTCTTAACATGCAAGTATGACACCTCATCATTAAACATGCATGAAGAAAGGTCCACCACAACATGCAATTATACATAATTACATGCATGGAGAAAGTTCCACCAAACATGCATGAGAATTAACCGAAAATTCATTTCTGAGCTTAGGCTCATCTGCACCCGAGCTGAATAAAAAAATCAAAACAAATACTAAAAACATTCAAAAAATCCATTTTTTGCCTAGTAGATAATTTGATGCGTAAGAACCGCTTCAATTTTTGAATCATTTGTACATCTGAGCAGCTCTCAGCAAAAAAGATAAATTTGGGGTCTCTAAAAAAGTTTACTGTTTGTGCATTGTTTTGACCCGATTTGTCCTTTTTCATGAGAGCTGCTCAGATGTTCAAATGATTTGAAAATTGGAGCGTACCTTACGTATCAAATTATCTACTAGGCAAAAAAATGGATTTTTTGAATGTTTTTAGTATTTGTTTTGATTTTTTTTCTGACCGAGTGCAGATGAGCCTGGGCACCGAAATGCTGCACTCTTTATATTATGATATTTACCTTATACAATAATCAAACACCACAAATGATATTTATTTTCAAATTTAATTCTAATATTATTAATCTACACATTCATGTTCCATACAACCAATTCTAACTGAATATATGGCCAGACATTCCCGCAACAATGTGCGGGGTATCATCTAGTTTAAAGAAATGGATAGGACATAAGAAAAAGTTCATGTTGATTGATAGTGACTGAAATTGCAGTAACAAAATCATTCAAATTAGAAAAATGTATTTTGAAAATCCTTAAAATGACCGTAGGCATGCCATTGGTTGGCATCCATGTTAGGTTTCAAAGATTTTCGACACCGTACGCAAGTTTCGACACATCCGGCCATTTCAAGGATGTCAAGAAGCAAAGTGCTCTCAGACGGAGCCTTCTGACCTATTCGGACACCCTCCATTGAATATGGTATATTTTTGAACATTGTTCAAATGACCCCAACTTTGGCAATAAGGTAGGCGTGTCCATAGTAGGCATTCATGCCAGGTTTGAACAATTTGCAACACCGTATGCAAGTTGCGACATATTTGACCATTTATCGGCCCTTTTTGATCAAGAAAACTCAAAAGAATGCAACATTTTTCAAAAATTAAAACAACTTAGAAAAGGTGACTTGAATTGGTAATACAAGCCAATTAACAAAATTGTAACCATCTCAAAGATGTCAAGACATAACGTGCTCTCACACACATCCTTCTAGCCTATCCAAACACCCTACGTTGAATATAGTGTTTTTTTGGACGTCCTTGAAATGACCCCAAATTTTTTCACCAGGTGGAAATGTTCATTAGACATCCATGCCGGGTTTGATTGACTTCCAACATAGTATGCATGTTGCGACACGTCCGACCATTTATCGGTCATTTTCAACGAGAAAACTCCTGAAATGCAAAATTTGTGAAAACACCAAACAACTTGGCATGGTCCATTGAATTAGTCATACAAGGCCATGGAAAAAATGAACCATTTCAAGGATGTCGAGAAACAACATGCTTTCAGACGTAGCCTTCTAGCCTACCCGAACACCGTCCGTTCAACAAGTCTATTTTTGGACATTCTTTTAATGTCACAAACTATAGCAAGCACGTGGGCATGCTCATGGTATGTATTCATGTCGGGCATTAATGATTTTTGACACCGTATGTAAATTTCAACATTTCCGGCCATGTATCAACCTTTTTTGACCGGAAAAACTTCTGAAAATAAAAAAATTGTCGAACACCAAAATAACTTGACATGGTGCCTTGAATTAACTATACAAACCAATGAAAAAATTGGGGTCCTTTGACAGATGTCGATAAATAACTTGCTCGCAAACGGAGTCTTCTAGCCTATCTGAACATCATACATTGAACAAGGTGTATTTTTGTACATTCTTGAAATAACCCCAACCTTTGCGACCAGGTGGGCAAGCCCATGATAGACATCCAAGCCAGGTTTGAAGGAGAAAGTATTTAAAATTAAAATTTAAACATGCATTTTTTAACATAAAGAAAAAATACAAAGGGACTAAATTGAAAACATTTTTTCTTCTAAACAAAATTTAATAAATATTTGAAGGAAAAAAGAGTTTTAAATCATAATTAAAAAACGTTACTTATAACTATTATTTTGGTATTCCAAACAATATGTTATTTTTTATAATGTTAAAATGAATAATAAAGTTCAAACAGAAGAAAAATGAATTACTAAAAACTAAAACATATCCAAAAAAAGAAAAGAAAAAGAAAAAAAGCAAAAAGCGGCAGATTGCTGCTGTTTCACACAAGAGGAGTGGCGGAGCGACGCGTTTGGGCTGGCCCGTTTTTTATATTTTGAAAAGTTTTCTGAAAAATAGAGATATTTTCTGAAATTCCCGTACATTTTAGGAATTTATGAAAAATAAAAACACATGATTATTTTTATATATTTTGAAATTTTTCTTTAAAATGCGATAAGTTTCATAAATTGCAAACCATTTTTCAAAAAACGAACATTTTTTGAAATTCCCAAACAGTTTGTGAAAATGCGTACATTTTCTGAGTTTGAGAAAATTTGAAAACAGGGACATTTTTAGCATTCTAAACAATTTTCGAAGAGAAAGAACATTTTTGGAAAGTCACATACAATTTTTGAATGATTTTTAAAAAGTATCACTTTTTAGAATTATGATTTATTTTGAACTTTCAAACATTTTAGAAATAATGAATATTTTTTAAAGTTTTGAAAATAAAAAAGAAACAAAAAAGGAAAGAGCAGAAGACCCGAACTACATACATAAAAAACGAGTTGGTTCAACTTCTTGTTGGCATTGCTGTGTCGATGGTGATTGGTGAGGAAGCTTGCTTCTCTCTCGGTCTCTCTCCTTGAAAGAGCCACTCGGTTTTCTCAGAGTTAAGACGATGACGATTCTGCCAACGGGACCTTTTCTTCCAGACGGAATTTGTAAGGGACTCACTAGTTCTTCCTCTATGGATCAATGGTGGCTACAGGTTCAATTTGGTACAGCTTGGAGAAGGAAAAAAAGGGGAACCAGATTACAGATGGATACTCACACACACGCCGCCACCGCCAATGCCTGATCCTAACCGGGATGCCTCCACACCTACTCTTCCCTGCCCTATATGCTTACTGGCGTTGCTGTCTTGGGATCG
Organism: Elymus sibiricus; assembly: GCA_039707655.1. NCBI lineage: Eukaryota > Viridiplantae > Streptophyta > Magnoliopsida > Poales > Poaceae > Elymus > Elymus sibiricus. Next base: position 67,727,899 of record CM077663.1, on the reverse strand, counting down.
AACATGTATGACACCCACTAGGGTCCTGTTAACCGGTGGTTGGGCCTTCTCTCCCTTCGCGGCCTGCTGGGCTTCATGCTCTCCCTCCCTGGGCCTTGGGTCGATGCTGCTCTGCTTGTTAGGTCGTCGTCACCACCTCCTTCTTCAGAACCAGCTTGTCCCCAAGCTGGATCACGCGGGAACCGGCCCTGCGGGTCATCAAGATCTTCCCAAGTGTCCGACGATGCATCATCTCCTTGCCACCGAATGAGACCTTGCTCCTTGACCTTGCGTGCCCCTTGGTGCCAGCGGCGATCCAGCAACTGCCCCGGGGTGTTGTTGATCTCTGCATTAGTGGGAAGATTGGAAGAAGCACTGGTACCTGGTGTCAGGGCATGCCTGAGCTGCGAAACATGAAACACCGGAAATATGGAGGAGTTGGCCGGCAACTGGAGCTCGTAAGTCACGTCGCTGATGCGCCGAATTACCAGGAATGGCCCAAAGAACTTGAAGCTCAGCTTGTGGTTTGTGCGGCAAGCCACGAAAGTTTGAATATATGGTTGGAGCTTCAGGAAGGCATGGTCACCAACCTGAAATTCCCTCCATGATCGTTTCTTGTCTGCCTGGTCCTTCATGATTTGCTTGGCCCGAACCAAATGCTGACGGAGGGCATCTTGCATCTGCTGCCTCTCGTCGAGCCATGCGTTGAGCTCGGGTATTGGAGTTGCTTGGTACGGCATGATGCCCAATTGCCGTGGTTCTTGGCCGTAGACGACCACAAACGGTGTTTTGCCCAAGGTTGAATGAAATGTGGAGTTGTACCAAAACTCTGCAAGCGCCAACCACCTGCTCCAACTGCTTGGTGCCCCTTGGACGAAACAACGCAAATACGTCTCTAGGCACTGCTTGGTTTGTCCGTCCGTCTGCGGGTGATGTGAGGAACTCATCTTCAATTCCACTCCCTGCAATTTGAATATGGCTTGCCACACCTTGCTGGTGAAAACTGCATCCCGGTCCAACGCCAAAGCTTCTGGCAGCCCATGCAGACGATAGATTTGATCGATGTACAACTGGGCTATGTGCTGAGCAGTATAAGGGTGAGTGACTGGTAGGAAATGGGCGTACATGGAAAAAGTGTCCACCACGACCAAGATGCAATTTGCCCTTCCCGATTTGGGAAGCCCCTCAATAAAATCCAAAGAAACCAAGTCCCAACAACGGTTAGCCACGGGCAGGGGATGGAGCAGCCCCGGATACGGTGAACGGCCTGGCTTGGCTTGTTGGCAAATCTGGCAGGTTTGGACATGCAGTTTGATCTGTGCTTTCATCCCGGACCACGCAAATAGCCTTTTGATCCTGCTATAAGTCGCGGGAAATCCGGAGTGACCACTGACGGCGCTGTCGTGGAGCGCCCGCATGATTTGTGTCTGCAATTTGGCGTTGTTCCCCAGCCACACTCGCCCCTTGAATCTGAGGATGCCTTGTTGCAAGGTAAATTTCCCCCCTGCGACTGGTGCAATTGCCAACTGAGTGATGAGTTGCTATGCCTTAGGGTCACGCTCATAACCTTGTATCACCTCCTGAAGCCACGCGGGCTGACATGCTGTTATAGCGTTCAGTTGTTGTGGTGCGTGGACGGGCCGTCTGGACAAGGCGTCCGCTACGCTGTTCTCGGTCCCTTTGCGGTAACAGATTTTGTATTGGAGACCCAGCATTTTAGTGAAAGCTTTTTGCTGCCAGGGTGTATGCGACCTTTGCTCCTCGAGATGCACTAGGCTTTTTTGATCAGTCATGATGGTGAATTCTGAGAATTGTAAGTAGCCCCGCCACTGATCGACTACGAGTACCGTGGCCAAATACTCTTTCTCATAAGTTGACAGCCCCTTAGTTCGAGGCCCCAAAGCCTTGCTCAGGTAGGCAATGGGGTGCCCCCTGCTGTAGCACTGCTCCAACTCCGTACTCACACGCGTCCGTCTCGATGATGAATGGTTTGGTGAAGTCCGGCAAGGCCAGAGTAGGGGCTGTGGTTAGTGCCTGCTTCAGTGCCTCAAAAGCTTCCGTTGTGGCTGATGTCCAGTGAAAGGGAGTGTTCTTGCGTAGCAGTTGGGTGAGGGGCCGCGTGATCGTGCCAAAGTGGCGAACGAACCACCTATAGTACCCAGCGAGCCCTAGGAAAGCGCGCAACTCTTTAACTGACGTTGGTGTTGGCCATGCCGCTACTTCGCTGATCTTGCTCCTGTCCGTAGACACTCCTGCTTCTGAAATTGTGTGCCTGAGATAGTTCAGTTCTCTGCGTGCAAACTCACATTTGGATTGCTTGACCACCCACTTGTCTTTCCTCAGCAAATCAAAGACCTCCCTTAGATGTTGCAGGTGCAGCGAGAAAGAAGTACTGAATACCACAATGTCGTCGAAGAATACCATCGCACACACACGCAAAACTGGGTGCAGCGTCGTGTTCATGGCCCCCAAGAAGGTTGGAGGTGCTCCGGCCAGACCAAAAGGCACCACTTTAAACTCAAAGTGTCCTGAATGGGTTTGGAATGTCGTTTTGTGCTCTTCACCTGCCGCAAGCCTGATCTGGTGGTACCCTGCCCGACGGTCAAGTTTGGAAAACCATCTTGCCCCTGCCAGCTCGTCGAGGATCTCTTCGATTATGGGCACTGGGTAGCGGCTGACAATGGTCATGGCGTTGAGTTTTCTATAATCCACGCACATGCGCGAGGTTCCATCTTTCTTTTTGACCAAGATGATGGGCGAAGAGAATGGGCTGTTGCTCTTTTGAATTATCCTTGCCTTCAGCAACTCCAGAATTTGCCTCTCAATCTCGTCCTTCAACTTTGGCTTGTGTCTATACGGTCTGATGTTAATTGGTTGTGCCCCCTGCATCAGCGGTATTTTGTGATCACATTCTCTTCTCGGTGGCAGCTCTGTGGGTTCCATGAAAAGGTATTCGTATTCTAGCAGGATTTGAACAACTTCTGGTGGTAGCTCTTCAGTGTGCACTGCCACCAGCTGATCTGATGTCTCTGAGAACTGCAATTGCAGTGCAAATGCCGACACTGAATTCTTCAGAATGCTCGCCAGTTGCAGGCTGGACAGCACTGAGCATGTTGGTTGTTTGGCTGCGACCCCTTGCATAGTGATCGTGCCGCTTCGGTCCTCGATTTGCATGCACCGGCGCGGTCAATCGATCAACATGGGACTATGGTACTCTAACCAGTCCATGCCCAAGAGACGTCATATGATCCCAACGGCAGTACTTTGAAATTGCTGGTGAACGCATGCCCCTGAGTGTACCACTGACAATCCAGTACCTCTTTAGTGCAATGCAGTTCGGCTCCATTGGCTACTGAAACTCTGATTGATCTTGGCATTCCTTGCACCCCTCGGAGGCATGGCAACAGTTGATGAGAAACGAATGAGGCAGAACTGCCCGAATCCACCAACATGAGCACCTCTTGCCCCTGAAGCCAACCATGAATCTGCAGGCAGCTGGGTGCCTATGTGCCGGCTACTGCATGCACCGATAGGTGCCATATCTGTTCAGGGGGCATGTTCTCTGCTTGCTCGTTTGCCATATCGTCAGCAGAGAGAGCCGTCTCCAGGTTGAACAGCTCGAGCAGTTCTTCGATAACGTGCAACTTCACCGTTGGGGGACAAATGTGGTCATGTCCCCATCGCTCGCCACACTTGAAACATAGCCCCTTGGCGCGGCGATAATTACGGAGCGTCGTTATCCTGGTTGCATCCATGCCGGTACGCGCCCCGTCTGCTCCACGACGATCATCGGCCGTCGGAGAGGGTCCGGTCGCTCGAGCCGGTGGCGTGGGGAGCAGGAGAGGTGGCGGTGCGCGTGCGCGGCTGTACGGCGAATGCTCCAACTGCTCACCGCAATGGTACCGCTGTCCCTTGGCCACTTCCTCTTGAAGAATGGCCAAGGCACACGCCGTGTCCAGGTCGGCCGGCCTTTGCACCATGACTACCGCGCGAATGTCGATGCGGAGTCCCTCCACGAACCTCGTCAGAAAGTACAATGGATGGGTAGCATCAGAATATGAAATAAGATGATTCATAAGTGATTCGAACTGCTCAATATACTCTGCGATAGAAGAATTTTGTTTAAGAGCATAAAATTGCCGGATCAACAATTGATGCCGATCGCGACCGAAACGGGTGCAGACTAAATCACAGAATCCTTCCCAGTCCAGCGGGCTCAGTTTTGGCTGAACTGACTGAAGCCAGATCGCCGTCGCTCCCGAGAAATGCAGAGTTGCCATAGGGACAAAGTCGGTTTCATGGATTTGAAACATGGTGAAGTACTGGTCGCACATGGTTTTCCAAATCTTCGGATTCTCACCCGAAAATTGGGGGAAATTGATCGTGGGCGGAGTATGGCCCATACTCGCTACAATCTGTCCCGAGAGTAAACCAGAATTCGGCAATGAGGGATCGGAGCGCTGAGATAGAGGGGTCTGGAAATCAGGCGTACCATTGGGCGGAGGGGCTACCGGGAAAGAATCCACTACTAGGGAAAACCCTAGCAGTAGCGCGGGTATTTGGTGTATCAGTAGCGCGGGTACCCGCGCTACTGATACGGCGCTACAGCTAACGTTTAGCAGTAGCGCGTTTTGACACGCGCTACTGCTATACCTACTTAGCAGTAGCGCTTTCCGTACCAGCGCTACTGCTAAGTCCTTTAGTAGTAGCGTTTTCCTGTCCAGCGCTAAAGAGCACTACTACTATATTTTCTCATATCTTTTTTTTGCTACGTATTTGCGATGTTTCTATACAGGTTTCATACAGTATTCTAATCATATCATAAACATGCAATATGCTCATCATATCATACACATAATAGTCTCATCATATCATCCAACACAAATCATGTCGTCACGTCATAATCACGATATAGCTATACAAGTTACATGACATGTCTCATCATACATAATGTAGTACTTCTTGAGGCGTCGGTTCGTATCCCTCTCTCGCACTAGCGTGAACCTAAACTAACTACTGGCTGTCGCTCGGAAAGCGGAAACCGGTACACCTGGGCCTGACACTCCGGCCACTCGTCGGATACTCCTGGCGTAGCACTTCTTCGCCATCGATGATCTATGCACCTGCATTGTCACATGAGTTGATGATATGCAACATATATAGTTGAGCAACAAAAAGAGACAGACTTGGCAAAAATAGAAGCAACATATCATAAGCATACAAAGTTCATCGTACCCAAAATGCCCTAACTAGAGTGATCTTCGCTAGTTGAGGAGGACGGTTTAATTACATCACAAATAAAGTTTCGTCGTGCATAACTCAAAGTTCCGTCATAGAGAAAGTATGGACTAAACGGGCACATTGTCATATATCGTCAATCACTCCAACATGTCGTGCCATCCATGCAAGTCAGGGAGATAGTCCCCGAGCGCAGTGAAAGGCTTCAGGTCGAGACGCTGAGTGGCTACGCGTGTTCGGACGTCTTCCCGTGACATTTGCCCTTCTTCGTAGAACATCCCTGTTTTTTTGAGGACCTCCTTCATGATGATTTGGGCAAGTTCACGTTGGATGTGATAGAACTCAGCTCGGAGTCGATGATCCGGGATATCTCCTAGGTTCTTTGCCCATTGCAGAATATGGGCATCGCCGGATCTAGGTGACATGCGAAGGTTCTGCTGATCCCGTCTGAACTCCTGCATGTGGTGGAGGACATAGAATCCATCACTGATAGTACCACTCGGTTGCTGGATGCAGCAGAAGTCAGTCTTATGGCCGAAGCAGGGCGCGCGGTTCCTTGTCTTCCTGAGCGTGATCTCTCCACCCCGTACGCCGTACGTAAAGATAGCACTGTCGAGAACAGACTTGATGTGGGTGTAATCCTTTTTCCTCATGTTCTTCGACGAGTCCAAGTAAAGAGCGTGGGAGACTCGGGGGTAAAGGATGATGAGGATGGCGCGCCCGTCGCTGCGCAAAATAAGTACACCTCAAATTAGCCTCCATGCGTGCAAATGAAATGATTGAAATCGAAGGAAGGATATTCGCGCGGATGACTTACATGGGATGATAAGGCACGAGAATCGTCTCCTTGTCCTTATTGCCGACCATGAAGTCGGCGATGTAGTTACTCGCGTATTCACGGTGCTTTTTGCAGACTGCCAAGAAGCTCTCGTGCATGAAGTACGGGTCAGCGACACAGATATAAGGTATCTGCTCAATCCTGATGATGTAGTTCATGTACAAGGCAAAAAGGCGGACAAACGTAAAATCCAGCTTTTTCAAGTGAAACATGTCGAAGATGTAATCGAATCGAAGGAAGAACTTTTCCGCGGGGAATGTGTCGACGTACAACCTTTGCTGCGGCACGTTAACCACGTAGAGCGGGTATCCTGGATTTTGCGAGGCGATCAGGCTTTTCTCTCTTCGCAGCACATCGTCATGAAGTCTCCTGAGATCGCCGTATATGGCCTCTACCGCTGCCTTATTAGGTAGGATTGGTTCACCGGGGATATGGTATTTCGCCGCACCCATGACAGGTATACGGTCTTGAACCCGAGGCTGCGGAGGCGGCTGGATCATAGAAGCAGCTTTGTTGCCTTTCCTCGCTCTCTTCCTATGCTTCTTTGCTACTGGAAGGTCGTCTATAATACGTTCAGCCTCCGGAGGCGGCAATTCAGGCACCGACTCATGATGCTCAAACCCTGAGTACTCATACTGCTGAGCCATCAATCCTCCGTCGTCATTGGTGCCGGTATTGAGATACTGTAGAGTGTCATCGTCATCCTCATCGATGGCATCGATATCATGCATTGCTTCTTCGGCGGCGGCGACGTCATCAACGACTAATGGAGCCTCTTCCTCACCCCGTCCGCTATCACCCGGCACGATAGGCGACGCTAATTGGGTAGGTGGGGTGTTGATGTTCATACCTTGCTGAGGCTGCGTGGTCGTGGGTGTGCTCCCGGCCGCCTCCAGACGAAGCAGACTCTTTGGCCACAACATGACCCACCTCTTGCAATCGCCAAGCCGCCGCGGGGTCTCGTCGTTGTCTCCCCCTAGTACCGGAGGACCCAAATTCTCGTGGCCCGGTTTGACACTGGCCACGGAAACCTTGAAGACGTCAGGGGGGATCGGCCGGCTGTGGAACAATTGTTCCTTCGGCTTCACTATCGTCGCCTTCCCCACGTCCACCTTCTGGCCGCTGATGGTGTACAATATGGTGCACGGGGTTACGTCGGCCTGCAAAGACATGTCTGCGACGTGAGACATCCGAAAGGCAATGGAAACGGGAGATTACACATTTATTGAAGAGGGCCGGTGTGACAGGTACCGTGAGGTCGTCGAGCTCAGCCAAAGACGAAGCACCGCCGAGCACGTCCGAGACGGAGGACGGGCTGCTATGAGCAGGTGCGGGAGCCGGTGCAGGAGCTGGTGCAGGAGCAGGTGCAGGAGCAGGTGCGGGAGCCGGTGCAGGAGCTGGTGCAGGAGCAGGTGCTGGTGCAACGCTAGTCGAGCTGCTCCCGAAGAAGTTGGAAAGGGGAAAGTCCGCTGCCTCTTTATTTGGATTTTGCCTGCTCCAACTGACGATATCCGGAACCAAGACACCATACGAAGCTGCAATATCCTGTTTTGCGGCAGCTACCGCTGCTGCGACCGCAATCGCAACCTTCTTGTCGATGTTTTCTTCATTTAACCTCCGTCTTTCCTTTCTCACCTCCGTGGTCTCACGGTAGTACTTCTTCCACGTGGCGCCGTCTCCGACGCCGTGCACGCGTCCATACGACGGCCGGGTGTCCACCGGGAGTCCTTTCAATATGTTCAAGGCCCGGTTGAATGGGGTGTCCCACTTGGGCCTCGCCAACGCCTCAGACGGCGAGTCGCTTTCGGCCGCGATCCTGTGCTGCTCTCTTTGCAAAAGGAACAAGGATCATTTACAAATATGACTAAACGTGCAGTCGAATTGATCAGAAGCTAAAATTAGGGGGTAAATTAAAAATTACCAGCAGTCTCATGAACTCCGTCGTGACCGCGTCCGTCTCGAAAACCTTCTTGACTGGGTCCCAATGGTACCGGGCCCTGAGGACGTCACGCTCCTGCGGGACGGTGAACTCCGCCAAGGGGTCTGGGATGCCCAGACTTTCGCGTTCCGCGTCCTCCTTGGCCCATATGGACCTCTTCCCCGTGTAACCACGGCTTCCGAGGTGGTGGCACCCCATGTTCCTCTCTTGAAGCCCCTTCATGTACTCCGACTTTTCTTTGGCAGCTTCGGCAACGCAAGCCGCCTTGAATATTTCAAACTGCTCTTCCGTAATTGTCGGATTATCCTTTACAATCTCGGAGTAGGGTTCCTTTTTGTCGATGATCCTTGCTTTCACCCTTACTTTCCAGGCGGACAACGCGCCGCTAAACTTGCCCATGGTGCGTCTGTTTATCTTCTTCATTGCCGGGTCTTTATCTGGATTTTTATATTTGATTTCATCCCGGCCCGGGAACAAGAACACCTGGTGCAGCTTCGTTAGGAGGGACCGCTTCATATCTGGTATCTTCCATAGTTTCGCATCGTTGATGGTGGCGGTTGCCCGTAGGATGCAGCCTATTTGATTGCCGAAGCACGCGCGCGCTTCCGCAGGCTCTTTTGGCTCAAAATTGCCGTCGTCCACCTCCGTGACCACCAGTCTAGTAGTGATGAGCTGGTTTGGGCGCCGTTGCCTCTTTGGTTTCGGTTCTATACCAGCTTCGCCAGTCTCGGTGCCGGTCTCGGCGCCGATGTCAGTCTCAGCGCTGGTCTCGGCGCCGGTCTCGGCGCCGGTGTCAGTCTCAGCGCCGGTCTCGGCGCCGGTCTTGATGTCGGTCTCAGTCTCGGATGTGACAGGTGGGCCCTGCAACAACCGTTGCTCATCGAGAAGGTTCAAATAGGCGTCTGCCGCCGCGTAGACTTTGCAATCACCAGAACCCTGTCCTTCATCGTTGCTAGCCATGTTTCCTACGATTAAATCTAGTCAATTAATTCTAGACCTAATAAAATGAATAATGACATAAAAAAGGCCAATGTTTTGCAGGAATGTTGATTCATTCCCGTTGCGGCAAATCCCGAGCACTCGATATGTCCTAGTTTATAGCACAAGTCATGCCGAAATTCACGGAAAATTTCGGCATGACCTTTGCTACAAACTGGACAAATAGAGCGCCTGAAATTTGCCGGAACGGAAATGAATCAACATTCCGGCAAAACATAGGCCACCTGGAATCATTCCCTGCAAACAACAAAAGGCCACTTGGGCACAATCGAACCACTTCAATGTTGCATATAACAGGACCACTTAAGAACTTGTACATGAGCAACTACAACAGTAGATAAACATGAGCAAACACTATTGAGGAATTTGCATATAACATGACCACTTCAAATTTGCATCTCCTAGTGTTTGACACTTCAAGAAAATCTACACAAATCTCATGCTCTCTCAAACTCAATTCAAAAACCAAATATAGATGGATGAACCCTAGAAACCTAGAACCTTTACATATTTTTGTCCTAATAAAAATTATGTCCTAATAAGAATTCTGAACACTAGAACTCAATTTCTGTCCTAATAAAAATTATGAACCCTAGAACTCAAATTATGTTAAACCTTACTGTTCGCACACGAACACGTCAACGTGTACCCGCAGGGCCGGGGGTGATGCACCGCAACTCGCCCCGCGGGAGGCCGGCTCACAGCGCGATACGCAAGACAGTAAGCCGGCGCTTTTGAGACCAGACGCCCCAGTTCCTCGGGAGGGATCCCGTCGGAGGAAGCCGGCGACGATTGGCTGAACCGGGTCGATTCGCTCGCCCCCGGCTCGGTTGTCGATATCCGATGAACTTACGCGAAGTCGCCGAATAACGGAAACATGAACAAGGGTTAAGGGGTAAAAAGTAGGTTGTATTGATATGTCGATTGTTTGCTTGATTCAATCGGCCATCACCTCCCACATATATATGAGGCGGCTGGACTTCCCGTGCAAGTAAGAGATTCCTACACGGATTACAAGTTACAATCAGAGTCGGTTTCTAGCCTTAACTAGGTAAGGCACCCGCCAGGGCCGTCTTGGGCTCGGACTCTCTGTTGGGCCGGCTTACAGTGTGAGCCGCCGAAAGCATGGGCCGGCCTTGTTCTTCTAAGTCCATCCTTAGCTTCTCGCAGTCAGCTTTCCTTCTCCTGAGCCATAGAGCCGGCTTATAGAGCCGGCTTTCTGAGTCGCCCTTTGCTCTTGGCTTCCTGAGTCGCCCGTGGCTCTCGGCTTCCTGAATCGCCCTTTGCTCTCGGCTTCCTGAGTCGCCCGTAGCTCTTCAGTGTTGATGCCAGTTCACTTTGCTTCATAATCCGCCGCTTTGCTAGTTAGCCGCCTTGCCGGGTCTCGATGGGCACGGTACCACCGCTCTGGGCATGGCTAGTGCCGTACTACGAGTCATCTTCGTGCTGGGTCATCGTCATCTGCCGAGTCCCGGTCTTGCCAGCTTTTAATAATCTTGCGAACTGAGACATAACATGATCAACAGCCCTTGAACAACGCCGGCTCAATATGATAGCGGCGGCTCATCGTCTTTGTCAGAGCCGCCGGTACCGTGAAGCTGAATCCATGACGAGCCGGCTTTGACCTTGAGCTGATTTCTGTAGTCGGGTTACTGAGTCATTGAGCCGATAACCTGCCTCTCTGGGCGGCTGTATCTCCTTCACATTGGCGCCTTTCCAGCAGTGATCCTTGAGCCGTTGCCAGCCGAGTCATCGCCACACCGGGTCATCCTCTGGGGCGAGTCATCAGCCTTGAGTCGCCTTCTGCCAAAAATGAGTGCTAACATATGCCCCCATGTTTTCTAGCAGAGCTTGCGTGCTAGAAAATATTCCATGTAGGATTTTTTACTAAGGGCGATGCTTATGTTCATTGGCCATGTGGTCTAAGGGTGATGTTTATGCTCATCGGTCATTAGCATGATCTCAGGCGGATTGCCACACACTTGGGTGGAACTTCTTTAAGTATTTCCCGTTGATAGCTCGAGGTAGTAAGTCGCCCTCCAAAGTCTTAACCAGATAAGAGTTACCGGGTGTTATTCTGGCGACCCGCAATGGTCCTTCCCAACTTGGTGACCACTTGCCAAATTTCCGGCTTCTGGAGCCGACTGGTAGTATAACTTTCCACACTAAGTCGCCAACTTGAAAATCCTTGAGCCGGACTCTCTTGTTGTAAGTCTTTGCCACCCGCAACTTCTCTTTCTCAATGTCCCTTAGAGCCTTTAATCGTTTGTTGGCCACATCGTCTAGGTTATCCACCATTAAGCCGTAGTAGTCTTCGGCCGACAAATCGTTCTGCTTAGCAAACCTTAAGGCGGCCAGATTCACCTCAACTGGTAAGACGACCTCTTGCCCATATACCAACTCAAAAGGAGTCACCTTGGTAGCCCCGTGCCTTGAGACCCGGTGAGCCCATAATGCTTCGGACAGTACCTCATGCCACCGCCTTGGATGGTCTTTGATCTTTTTCTTAATCAATTTGATCAAGATCTTATTGCTAGACTCAGCCTGTCCATTGGCTTGAGCATAATACGGAGATGAACTGAGCATCTTGATCCCAAGTGATTCGGCAAACTGTTTAACCTCCTTTGCCATGAAGGAAGTTCCTTGATCCGTGGTGAGAGTCTGTGGAATACCGAATCTGTGAACAATATACTCAGTAATGAATTGAATTACCTCCTTGTGAGTCATGTTCCTGAGAGGTACTGCTTCAGACCACTTGGTGAAATAATCTGTGGCAACCAACACAAACTGATGCCCTTTTGATGAAGCCGGGTGAATCATACCGATAAAGTCAAGTGCCCAACCCCGGAAGGGCCACGGTTTTATGATAGGATTGAGCTTGGAAGCCGGAACTAGCTGGATATCCCCAAACTTCTGGCAAGCATCGCACCCCTTGTAGTACTTGAAGCGGTCATTGATCATCGTCGGCCAATAAAATCCGGCTCGCCGGAGCATCCACTTCATCTTGTGGGCCGACTGATGTGTTCCACATAAGCCGTCATGTACCTCTCCCATGGCGACTCTAGCTTGATCCTCGTCTAAGCACTTAAGCAGAAGACCATCAGCCGTTCGGCGGCATAAGTCGCCATTATCCAGTGTATACTTGAGAGCAAGTCGCCGAACGGTTCTGTCTGTTTTCTGACTCGGGTTCTTCAGATAACTCACAATAGGTGCTCTCTAGTCAGAAATCCGGGTTGCCCCTTCCTCAGTAGCCGATTCATCTGAGCCGGCTTCTTCTCTATCAGCCGGCTTATCTAGGCCGGCGTCTCCCTTATCAGCCGGCTCGCCTGAGCCGGTTTTTCCTTCGCCAGCCGACTCACCTGAGCCGGCCTTCTCTGAGTCAGCAGCAATCAGCATCGGCTTTTCTGCTATGAAGAACATGCCTCTGTCAACATGATAGCCTGATGCCTGTTGCGCTCACTCATTGGCGAGCCAATTATCCTGCCTAGACACGTGAGAGATAGAAAAATAATCCAAACTTGCTATAATGTCTAAGCATCTGTCAAGGTACATATTGAGTGATTCGTCATTGCACCGAAACACCTTTGCCACTTGTTGAACAACTAGTAACGAATCACCGTATGCCTTGATATGAGAGACCCCTGTATTGACTAAAAGCTCGAGCCCGAATAGAAGTGCTTCATATTCGGCTTGATTGTTAGTACAAAAGTAGTTAAGCCGGCAGGAGGCCTCAAATACAGTACCGTGGGGCGAGATGTATGCAACGCCGGCTCCCTGCCCATTCTTGCAAACTGAGCCGTCAAAATAGAGCCGCCACGGCTTAGCCGACACAACGTGTAAGCCGGCTTCTTGCTCCGGGTCAATCCGATGCTCAACAATAAAATCAGCTACGACCTGGCCTTTCATAGATTTGAGAGGTTCATAAGCCAAGTCATACTCAATTAACCCATATGCCCACTTGCCGATTCGCCCGCTGAGAATCGGCCTTTGAATCATGTGTCTGAGAACATCGGTCTGACCCACCACCTTACACTCACTAGATAAGAGGTAGTGGCGTAGCTTGGTGCAAGCATAATAAAGGGATAAGCATAATTTTTCCACAGAGCTGTATCTTGACTCGGCGTCTATCAAACGGCGGCTTAGGTATGTGATGACATACTCCTTCCCTTCGGCCTCTTGGGTTAAGGCGGCTCCTATTACTCTCTCTTCAGCAGCAATGTAGAGCCGGCATGGCTGACCGTGAGCCGGCGCCCTCAGAACCGGAGGGGTTGATAAGCACGTCTTTATCCTTTCAAATGCCTCTTGCTGTTCTGCCCCCCAAGTAAATTCATCATCGTTCTTAAGCCGAAGAATCTGAGTAAATGCATCGACTTTCCCAGACATGTTAGCAATAAACCGCCTCAAATAATTGACCTTGCCGAGGAACTTCTGCATGTCTCTTTTGCAAGCCGGCGCCTGCACCTTTTGAATAGCTCTAACCTTTTCCGGGTCAACCTCTATGCCATGCTCATGTATTATGAAACCCAGAAACTTTCCAGCTGACACGCCAAAGGCACACTTCAATGGATTCATCTTGAGCCCATACTTCCTCATCCTTTCAAACGTAAGTCGTAAGTCGGCCAAATGATCTAACTCGCCGTCCGACTTGACTATCACGTCGTCAATGTAGACTTCCAGTACGACTCCAAGAAGGTCATGAAATATTAAGTTCATCGCTCTTTGATAAGTAGCACCAGCGTTCTTTAATCCAAAGGTCATCACTACCCACTCAAATAGACCAACAAAACCGGGGCAGCGAAATGCCGTTTTAGCCGAATCTTCTTCGGCCATGAATATCTGGTTATACCCTGCGTTACCATCCAAGAAGCTGATGATCTTGTGTCCTGAGGCTTCGTTGATAAGCATATCAGCTATTGGCATAGGATATTCGTCTTTGGGCGTAGCTCGATTTAAATCTCTGAAGTCTATGCATACCCTTATCTTTCCTGACCCTTTCTTCTCAACTGGGACAATGTTTGAAACCCACTCAGCATACTTGCAGGGCCGAATAAACTTTGCTTTTATAAGCCGGCCGATCTCTTCCTTGACCCGGCCATATATCTGTGGGTTGAACTTTCGAGCCGGCTGCTTGTAAGGTCTAAAGCCGGCTTTGATGGGTAACCGATGCTCAACGAGCTGGCGGCTTAACCCAGGCATCTCATGATACTCCCACGCGAAGCAGTCTGCATACTCTCTGATCAGGGCGACTAACTCCTGCTTATAGCCGGCTTCCAGATTCCGGCTTACAAACGTCGGCCTTGGCACCGTGCCGTCTCCGAGGTCCACCTCTTCAAGCGGGTCAGCCGACGTAAAGCCTTGCCCCGATTTGTCTAAGTCGCCAGGCTCTTCAATGGTCTCAAACATATCGTTCCTGTTGGCCCGATACTTGTCAAGCCGGCTTTGAAGCCACTCATCGTTGTTATCCATTCACTTGAGTCTGAGCCGGTTTTCACCAACCGGCTTTAGAGATACTGGCACGAACCCATCCCGGGTTGCACTCAGGAAGTCAAACCCGGACAAGTCACGCCCCGAAAGACATGTAGCAGTGGAGTGTTGCCAGTCAACTAGTGACTCGGCTAATGCAATGCAGGCCGAGTTATCTGCAGGGACGACTTCTACTTCATCGTCGACCCACTGAACCAGCTGTTGGTGCAGAGTAGACGGAACGCACTGGTTTGCATGCAACCAATCTCGTCCTAGTAGCACATTGTAGTTCCCTTGCACCTCAGCAACGAAGAAGGCAGTAGCCAGGGTCTTGCTTCCGACTGTAAGCTCTAGACTGATAACCCCTTTAGCTTCCACTCCTTCTCCGCCTTCGAACCCGTTGAGTACCATGTTCGTCTTCATCAAATCATCTTCATCAAGTTGTAACTTTTTGAAGACTGAATAAGGCATTAGATTGACTACAGCACCTCCATCAACCATCATCCTGGTAACCGGCTTCCCATTGATGTGCCCTCTGATTAGGGGTGGGCACAGTCACACCGAAAACCGAAAAACCGAACCGAACCGAACCGATTTAACCGATTTGTGTGTTTATTCGGTGTATGGTTTTTTGGTTCGGTGGCAATTTCGCTTGCTATTCGGTGTTCGGTGCAACTTCGGTTTCCTGCGGTCACAAACCGAAATAACCGAAGAAACCGTTATTATATACGATGGACGTACCCGTATATGAATGTGGCTGTGACGTGTGAGCGGCTGAGCGCAGCCCATTTGTCCTTCGGCCCAACAGCCTCTGATTTACCTAATGTAAATATATAATCACCCCACGTTCACACGAGTCCGTGAAACCTAGCCATCGCCCATCTCTTCATCCCTTCGTCAGGCGGCGCCATCTCCTCTTCAACCCTAGACGCGCGATCAGCTACTCATCGAGCCGGCTCTGGCGAGTCGGCGCTCCGCAGCCAGCAACAAATCCTTTTGTTGCGATGGACGGACATAAGCCATCCGCTAGCTTATCCAAGTTCTAATCTCTCAAATCTCAATACAAGTAGCTAGTACACTACCTAACGTAACTCCATGCTAGTGATTAGTTTGATCTACTACTACTAGGAATATTTTAGTATTGTTTTGCATGAAACGATTGTCATGAGCTAGTGTATCAGCAAGTATTTATACGATTTCTATCCACATATCTTCTTGTGTGCATGCTGCTCATGAGTCGTGGCTCTGATTGGTGCATGCACTTCGGTTTTCCGGTTAACCGAATAAACCGAACCGATATATTTTGGTTAATATGGTTCGGTTGCTAATTTTTGTGTGATTATTTCGGTTGCCATTTCTACAAAACCGAAATTATAAAAAACCGAATAAACCGAACCGTAATAACCATATTAACCGAACGCCCAGCCCTACCTCTGATATACAAAGGCTTGAGATGCTTAACCGGTTCCTCCGGCTTCTCGAAGATAGCGTTCTTGGGTCCAAAGTCAATTTGAGCTACTGAGACGGCTTCGTCAACAGCGCGAAACTCAGCAGGCAGATAGTACACCATGTTGATATCCATACTCATGTGAGTCAGCGTTCCTTCATAATTCAGAAGCTCTTCATCATCTGTTGACTCGCCCGGCGGCTCATCCATGGCCGACTCTCCTGAGACTGGCGGCTCATCTGACACATGGCTTGGAAGTTCTTCGTCAGCCGCTGACTCGTCAGACAGGTCATCCACGGCCGAGTCTAGGTCTGCCGGCTCTCCCAGCATTGCCTCTGACATTGCTGGCTCACTCGCCGCCGAATCCTCTGGTGTGGACCATGACGTTGCCGGCTTATCTCTCGCCAGGTCTGCAACTTCAACCTCATCAGCCCATGATGAATAAGTAATAGCCGGTATTGCAACTGGCTCTTTATCCTTATTTAACGCGGAGACTAGTACGCCGGGTGCTTGGGTTATGAGCTCTGTCGGCTTAGGCACCCAGACTTGAGAACGTATTATTGGATGATCCTGGTTGAAACTTGCATCCCTGAGCCACTCAGCTTCTTCTGCAGCCTTCTCTTGATTCCTCAACCTTTGTAGTTTCCTTTTCTGTGTTTTGGTTAACCCGGCAGGGCACCACCTTGGTTGAGTGTATTTTGGGTCACGTGGCTTAGTCTGACCGGAGCTGGCTTCATGGTCATTGGCTGCGCCGTTAGGCCCGATAACAAGTATCGGTCTACCTTTTGCCGGTTCTACAACCGGCTCTTTCATCTTCAGTATCTGGCTGCCAATGGTAAGTGAGCCGCCAAATATTCTGCCTGTCATGCTTTCCGGCTCACCAGCCCTAGCAGCTTGCGGCTTGACACGCCACACCTTTCCTCTCTCTGGACTTGGCATATGCTCCTTGAGCCGGCTTGCTGGCCCTAGCCGGCTTTTGTCAAAAGTGCTTTTCAGAGGTGGCGTCTTTGCTATAGCCGGCTTAAAATACCGACTGAACTCTGCCGGTGACCTTGAACGCTTTCCATAGGGCCGGCTTGTGCTTGCGCCGGCTTGTCTGACATACTTGCTCATCAACATGTCAAAAGTCGGCTTAATGCGTTTGTACTTAGCATTAGCTGTATTAACCCGCCACTGGCCGACTTCCGGGCTCTTCGGCTTAATGAACCTTTGCGGTGATCTGGGCGGCTCTTCCTGTTGCCCCCCCGAGCGTAGGATTGCTGATGGTAATCTTGATAACCTCCTTGCCGCCGGTTTCTCGACTTATAGTCGCCTTCCTCCCAGACACCATGTTGCCGGCTTGCGTGTTCCTGGGCTCACCAACAACAACGTTAGCTTTGTTAGATGATCCGGCCGTCTCTGGCCGAAAGAGTACCTTCTTTCCCTCCAGGTCTAGCGCGTCCATTGGGAACGGCTGTTGATCAATTGCCATGCTAGCAAAGCACAATCGTCCGTCATTAAGGGCCGATTGGATCTGTCGACGAAAAACATTACAATCGTTAGTGGCATGAGAAAAAGAATGATGATATTTGCAATAAGCCCGCCGCCTTATCTCTTCAAGCGGTGGTATGACATGATTGATCTTTATAATTTTGTCCTTCAACAAGGCATCAAATATTCTATCACACTTGCCTACGTCGAAAGTGCATTTAAACTCATCTTCCCGATTCTTACGAACCGGCTTAAGATCATCACACACATAAGATTTGGCTTTACCCGGCCAAACAAACTCAGCACTGTAAATATCGGTTTCCTCGTCCGAGCCGGCACTTCCCTCAATGGTGTTAAGCCGGCTCCGGCTCACCCGATGTGAGTCTTTCATCTCATTGGCCCGGCTCTCCTGAACCAGAGCCTTTTCTTGCACTTGGCCGGCACTTAGGAACTCATACCCCTCTAATTTTTCTTTTAAGTGGGATCGTAAACCATTAAGTACTAAGTCGGCCATATCTCTCTCAGTTATAGCTAAACTATAACACCAGTTTCTTGTGTTCCTAAACCTTTTGACATAGTCGGATACCGACTCGTCATGCTTTTGCTTAACCGATGTAAGGTGGGACAATTTTAACTCAATCTCTCCGGCAAAAAAGTGTTCATGAAACTTCCGCTCTAAATGAAACCAAGTATGTATGGAGTTAGGAGCTAAAGCAGAAAACCATGAAAAAGCAGTGCCGGTTAAAGATAATGAGAACAAACGAACTTTATGATGCTCATGATTGGCTTCACCTAGTTGAGCCAAATATTGACTAATATGTTCCCATGTTGATTTATTATCCACCCCATTAAATTTAGAAAATTCTGGAACTCGGTAACCAGGGGGATAAGGTTGTAAGTCAAAATATTCGGGATAGGGTTTAGTATAATTTCTAGGTTTTAGCGTCACCCCGAATCTATTGTAAGCCATCTGGTCCAACTCAGTCCTTAACTTGGCCATCACATCGTCCACATTGAGCGATTGAGCCGGCACAGTGGATGAGTTGGTCACAGGGGCGGCTTGTGTCCAAAGAGCCGAATTCTGAGTCGGCGCCGGCTCATCTCCAAAGCGTACTGCTTGATCCGGCTGTCTAGCCGAATAAGGCATGCTCTGGATAGGAGTCGGACTTGGCAGCATAGGCACAAGTCGGTTATCTCTATTCTGGCTCATCGGCTGTAACTCCGATGGCCGGCTTAACGGCGTGTTTTCTTTAGCCTTATCACGTTCCAGCATTAGATCATAAATACTATTTGTGCTTTGTCCAACATAGTACTGGATTTCGGCTAATTGCTCAGGAGTAAAGAGGCTATTGCTTACGGCGGGTTCGCTGATCTTGATGCTCAGAGGTACGTATTCCGGCTCTTTGATCGGCGAGAAGACTCCTTGCCGATCCTTCTTGAGACTCGCCAGATATAGCTCCCGATCTGCTTCAGCCTGCTTCTGCCGCAGCACCTTGAACTCCTCGTCACGCTTCTTCTCCCAAGCCGCCAAGCCTTGGCGTTGTGCTTCTGACAGCTCCTCAAGAGCCGGTTTGATGATGTTGTTAGTGCTGATATCAGCGGAGTCGGTCTTAGAATTGGTCATTGCTGTCCAATTTTTAGATCGAATCGTCCCCAGCGGAGTCGCCAAAAAATGTGTTCGCACACGAACACGTCAACGTGTACCCGCAGGGCCGGGGGTGATGCACCGCAACTCGCCCCGCGGGAGGCCGGCTCACAGCGCGATACGCAAGACAGTAAGCCGGCGCTTTTGAGACCAAACGCCCCAGTTCCTCGGGAGGGACCCCGTCGGAGGAAGCCGGCGACGATTGGCTGAACCAGGTCGATTCGCTCACCCCCGGCTCAGTTGTCGATATCCGATGAACTTACGCGAAGTCGCCGAATAACGGAAGCATGAACAAGGGTTAAGGGGTAAAAAGTAGGTTGTATTGATATGTCGATTGTTTGCTTGATTCAATCGGCCATCACCTCTCACATATATATGAGGCGGCTGGACTTCCCATGCAAGTAAGAGATTCCTACACGGATTACAAGTTACAATCAGAGTCGGTTTCTAGCCTTAACTAGGTAAGGCACCCGCCAGAGCCGTCTTGGGCTCGGACTCTCTGTTGGGCCGGCTTACAGTGTGAGCCGCCGAAAGCATGGGCCGGCCTTGTTCTTCTGAGTCCATCCTTAGCTTCTCGCAGTCAGCTTTCCTTCTCCTGAGCCATAGAGCCGGCTTATAGAGCCGGCTTTCTGAGTCGCCCTTTGCTCTTGGCTTCCTGAGTCGCCCGTGGCTCTCGGCTTCCTGAATCGCCCTTTGCTCTCGGCTTCCTGAATCGCCCTTTGCTCTCGGCTTCCTGAGTCGCCCGTAGCTCTTCTGTGTTGATGCCAGTTCACTTTCTTCATAATCCGCCGCTTTGCTAGTTATCCGCCTTGCCGGGTCTCGATGGGCACGGTACCACCGCTCTGGGCACGGCTAGTGCCGTACTACGAGTCATCTTCGTGCTGGGTCATCGTCATCTGCCGAGTCTCGGTCTTGCCAGCTTTTAATAATCTTGCGAACTGAGACATAACATGATCAACAGCCCTTGAACAATGCCGGCTCAATATGATAGCGGCGGCTCATCGTCTTTGTCAGAGCCGCCGGTACCGTGAAGCTGAATCCATGACGAGCCGGCTTTGACCTTGAGCTGATTTCTGTAGCCGGGTTACTGAGTCATTGAGCCGATAACCTGCCTCTCTGGGCGGCTGTATCTCCTTCACATTGGCGCCTTTCCAGCAGTGATCCTTGAGCCGTCGCCAGCCGAGTCATCGCCACACCGGGTCATCCTCTGGGGCGAGTCATCAGCCTTGAGTCGCCTTCTGCCAAAAATGAGTGCTAACACTTACTTTCCTAACATTTGTAATTAAACCTTACTTTCCTAACATTTGTAATTAAACCCTACAGCCCTAACCCTAATGCCCTAGAACTCAAAAACTAAACCCTACTGAACTAATTAACATCTACATTATCTACTACTTAACATCTATTATTACCCTAACTAAAAAACTTCTACTATTAATCCTACTGCCCTAGTTAACTAGTACCACCACTACTACTAATTAACATCTACTACTACTACTAAAAACATTATCTATGGACCCTACTAAGAATTATGAACCCTAGAACTCAATTTCTGTCCTAATAAAAATTATGAACCCTAGAACATGGCAGGAAGAATAGGCAGAGAGAGAGGAGGGGTGGGGGGGCTTAAAGAGAGGGGAGAGACGGTGGCGGGGAGGTGCTCGGCGACGGAGGCAGGGACGGCGAGGGCGCGCGGCTCCGTTGGCGGCGACGGAGGCAGTGGCGGCGAGGGAGGCAGGGGCGGCGAGGAGCGGACGAGGGAAGCAGTGGCGGCGAGGGAGGCAGGGGTGTCGAGGGCGCACGGCTACGGTGGCGGCGATGGCGCGCGGCTCCGGTGGGGCAGGGCCGGCGAGGGAACGACGGCGGCGAGGGAGCAGGGGCGGCGAGGGAGAGGCGGTGATGGGGAATTGGGGGAAAGGACTTAGCAAAATTTTGAGCCCGCGCGGGGTTAAGTCAAAATAGCAGTAGCGAAAAAGCGCTATAGCTAACTTAGCTATAGCGCTTTCTAACAAACGCGCTACTGCTATAGGAAGTAGTTATTTATTTTCCTTTTTCTTTTCTTTTTATGTAAGGAATGTAGCTATAGCGCGGTCTTACAAAACGCGCTACTGCTATAGTAACTACAGTGCTTTGTGGTAACAAGCGCTGCTGCTATGCCTTTCTCCTTTATTTTTCTTATTCTTTTGTTTATCTTTATATTTTCTTTTTTTCATTTCTCCTTTTTCTACTTCTTTCATTTTCATTTACTTTTCTACTTCTTTTCCATTTTATTTTCTTTTTGTAGCAGTAGCGCTCTATACAGAAAACACGCTACTACAAGGCACTTAGCGGTAGCGTTCTTTTTGAAGCCTCGCTACTACTATTCCTAGCCTACCGGCAACAGTGTGGGAATTATAGTAGCAGCGCTTTTACGAGCAGACGCGCTACTGCTACAACAATAGCTGTAGCGCGGTATATTAACACGCGCTACTACTAAGTAGCAGTAGCGCTCTGTTCTAACCAGCGCTGCTGCTAAGATTCTGTGTATAAGGTTTTCCCTAATAGTGATCCCCCGATAGCTCGCTTCGTCGCTGATGTGCCCCGCCGCGGCCACCAGGCCAGTGGATCCCTTCGCGCGTCGCCGGGTTGGTGAGTCCGGACGCCGCGGATCCACCGGAGTGCGCCCCCGCCGCCGTGGGCTGCGCACCTTGGAGTATTGTGACCGCCTCTTGGAGTTTGGAAAAGCGCTCCTCCAGATCGGGCTTCCACGCGTTGAGCGCCTCCACCTGCGCCGTTTGGCCGTCGATCTGCGCGCGGAGCCCCTGGATGTCCGCGCGTGTGTCGTCGCTGGCCTTCGTCAGCGTCTCGGTGAGCTTGTCGAGGTACGTCTTGAGGGTCGGGTCCATGGTGGCGAAGAGGTGGTGGCGGTCGCTGGCCTGCTTGCGCGTCTCCAGCGCGGCGAGAGGGAGGTGGGTGGCGACTGATACGAGGTGTAAGGGACTCACTAGTTCTTCCTCTATGGATCAATGGTGGCTACAGGTTCGATCTGGTACAGCTTGGAGAAGGGAAAGAAAGGGGAACCAGATTACAGATGGATACTCACACACACGTCGCCGCCGCCAATGCCTGATCCTAACCGGGATGCCTCCACACCTACTCTTCCCTGCCCTATATGCTTACTGGCGTTGCTGTCTTGGGCTCGAACATGTATGACACCCACTGGTCCTGTTAACCGGTGGTTGGGCCTTCTCTCCCTTCGCGGCCTGCTGGGCTTCATGCTCTCCCTCCCTGGGCCTTGGGTCGATGCTGCTCTGCTTGTTAGGTCGTTGACAGAATTTTGCCTCAAAAAAAAAAAAAAAAGGTCGTTGACAGAATTGCGGTTGGGACGTCGGTATCGGCCGGCGACCATATGTGCGGTCAGTTCAGTCGACATCTGGAGTGTTAATTTCCCATTGGCGAATGCTTTTGCTTGCTGAGCATGATCAATCGGCTCATGAGGGGGTCGCGTATTGCTGTCAAGAAGCTTCGCTCAGTTATTGGATTGGCTGAAGATGGATTTGAAAATGAAGTATTTACTACGATGAGAGTTGCTCACAAAAACATAGTGCGACTCATAGGCTACTCTAGTCACACGCAATCTGAAGTCTTCAAATACGATGGAAAATCTGTTAGACAAAGGTTGATCTGTATGGAGTATGTGCCTGATGGAACCCTTGACAAATATATCACTGGTAATATCTGACAACACGGCACGCCCTAGTGTTACTTTCCCCTGTTTATTCCTTGTCTTCGTTCGTATATATGGCTGTTTTTCTGCTCCAAACATTCCTCTCTGTCCGTAAGCGTTTCTTGTGTTCCTCTCTGTCCGTAAGCATTTCTGAATTTCGGGATGATACCATACTGTTGTGTGCCTCTCTGTCCGTAAGCATTTCTTAATTTTAATGATCAACTCCATGTAATGTTATTTTTTCAGTGAGACATTTTCAATTTTTCTGCAGATGAGTTTCATGGAGGACTTGACTGGAACCATCGTCATAAAGTTTGCATGAATTTCACAAAATTTGACCAAAGTTTGTTTCAATATTTCCGAACGGTATTTTGATCAGCTTTACTAGTACCGGTCCTACCGGTGCCCAGTGGGTTTTTTTTTTCAAACTTGGCTGAAACTGGATGACAATTGGCAAAAAGAAATTTAGCATGACTCGTTTGAGATGGTTGGTGGACATTTAGTTGGTGCTAAAGATGATGTTAGGTCGTGATTAAGCGTTGTTTATATCTTTTGTTATGACTTAGCACAAACAATATGTTTAGCAGTTTTCACACGATGATGATTTACTTTGGCGTCTACAACGTACTGCTTTGTTCTTCAGTCTGCTTGCATTTTATGTGTAAATTAATTTCTTAGACTCTTAGTCCACAATCGACAGTTCCAGACAGTATAAAGCAGTGACATGCGTTGCACAGGCATCAGCTGGTACAATATGTCAAGACAGACCACATTCTTGCTGACCGCCCAGCTACCAGAGGCGGCAGCAGCCACCGCCGAGGCGGCAGGGAGCATCGTCGTGCCCCATGGTTGTGCCACGAGCTGCGGCGGTATGGACATCCCCTACCCTTTCGGCATCGGCGGCGGCTGCTTCCGCAAGGGCTTCGAGATCGAGTGCGTCAACAGCAGCCGCCCTGTGCTCGCCGGCACGTCCATCCAGGTGATGCACCTGTCGTCAGACCCGGCCGAGTCGCTGGTGATGCTCCCCGTCGGGTGGATGTGCTACAACGCTTCCAACCCCACCAAGGCTGCGAACTTCAGCTACGCCGAGACGGAGATGAACAAGGACGGCGTGTACCGCATCTCCAACACGCACAACGAACTCGTCGTCCTCGGCTGCAACACCATGGCGTACCTAGGGTAGGGTCATAGGCCTGACCTACATACCCTACCTAAGGACACTGCTCCAGAAGGCTTAAGGGCAACAAGGAAGTCTCCGACTGAAATCATCAAGACATACAAGTCACTCGACAATATCCACTCGGAGATTACCTTTCACTCGACAGTTATCTTTCACTCGGAAGAACCAGAAGACAGTCGACCGCAGAAGACCAGAAGCCATCCCAGGGAGGCTAACGGGCAGGCGTTCATCTAGATCATAAGTAGCATTTATTGCATACGTTACCAGTAACGTTCATCATTATAGCCACGATCTGATCCTTAGATGCCGGACATTATGAGGGGCAACGTACTCTATATAAGCCACCCCTCCCCTCTGGCACAAGGGTTCGCACCCCTTGTAAGGATACTCATATTCCACTCGACAAAAGCTCCCGAGCACTGAGACGTAGGGCTGTTACCTCCACGAGAGGGGCTTGAACTCATACATCCGGGTGTACAATCTCGCCGTAGCTAGGACTCTGCCCTCTCCTTTCGTACCCCTAACCTCTACTGTCAGGCTCGTTCCCACGACAGTTGGCGCCCACCTTGGGGCAGGCGTCTAAGCGACTTCCGGCGAGGTTGCATTTTTTCTCCTTCATCATGTCTTCCGGTGGTGATTTGTTCATGGGCCACGAGATCCGTCTCGGTGCGCTCACCTTCATCGCCGACGATTCGGCATGGCTCCAGGAAGCGCATCTAGATGTTGAGGCACTCCCGATCCGCGGAGCGACGCACTTCTGCGCGAGCTCCTGCGGCGTCCTTCTCCTACAGCCGTCGACTCCGTACGTGTCGGCTCTCCACGCTGTTCGTCGCCGCAAGCGATCCGGTCGTTCACGGCTACAGCGTTGGGTGAGACATGCGGCGGCCCGCCAGGTTTCGTCTCCGCAGATTGCGGCTATCGAGCCCGCCGAGTCACTTCACGGCGCGTTCGACTCGGCGTCAGATCAGTCTGATGTTCCCTCCGAGTGCGAGAGCTGCGATCCTGTGGCTGAAGTTTTTATGGCTGGTTCTCATCAGAGTCCGCCGCCTGGCTTCAGCCATGCCAGGCGTGAGGCTGGAGGACCGTCGAATGAGCAGCACCGTCGGGATGAGGATATTCTCCATACTCCCATCGTTGGTGCGACTGCTGAAGCACAGGCCATGGAGGCCACGCGCCTTCGGCTGAAAGAGATGCAGGAGGCACTCGACGAGCGTGCTCGCCAGCGTCCACCGCGTCTCAATCGACATCAGCGACAGTTATTTCCGAGTGGATCCCGGAATAATGTCGAGGTATTCCGTACACCAGTTTTGAATGTTGCAGCTGTTGCTAAGATTGCAGATTCTATTCAGCCGTCACGGTTAGAGGCTGGTAGAGGTTTGCAGCAGATCAGAACGTTGCTCGAGGCAGCGCAGCAGCAGAATGCGGCTGTTTCTCAGTCGCAAAACAGGTTACACAACAATTCACGTAGGGCAGAAACAGTTCAGTCGGCCCACAGTCCTGGGTCACCTTTGCGCCACAGAGGCGGAGGTTACCGCGAAGATCAGTACAGAGATCAAGGGCGAGATCAGTTTGTTCCCCGTTATCACCGTGATGACCGCCGTCGAGTGCTTACTCCTCCGCGGAGTGGATCGCATGTGCCTCGGCACTATGACGATAGGCGCCCGTTCGGCGATGAGCGGAACACTACTAGAAAAAGGGCTATAGCTAATATAGACATTAGTGGCGCACTATGTATGCGGTGCGCGACTGCTAAATAGCAGTGGCGCACCACACATGGGTGCGCCACTAATCTCTATATTACTAATGGCGCACCACACACACGGTGCGCCATTGCTATTTTTTTCTGAGTCCACCCCCCTCCCCAGGCTTACCAATGGCGCACCAGAGAAAAGTGCGCCATTACTAGTTTTAACTAGTAATGGCGCACCAGTAAGAGGTGCGCCATTGCTATCGATACGTATGGCGCACCCCCTAACAGTGCGCCATTACTATCGCCCCTTATCCCTCTGGGCTCTTCACGAGAAACACACCACCCACCCCACGTTCCTCTCCCAAGCGACGCAACACGTTGTCCCTTTCTCTCCCAGCCCGCACCCGATTCAGAGCGCCGCCACCCACCGCTCACCATGGCTTCGCCCCGTCTCCTTCAGACCTCGCCGCCGCCGCCGCCCTCTCCCCTCCCCCTTCCCCTCGTCAGATCAGAAGCGAAGACGGAGGGAGAATGAGCGAGCAGCATGTCCAAGATGAGATCCGCCACGGGCTCCATCCCCACCGCCGCCGCCGTGCTCCTCCCATCCATCCCTTCCTCTCTCCCGATTCGTTCCGCAGCCCACCGGCGACCTCAGCCCTCTCCCCCGCCGCCGGAGACCCCCACCCTCTATCCCTTTCCTTGCCCCAGATCGAGATCGAGAAGGGCAGCCATGGCGCTCCTGCCTCCTCCGTGTGGTTGCTGTGCGAGCTCTTCTCCGCTCCCAGCGACCACGGGCCTCTACCGCCGGATCCACGGCGCCACGATGAAGGCGGCTCCCAACCCTAGCCGACAACGTCAATCATGGGGTTCCTCTTCATCGGCGCCGGCTTCATCACCAAGCACAAGGCAGACCCCTCAGGCGTCAGGCCAGGTAACACACCAAACCCTCACCCCCACTTCAATTATTTTCCGGTGATGCGCCATTAGTGGTCGGTGCACTTGTGTTGAACCTGCAATTTATGCGTGCTGGATTCCAGTGTTAAAGCAGGGACGCCCCTTACTGGAAATGAATCCATTAGTCGTATGCTTGTGGATGTGAGTGGTATTCATGCATTACAAGCTGATGCACTGGATTAGTGGAAATGAATCATGTTCCTCTGCATGCATTAGAAGCAGAAAGTTAAATCATTTTGCTAGTGCGTACATATGTTCAGGGCTCTGTGTACTATTCATGCTCTGGACAGTGTTGATGACGAAGCAACAACGTTCCTTCATTTCCTGCTTGTGGATGTCATGAATCAACAAATCATAACTTTTGTATCTAGAGGTGATTGTGCCAAGTAGTAGTTCAGTTTTGTGTGATATAATCTCAAGGACTATGTCTTTCCTAGCCCTGAACTATGATTTTTGCGTGGTTGGATGGACACTGATGGCATTGTGAATCTGCACGTGTAGGTTTCATAGGGCGAAGCCGGTCATCACCTACCTTGGGCTCTACGCTGACGTGTTCTGGATATCACAGCGCCCGAGCGTACCAACGTCCTTCAAGCTCTTCACAGGTAAAACGCAAGGGCATTGCTTTTTGAGTTGATCCATTGGAACTGCTCTTGTTAATTTGGTAACCCAATTGTTGACATATATACTAGGGTATAAATGTTCTATCTTGGTTTTTCTTTTCCATACATCACTGTGCATATATACTAGCTCCTGCAAAATCTTGTTTTGTCAATCGAATGAATATGTTGTACAAGTTTATTGGAGAATGTGAGTGTTCAGGATTTGAAACTGGTATATGCTCTTGTTAATGTAAGTGTTAATTTTCGTGTCTCCAGATACAGAAGCAGCATAAGCTCATCACCCTGGGTGCTGTCGTGGTCGACCTCGGTGCGCCCCCGACGCGTGGCTCTAGGTGGCATGCCAGAACCTAGGGCGGCTTCCATGTCAAGGTCAGTCGCCGACGCCCAGACCGCGGTAGATTGCTACGATTCGTGCATGGGATGATTGTCTTATTTACTTGATGCTCGGTTGCTGTTGCAGAACACAAGGTGAAGGTCCCCTCAGTGCACCGCGTCACGCCGGTCAGTACCGTCTCTGCCAATGTGATGGCTCTGTTGAAGCAGCAAGCCGAGGCGATGTGAATGCAGGTCCGATCGATGGCCTGCTTTTTTCATCCAATTTCTAGTGTTTTGATGATGGCCTGTGATGTCTACGTTCGTGCTTTTCAGGCTTCTAGTATAATAGTTAAGTGTCACTGTTTTACTTCCGCTAGGGATATGATTTTTTGGTTCCTAGGGCTAGGGCCATGCCTATGACACTTGCATCCAACCGCAAGGGTTTGATTCTTTGTGTTGTTAGAGTGAGTTATAAAAATCAATCTTGTTTGCTGCATATGCAATTACAGTTCAGGATTCAGTTGGTGACATGTGTAATTCTGTAATCTCTCATACTCTGTGTCCACGGCCATCGAGGGTGATTGGGGTGCCTCTTGTCCGTGTAATGACAGGAACAATTAATTTGACATGTATCATTGGTACTGCTAAAACATTTCGTTCATGTTTCAACAAATTTGGTGAAGACCACTTCATATGTATTTTGCATATATGAATTATCTCCTGTTGCTTTCTAAGATGTTAGTTCTTTCAGTTCTAGCCCTCCTATCTTTAATTCCTGGCTACTGGACTACCTGCAGGACAACGAGTTCATCTGCGGCAGCTATCGCTATGAGCAGTCCGTCCGCGACGCGCTCCGCAGCGTCTTCGCCGGGCACAACGAGATCCTCAACGTCTGGAAGTAAGTCGCCGGCCATCTGTTTCCTGATGAATTTTCTTTCTAGCTCAATGTGATCGGATCTGACTAGTACGTTCAGATTTGCTCTTGTTTTCTTTTCAAATAGTACTAGTAGTCTATATTCCAGCTGTGCGACTACCTGTAGCCACTTGAACCGATGAGAATTCTTCAAGCCTACCTATAGCCACTTGAACAGATGTCTATCTCAGATCTGCTCATCTAAAAAATCCAAGTGGAGTAGTATACTGGTAGTATAGTATAATAATATTATCAAAAGGTAAATGCCCTGATTATTTAGCTCTGTCAGATAAATACTCGTCGAAAGTGGGCTCCTATCAAAATTCATTTCCATTATAATCTTACTCATACAATATTCACACCATGTAATTCTGGAAATATATGCTCATATCTAGTTCTGCATAAAAAATGACAGTATTGACATGTTATAAATAGTTTGTTTGTCTTTCTGTTTATTTTGTTACATTTTGCAGGGATAAAGTGAAGAAAAAGAAGAAAAGATTACTAGAAGATTAGTTTTAGGATTTTCTTTTATTTCCTTGCAATTTTCCTTTTATTGGATACTTGTAAAGACATTGTAATATTCTTACTATAATAAAAATTATGATTCTATTTCATTTTTTGTTTTTAAATTATTTTTCCTTATAGGTTGTTTTCTGTAAATTTGGATTTTTTTTTTGTTTTCCAAATACATTACTAGTGGCGCATTTCAGCCCTTATTAGTGGCGTACCTTCCTTTATTACTGGTGGCGCACCTATAAGGCTATTAGTGGCGCACCTAGAGGGAATACCGGTGGAGCACCTAAGGGTTAGTAGTGACGCACCATGTGGTGCGCCACTGGTATTTGGATTACCAATGGCGCATCAAAGGTGCGCCATTACTAACAATTACTAATGGCGTGTTAATAGTGGCGCACCCATAGTGCGCCATTAATAGCAATATGTGGTGTGCCACTAATAGCCTTTTTTCTAGTAGTGGAATCCTGGGTTCGATGCAAGGAATGTCCTTGCCCAGAGGCGGATCGACAGAGGCAGAGCCCACAGAGATGGTAATGACAGAGACTATCCGAGTGGAAATGGTACCATTGTTTCTGGTCCCGAGTGTTTCAGTAGAGCCATTCGCTCTGCGGAGATTCCCCCCAACTTCAGGTTGGCGGCTGGAATAAGCAAGTTCTCCGGCGAGTCGAAGCCCGAAACATGGTTAGATGATTACCGAGTGGCTGTGCAGATTGGTGGTGGAAACGACAACGTAGCCATGAAGCATTTGTCCTTGATGTTGGATGGTTCGGCCCGGGCATGGTCGAATCGCTTGGCTCCTTCTAGCATCTATTGCTGGGAGGATCTTGCCCGAGTGTTCATCAGTACCTTCGAGGGTACTTGCAAGCATCCTGCGGGTTTGATTGATTTGCAGCACTGTGTTCAGAAGCCCAATGAAACCTTGAGAGATTACATTCAGCGTTGGTCCACTCTGCATCACATAGTGGAGAATGTTTCTGAAAACCCAGCTGTTTGTGCTTTCAAGGCCGGTGTTAGGTACAGAGAGCTCTATCTGAAGTTCGGTCGCACAGGTGATATTTCCCTGAGCAAAATGATGGAGATTGTGTGGCACCCCGGCTCAGAGAACCGGATGACCAGTGTTTCCAACCCAGAGATCATGTCTTTTGGAAACACACAACAACTTGGCACAGAACAGAACTGAATTTTATTGATAGGAGTCGAGTACAGGCACATATCTTACAATGGTATCAAGGCCAAAGGCACCCTCGGTGCTATGACAGTATCTACATTATTTATGTCACATAGCAGGGCCTCGGATACCCAGTACTTCTACAGCGTAGCAGAACATAGCGCAACTCCATCCACAGAGACACTGCTGTGGACACATCCTAGTTAGCATAGCCAGCACCCTCAGGATCTCCGTCCTCGGATTCTCCTGCATCTGGCATGATACGCCAGGTGAGTACTTTGAATGTACTCGCAAGCTCATAACAACCAAGAAATGCAACAAACAATAGCATGGCAAACACTACGATAGCATCAACATAATTTACTCACTGTACCGATCCTCAACTTACTCTTCACTGGGTTGTCCCACAACCCTCGGAATACTCATATCCAGTGAGTACTTCCGAACACTCGACGAGTTCTTCCATCATTAATACCAGTACTATGGTTGATCGCCTACTGAGGTCTTGACGGGCTGTCCAATACCGCGGACACGGCTATTCGAATAGGTTTTTACACTCTGCAGAGGTTGCGCACTTTACCCACACCATGAAGCACCTGGCCCTGGCCTCGAGATCTGACTCGGGTGAACCAGCGTTGCTTCAACAAAACCTGCCTGACTCGTGACTCTTTCATCGTACCACCGGCACTCTTCCTCCCCCGGAGGTCAGCCTTGGGTGGCCCCTATGTCCTCATGACACCTGTGTCCCCATGACACCTGCCACCTCTGTGGCCAAACTCTGTAGACCCAAACAAGGCCTACTGTCCCAGACCGGGACGCCGGCACAAACTCAACTATCCACTGGGCACACAGGGTTATCACCGCTTACTTGATCAGGGTAGCACGCCGTGCATAACCCTCCCTCTTTGGAGGTACCGGTGAAAGATCACGCATGTCAGACCCGGTCAAGGCCGTCCCATACCGGCAAATGTGGTTGCACAAGTATGCCCGGACAGGTGACTCAAGATCAACCACTAAGCTTATAGAACAACAACAGTGGTTCAACATAATTCTTGAGTATTTAATTAATACTATGGATTTAAACTATATCAAATAAATCATCCTAATGTATTTAAAAATGCAATGCTATGGAAATGCATGCATAAATTGGGTATCATGGCTTGCCTTGCTCTGTTGGGTGGTTCAAACACTCTGGATATTCACAACCACCAACTTCTCCTTCTGAAAATATTTTCAAATGCAATTGGAAAATGTCACATAAAGCAATTCTGTTAATTAGAAATTCTGTGGTAAGTGGAAAAATACCAAAATTTACCAGAAAATAAAGGGGATTAAGACAAACACAATGCAAAAAGAATCAACTGCATTGGGGTTGTATATAAAAAGTTGTGGATGGTCAAAGTTGGGTCAAAATTCTGTTTTTAAAATAGAATTAATAGAAAATCAGAAAATCCCCAGGGGCTGACGTCGAAGGCATATTTCCAGAGGGCGCCTTCACTTACCCCCTCGCCCGCGCGCAGTTGAGACGCTGACGGGTGGGGTCACCCCTTTTAAAACAGAAGGAGGGAGGAGAGGCAGAGGAGGGGCGGCGCTACGGCGACGGTCGCCGGCGGCAGAGGCGACGACAGGGTCGGGGAGCTACGGGAATGGATCGGGCACTCGAAGGCGATTAAGCACGTACCCGCAGGATGACAAGGGATGGCCGGACGGCGTCGTCCCCTTCATCTCCGGCGGCGGCGGCGCTCGGGAAGAATCGGAGACGGCGATTCTGGCGATGAGAAGCTCGGGCAGATGGACGGGGAGCACCAGGGGACTGCCCTGAGCTCGATGGAAAGGTTGGCTGGGCTCGGGAGGGCTAGGAGCTGCTGGCGCTGAGGAAACCGCAGGCGGCGGAGCTCCGGCGAGGTTCGAGGCCAGAGGGCCTCTCGGCCTTGGCTCGTTGCTCGGGGGCACGATTGGGAGGGTGGAGAGATGGCTGACGAGCTCAGGAGGGTCGGGGAGAGCTTAAATAGGCGGAGGCGAGGCGCGGCGATCTCTCCCGAAGCGGCGATGCCCAGTCACGTCGCCGGCGGCCGTACGGTGAGCTGGCTGTCCGGGAGCGTCGACGGGATAGGAGCGAGCAGGCGGGGGCGACGGGACGGGTCCGGAGCCTTCAAGGACGTGCGGACGACCACAGTGGCCGAAGGCCACTGTTCTTCCCGTGGCGCCGCTTGGCCTGGAGCGCCGGCGAGCTTCTCCGGCGACCGGGAGGGTTCGGGAGGATCCACGCGGCGACCAGCAACGCTGTCGACACCAAAGGACAAGGAGGGGGCGGCGATGGACGGCTCGGGCGATCTGACATGTCTCTGGCGCTGCGCAGAGCGCGCGCTGTGGCATGCCAGCCCCGCGGTCACCACTGGTGTGGCCAGCAGGAGGGCACGTCTGCCTGGCACACCTTGTCCATTGGGTCGACCCTCGACCATTTAGTCTCCCTGGGTCACTGGCTCGACCAGGTTCACCCTGCCATGAGGTGTAGCCTCAGCTACAGGTGCTGCCAGCAAACTTGAGGGGACTCTAGAGAGAAAATGAGATAGGAATGGATCCAGAGGAAATGTCTAGGGCTATCAAGATTGGAAGGACTATCTTCTGGCAAAATTTGAATAGGTTTGAAAAAGAAACGGATAGGGTTCCTTTGGAAGCTGTCATTCTGGTCCAGAACATAGATGAGCTTGTGGCACTCAACAGGTTGATCTGCAAATGGTGAAAGTTGGTGGAAGTGAGTTATTTTGCACATAGAAGATGCCATAAAAATCTCAGGATGATTAGGCACCTCTAGCTAGCACTTCCTTCACAGAGGTTTCAAAAATGCAGAAACTTGTCAGAGCACTGCTGCTCGAAAGTTGTACTGGCCAGGATGAGATTTTTGGATATTGGAGCAAGATAGGATCCCTAGGAACCTGAGGAATTTATTGGGAATTTTCTGAAATAGAAATAATAGGGTTGCTTCACAATGGGCAGATTCTGGTCAGAAACAAAATAATTATTCTGGCCAAAATTTTCCATTGGGTAACAAAATATTTTTCAAGAATATGAAATCTTATGATGACCAAAAGGTGAGCAAAAAGTTTGGGAGTTAATTGGCCACCCAAACTATAGGTTGCTTCACAACCCATGGGGATAGCCTAAATTCCCAAATTCAGCAAATGATTTTATAGCAAAGATAAATTATTGAAAAATTATCCAGGAGAGCATGGAAAGGTTTTATCAAGATGGCAAAAGTTTGGAGCTGCTTGAAGAAAATTTTAGTAAAGCATAGATCAACACCACTGATAAAGGTTTTGAGAATTAACCAAATTGCAAATAAAATCCAATTAGTTTTGAAAAAAATTTGCCCAAAAATCAGGGTGTCACAAACCTACCCCCCTTAGGATGAATCTCGTCCTCGAGATTCTGTTGCTCAGGGAACAAGTATGGATATGCAGTTCTTTGGAAGTCTTCTCTTTCCCATGTAGCCTCTTCCTCGGTGTGGTGTTCCCACAGTACTTTATAAAATCTGAGTACCTTGCTTCTGGTGATCCTTTCCATCTTATCCAGGATCCTTATAGGTTTCTCTTCATAGGTCAAGTCTTTGGCCAGTTCTAGCTCACTCATATCCGCTTGCTTGACCGGTGGTGCAATACACTTCCTTAGTTGTGATATGTGAAACACATCGTGCACTTCTGACAGTTCTGGCGGTAGTTCCAACTGATATGCCACTCTACCTCTTCTAGCCACCACTGGAAATGGGCCTATATACCTGTGTGCAAGTTTTCCCCGAGTATTAAATCTCTTTACTCCTTTCATAGGGGTTACTCAGAGGTATGCATATTCCCAGGGCTCAAAGGTCACTTCCCGGTGTTTTGGATCATAATAACTCTTTTGACGAGACTTGGCTGCCCGAAGACGTTCCTGGATATCCGTAACTTGCTTCTCAGCCTCGAGCATCAAGTCCGTACCAAAGATCTGGCTGTCCCCCGTCTGAGACCAGTTCAAAGGAGTGCGGCACTTCCGCCCATATAATGCCTCAAACGGTGACATCTTCAAGCTTGACTGATAGCTATTGTTGTATGAGAATTCCGCATAAGGTAGACTATCTTCCCACTTTGGTCCATGGGTGAGGGCACATGACCGAAGCATATCCTCCAGTATCTGGTTCACCCTTTCAGTCTGCCCGTCTGTCTGCGGGTGGTATGCCGTACTATGCTTCAGCATGGTTCCCAAGGCTTGGTGGAGTCGCAGCCAGAATGCTGAGGTGAATAGGGATCCTCTGTCTGAGGTGATGGACTTAGGGACTCCATGGAGGCTAACTATTCGAGACATGTAGAGCTGTGCCAGCTGATTTGCGTTGAAAGTGGTCTTTACTGGAATGAAGTGAGCCACTTTCATGAGTATGTCCACAATGACCCAAATAGCGTCGTTGCCCCTTGCCGACTTGGGTAGCCCAACAATAAAGTCCATACAGATGTCATCCCACTTCCACTGAGGTATCGGTAATGGTTGCAGTAGCCCAGCAGGTTTCTGGTGTTCTGCCTTAACTTTGTTGCAGATATCACAGCAGGCGACATAATATGCTATATCTTTTCGCATTCCTGTCCACCAAAATGTCTCTCTCAGATCCTGATACATTTTTGTTCCTCCCGGGTGGATGGAATATGAGGACTCATGAGCTTCTTTGAGGATTTGCTGCCTCAGGTTATCTTGATCGGGCACGCATATCCGCTTCTCGAACCATACGGTGCCTTGATCATCCACGTGGAAGGACTTGGCTTTCCCCTTTGGAATCAGCTCCTTGATCTTTTTGATTCCCTCATCTGGCTCTTGGGCCTTCCAGATTTCTTCCATAAGGGTGGGGGTAATTTCCAACGTGTCCGATGTAGTTGGTCCGCATAGTACCATGTTGAGCTCAGCGAACTCCTCTTGCAACCTTGGGTGCATTCTTCCCATTAGTGCATTCACGGTACCTTGCTTTCTGCTGAGAGCGTCCGCGACCACATTGGCTTTCCCCGGATGATAATTTATTCCAATATCATAGTCCTTGACTAGCTCAAGCCATCTTCGTTGCCTGAGATTCAGATCCGGCTGAGTGAAAATATACTTAAGGCTCTTATGGTCCGTGTATATTTCACAGCGTTGGCCAATGAGATAATGCCTCCAAATCTTCAGGGCGTGCACTACGGCTGCTAGCTCCAAATCATGCGTAGGGTAATTCTCCTCATGAGGTCGTAGCTGTCTGGATGCGTATGCTACAACCTTCCCTTCTTGCATCAATACGCAGCCGATTCCACGTCTAGAAGCGTCGCAGTATATATCGAAGCTTTAATGTCTGTCTGGAAGAACTAGAACAGGGGCGGTAGTGAGTCTGGTCTTTAATTCCAGGAAACTACTGTCACACTCCGACGTCCAGACAAACCTTTGGTTCTTCTTGAGCAACTCCGTCAGGGGCTTGGCTATCTTAGAGAAGCCTTCTATGAAGTGTCGGTAATATCCTGCCAATCCCAAGAAACTGCGGACTTCGGTCACCGTGGCTGGGGTCTTCCAATTCAATACTGTGGTTACCTTGCTGGGATCGACGGCTACTCCTTGTTCTGACAGAATGTGCCCCAGAAATCCCACCTCTTTTAACCAGAATTCACACTTGCTGAACTTGGCATACAGACGGTGGTCTCTTAACCTTTCCAGGACAGCACGGAGATGCTTCTTATGCTCTTCCTCATCTTTGGAGTATATCAGGATATCATCGATGAATACCACCACGAATTTGTCCAGAAAGTCCATAAAGACTTTATTCATCATACTCATGAAGTAGGCTGGAGCATTTGTCAGTCCAAATGACATGACCGTGAATTCGTACAGTCCGTATCGGGTGGTAAACACTGTCTTGGGGATATCCTCTTTTCGAATCTTCAGCTGATGATATCCGGTTCGAAGGTCAATCTTTGAGAATACCCGGGCTCCATTCAGTTGGTCGAACAAGTCATCAATGCGGGGAAGCGGGTACTTGTTCTTGATGGTGACCTCGTTCAGCTGGCGATAATCTACGCACACACGTAGACTTCCATCCTTCTTCTTGACAAAGAGCACGGGTGATCCCCATGGCGAGATGCTTGGGCGGATATACCCTTTTTGCAGCAATTCATCCAGTTGCTTCTTTAATTCTGCCAACTCTGGTCCTGGCATACGATAGTATTTCTTGTAATTGGAGCGGTGCCGGGAACTACTTCGATTGCGAACTCCAATTCCCGGTCTGGTGGCATTCCGGGTAACTCTTCGGGAAATACGTCCGGAAATTCACAAACTACCGGAATCAAGTTCATATCCGTGGCGGTAGCTTGATATGCCATTCCCTCCTTTGATATCATCTTGCCGGCAAGGAATTGGACGGTTTGTCCGGTCGGGTTAACCAGGGTTACTGTCCTGCCGGCACAATTGATGCACACCTTATGTGGTGTCAACCAGTCCATTCCCAGTATGACGTCCAATCCCGAGGATTCGATGGCAATAAGAGAGGCTGGAAACTTTACTCCATGTATTGAAATTTCCAGATCTCTATAGATCAAATTTGTTCTGAGCAGGGAGCCAGGGGATTGTACCACCATGATTTTGTCTAAAAGCGACGGCGAAAATTTGTGCAAGGTGGCAAAACTCCGCGAAATAAACGAGTGGGAAGCCCCGGAATCAAATAAAATAACTGCAGGTATGTCGTTAACAGAAAACATACCAATGACTACTTCTGGGGCTTCGCAGGCTTCCTCGGCGGAGATATGGTGGACGCATCCATGGCAGACCTTGCGGTTAGTGCGGCGTCCAATGGTGTTGACCTGCGGCTTGACTTCAGTTGATGGCTTCCCATTGTTGTTGGGACATTGTTTGGAGTAGCTAGTGTCCGCTCTGGCCGCAAGTGAAGCAAGTATTGTTGCGGCGGCAGTCTTCCATCACGGGCTACTTGCCGAAGGTCTTGGTCTGGCTCACCGTCTTGTTATTGCTGTTACCATTGCTCCAGGTAGGCTTATATTCAGAGGTGCCTGGTTGCCAGGTACGTGGCTTCTGGGAGAACGGCTCGCGGTTGTCCTTCTTATGCTCGAACTTCCGCTTATGGTTGTCTTGTCTGGACTTATGCTCCCTTTCGGCTATAAAGGCCTTGTTCACCAGTGTCTGGAAGTCAGGGAAGTCTAACATGCATAGCTGACAACGGAGATGGTAGTTTAGTCTTCCCAGGAACCGATCTATCTTTCTCTCCTCGGTGGCTACATCATATGTAGAGTACCGTGACAGACTGTTGAACTTGTTAAGGTAATCTGCTACCGACATGCTTCCTTGTGTCAGAGCAAGGAATTCCCTCTGCTTCACCTTCATGATGCCGGTAGGAATATGGTAATTGCGAAATAATTCCTTAAACTTCTCCCAAGTGATTTCTTCTTCGGAAGACCATGTTGCCTTTATGTTATCCCACCATACGGCTGCTGGCCCTTCCAGGTAATGGGTGCCAAACGGAACCTTGTCTGAATTCTCACAACGAGCTATCTCCAACTTCTTCTCTATGGTCCTCAACCAGTCATCTGCTTCTATTGGATCCACAGCTTGACCAAAATTGGGTGGCTTGGTGCGTTGGAAATCAGACAGCCTGGAATGTGACCCATTATGATTGTGGTTCTGACCTACCATAGCCTGCATGCTCTTCAGAAATTCCATCAGATCCTGGTTTCTCTTTTCCTCAAACATCCTCATAATCTGATCCGTAGTAGGTACTTGATGTGGTGGGGGCGGTAAATCTTCCGGTGCTTGACCTGCTTGTCTGGCGGATCGACGGACGGGGGTTCCATCGCCGCCTTGGCTACAACTTCTCTTCATCCTAAATTTATTCCCATTGCAAAATACCGAATCGATGAGCAACACCCATTAGGAGAACCCAGTTATGTGACACCAGAAGGAAAGTAGACGAAACAGAAGGCAAATAAGCAAACATATAATTATACAAGATAACCCAACATCATACATGGCAAGCTAGTAGGGAAATATCATGGCTAGACTGCTCACACGGCAGTTGACATATGCAAGGATGCATGCTCCACAACTCAAGCCTCCATTCTAATGGCGCTGATGGCACGAACACTGCCAAACCACAGACTCCTCGTCATCTGATCCTGAGTCCGAGTCGGAACTGATGATGTGGATCTCATCCTCCGGATCATAGGAAACATATAATTATACAAGATAACCCAACATCATACATGGCAAGCTAGTAGGGAAATATCATGGCTAGACTGCTCACACGGCAGTTGACATATGCAAGGATGCATGCTCCACAAATCAAGCCTCCATTCTAATGGCGCTGATGGCACGAACACTGCCAAACCACAGACTCCTCGTCATCTGATCCTGAGTCCGAGTCGGAACTGATGATGTGGATCTCATCCTCCGGATCAAAGGAAACACGACGACGCTGCTGGGACGGTTCTCCTTCTGGGGTAGAAGGAGCACGACGCCTCAGCATCAGAGCTGCTGGAGTGGCAAGAAGTGAGGCCCACTCAGTTGGGGTCTCACGACGGCTACCAGACGGAAAGCCTGGTGGCACAGTGGAGGTAGAAGGAGCCTCAAATCTGGGTGGAAGTGAAACTGGTGGTGGATGCATGGGTGGGTGGGTAGTCTGAGGTGGAGGTGGCACCGGGGCTACGGCTACAAGCGCCGCTAAGACACGAGACAGTTCCTCAGCCAGGGATATGATCGTATGGTAGCTGGCGTTCAGATAGCGAGACAGCACAGCAGTCGCACGGTCACATGCCCGGTCAACAGGAACGAAAATGACTCGCCCTGTCGCAGGCGACTGGGTGGGATAATAGAGAAAACCTGGATGAGTCTGCATCTCAACCTCATGGAAGCGCAAGTCAGTGAGAGCCTCCATTGCGGCAAACTCAATCGCCAACTCTGGAGTGGAAGCTGTTTCGCCCTTGGTAGAGCGAGAGTAGCAACCAAGATCCGAGCTCGCGATCATGAAAGCCTCTGCATGGTACTCGTACACCGACTCGGCAAGCTGCTCCCGAAACACCTGGTACACTGGATCTTCGCCGTGAGGGTACAGCCGAAGCCAGCCGTTCCGGAGCAGTACTGGAAAGGTGGACGGTGCAGGCTCAAAATGATAATGGAATGGAACCGGTGCCATCTACACTCACAAAACCACCATTAGAAAAATAATGAATTATGATGCATGCCATGCAACAATCAAATGCAGCAATTAAAATCCTATACTAATCGCGGTGCTAGCGCTGGCTAACTAGGGTGTCCTACAGTCAGCAAGCTCTGATACCATGCGTTGTGGCACTCCGGCTCAGAGAACCGAATGACTAGTGTTTCCAACCCAGAGATCATGTCTTCTGGAAACACACAACAACTTGGCACAGAACAGAACTGAATTTTATTGATAGGAGTCGAGTACATGCACATATCTTACAATGGTATCGAGGCCAAAGGCACTCTCGGTGCTATGATAGTATCTACATTATTTATGTCACATAGCAGGGCCTC
Source organism: Elymus sibiricus (assembly GCA_039707655.1). NCBI lineage: Eukaryota > Viridiplantae > Streptophyta > Magnoliopsida > Poales > Poaceae > Elymus > Elymus sibiricus. Next base: position 67,688,276 of record CM077663.1, on the reverse strand, counting down.
GGATACCCAGTACTTCTACAGTGTAGCGGAACATAGCGCAACTCCATCCACAGGGACACTGCTGTGGACACATCCTAGTTAGCATAGCCAGCACCCTCAGGATCTCCGTCCTCGGATTCTCCTGCATCTGGCATGATACGCCAGGTGAGTACTTTGAATGTACTCGCAAGCTAATAACAACCAAGAAATGCAGCAAACAATAGCATGGCAAACACTACGATAGCATCAACATAATTTACTCACTATACCGATCCTCAACTTACTCTTCTCCGGGTTGTCCCACAACCCTCGGAATACTCATATCCAGTGAGTACTTCCGAACACTCGACGAGTTCTTCCATCATTAATACCAGTACTATGGTTGATCTCCTACTGAGGTCTTGACGGGCTGTCCAATACTGCGGACACGGCTATTCGAATAGGTTTTTACACTCTGCAGAGGTTGCGCACTTTATCCACACCATGAAGCACCTGGCCCTGGCCTCGAGATCCGACTCGGGTGAACCAGCGTTGCTTCAACAAAACCTGCCTGACTCGTGACTCTTTCATCGTACCACCGGCACTCTTCCTCCCCCGGAGGTCAGCCTTGGGTGGCCCCAGTGTCCTCATGACACCTGTGTCCCCATGACACCTGCCACCTCTGTGGCCAAACTCTGTAGACCCAAACAAGGCCTACTGTCCCAGACCGGGACGCCGGCATAAACTCAACTATCCACTGGGCACACAGGGTTATCACCGCTTACCTGATCAGGGTAGCACGCCGTGCATAACCCTCCCTCTTTGGAGGTACCGGTGAAAGATCACGCATGTCAGACCCAGTCAAGGCCGTCCCATACCGGCAAATGTGGTTGCACAAGTATGCCCGGACAGGTGACTCAAGATCAACCACTAAGCTTTTAGAACAGCAGCAGTGGTTCAACATAATTCTTGAGTATTTAATTAATACTATGGATTTAAACTATATCAAATAAATCATCCTAATGTATTTAAAAATGCAATGCTATGGAAATGCATGCATAAATTGGGTATCATGGCTTGCCTTGCTCTGTTGGGTGGTTCAAACACTCTGGATATTCACAACCACCAACTTCTCCTTCTGAAAATATTTTCAAATGCAATTGGAAAATGTCACATAAAGCAATTCTGTTAATTAGAAACTCTGTGGTCAGTGGAAAAATACCAAAATTTACCAGAAAATAAAGGGGATTAAGACAAACACAATGCAAAAAGAATCAACTGCATTGGGGTTGTAGATAAAAAGTTGTGGATGGTCAAAGTTGGGTCAAAATTTTGTTTTTAAAATAGAATTAATAGAAAATCAGAAAATCCCCAGGGGCTGACGTCGAAGGCGTATTCCCAGAGGGCGCCTTCACTTACCCCCTCGCCCGCGCGCAGCTGAGACGCTGACGGGTGGGGTCACCCCTTTTAAAACAGAAGGAGGGAGGAGAGGCAGAGGAGGGGCGGCGCTCCGGCGACGGTCGCCGGCGGCAGAGGCGACGACAGGGTTGGGGAGCTACGGGAATGGATCGGGCACTCAAAGGTGATCAAGCACGTACCCGCAGGATGACAAGGGATGGCCGGAGGGCGTCGTCCCCTTCGTCTCCGGCGGCGGCGGCGCTCGGGAAGAATCGGAGACGGCGATTCTGGCGATGAGAAGCTCGGGCAGATGGACGGGGAGCACCAGGGGACTGCCCTGAGCTCGATGGAAAGGTTGGCTGGGCTCGGGAGGGCTAGGAGCTGCTGGCGCTGAGGAAACCGCAGGCGGCGAAGCTCCGGCGAGGTTCGAGGCCAGAGGGCCTCTCGGCCTTGGCTCGTTGCTCGGGGGCGCGATTGGGAGGGTGGAGAGATGGCTGACGAGCTCAGGAGGGTCGGGGAGAGCTTAAATAGGCGGAGGCGAGGCGCGGCGATCTCTCCCGAAGCGGCGATGCCCAGTCACGTCGCCGGCGCCCGTACGGTGAGCTGGCTGTCCGGGAGCGTCGACGGGATAGGAGCGAGCAGGCGGGGGCGATGGGACGGGTCCGGAGCCTTCATGGATGCGCGGACGACCACAGTGGCCGAAGGCCACTGTTCTGCCCGTGGCGCCGCTTGGCCTGGAGCGCCGGCGAGCTTTTCCGGTGACCGGGAGCGTTCGGGAGGATCCACGCGGCGACCAGCAACGCTGTCGACACCAAAGGACAAGGAGGGGGCGGCGATGGACGGCTCGGGCGATCTGACATGTCTCTGGCGCTGCGCAGAGCGCGCGCTGTGGCATGCCAGCCCCGCGGTCACCACTGGTGTGGCCAGCAGGAGGGCACGTCTGCCTGGCACACCTTGTCCATTGGGTCGACCCTCGACCATTTAGTCTCCCTGGGTCACTGGCTCGACCAGGTTCACCCTGCCATGAGGTGTAGCCTCAGCTACAGGTGCTGCCAGCAAACTTGAGGGGACTCTAGAGAGAAAATGAGATAGGAATGTGGCCAGAGGAAATGTCTAGGGCTATCAGGATTGGAAGGACTATCTTCTGGCAAAATTTGAATAGGTTTGAAAAAGAAATGGATAGGGTTCCTTTGGAAGCTGTCATTCTGGTCCAGAACATAGATGAGCTTCTGGCACTCAACAGGTTGATCTGCAAATAGTGAAACTTGGTGGAAGTGAGTTATTTTGCACATAGAAGATGCCATAAAAATCTCAGGATGATTAGGCACCTCTAGCTAGCACTTCCTTCACAGAGGTTTCAAAAATGCAGAAACTTGTCAGAGCCCTGCTGCTCAAAAGTTGTACTGGCCAGGATGAGATTTTTGGATATTGGAGCAAGATAGGATCCCTAGGAACCTGAGGAATTTATTGGGAATTTTCTGAAATAGAAATAATAGGGTTGCTTCACAATGGGCAGATTCTGGTCAGAAACAAAATAATTGTTCTGGCCAAAATTTTCCATTGGGTAACAAAATATTTTTCAAGAATATGAAATCTTATGATGACCAAAAGGTGAGCAAAAAGTTTGGGAGTTAATTGGCCACCCAAACTATAGGTTGCTTCACAACCCATGGGGATAGCCTAAATTCCCAAATTCAGCAAATGATTTTATAGCAAAGATAAATTATTGAAAAATTGTCCAGGAGAGCATGGAAAGGTTTTATCAAGATGGCAAAAGTTTGGAGCTGCTTGAAGAAATTTTTAGCAAAGCATAGATCAACTCCATTGATAAAGGTTTTGAGAATTAACCAAATTGCAAATAAAATCCAATTAGTTTTGAAAAAAAATTGCCCAAAAATCAGGGTGTCACAGATTGCTACTCGATACGCCAACGGTGAAGAGGAAGACCGCCTCCGCAGCGGTAAAGGAAAAGTAGTCGACAATGATGCCGGTGGAAATTCCAGTCGGAAGCAGAAGCGCAAGGCTGATCCCCCTGCTCAGGCAGAAGCAGCCGCTCTTGCGGCACAAGGCAAAAATAAGGGAAAATCCAAAGCTAAGTTCACCCCCAAGAAGTCGAAGAATCAGTCGGGTACAGATGTTTTGGATTTACCGTGTGCAATCCACACGAAGAAAGATGAAGAGGGCAATTTGATATTGCCGAAGCATACCACTCGACAGTGCCGTTTGCTGATCCAGCAGTTCAAGGAAAGTCAGTCGAGTGAGAAAGATCCTGAAAAGGAGGATGAAGAAGACAAACAAGAGTTCCCTGAAGTCAATGCAACTCTATTGATTTTTGCTGATGTTGAAAGCAAGAGTCGATTGAAAGTTATCAACAGAGAAGTAAACATGTCCGTTCCTTCCACCCCCACATACCTCAAGTGGTCTCAGACTGCTATCACATTCGACCAGTCGGACCAACCGGCTCATATTGCTACCCCTGGTCGGCAAGCGCTGGTGGTCGACCCAGTTGTGGGGGGCACTCGACTCCGCAAGGTCTTGATGGATGGTGGGAGCGGTTTGAACATATTGTACGCGGATACCTTAAAGGGGATGGGCATTCCGATGTCCCGTCTCAGTGAAAGCAACATGCAGTTCCATGGTGTCATCCCTGGGAAAAAGGCCAAGTCACTCGGCCAGATAGCATTGGATGTGGTATTCGGCACAGATAAAAAAATTCGCAAAGAGAAATTGACATTTGAAGTGGTGGACTTCCAGAGTGCGTACCACGCCATCCTTGGCCGTCCGGCTTATGCTCGTTTCATGGCTCGTCCATGCTACGTCTATCTCAAGCTGAAGATGCCCGGGCCCAAGGGTGTGATCACAGTCACTGGCAATCGACAGAGAGCAGAGGAGTGCCTTCAGCAGGGCTCCAAAATCGCCGATCATCAGATGGCTATGGTCGAATTGGAAGAGTACCAGAAGAATACTGATCCTGCCGACCTGCTGCGAGCTAAGAAGCCCGCTTCTGAGTCAGCTTTCCAGTCGGCAGGCGAAGTGAAGAAGGTGAACATTCACCCGACAGATCCTAATGCTGCCCCAACCAACATCTCAACGACACTCGACAGCAAATAGGAAGCCGAGCTCATCAAGTTCCTCCGTGAGAACTGGGACATCTTCGCATGTAAGCCTGCTGACATGCCGGGTGTGCCCAGGGAACTGGCTGAGCACCGACTTAGAGTTGACCCGAAGGCCAAGCCTGTGAAGGAGCACTTGCATCGATCGGTGATACGTCTCCAACGTATCTATAATTTTTGCTTGTTCCATGCTGCTATATTATCATTCTTGGATGTTTTACAATCATATTACTACAACTTTATATTATTTTTGGGACTAACCTATTAACCTAGAGCCCAGTGCCAGTTCCTGTTTTTTCCGTGTTTTTGGGTTTTACAGAAAAGGAATATCAAACGGAGCCCAAATGGAATAAAAATCTACGGTGAATTTTTATGGCCCAGAAGAAGCCCAGGGAGAGTTGGAGTTGGGCCAGAAGACCCACGAGGTAGTCACAAGCCACAGGGGCGCCCCCCCCCTAGGGCATGCCCCCTGGCTTGTGACTCCCTCGTGGCCCCCCAGGACTTATTTCCGCCGCCAAAAATTCTTATAAATAGAGAAACCCCCAGAAACAAACCTAGATCGGGAGTTCCGCCGCCGCAAGCCTCCAGAGCCACGAAAAACCAATCGGGAGCCTTTTCTGGCAACCTGCCGGAGGGGGAAACCATCACCGGAGGCCATCTTCATCATCCCGACGCTCTCCATGACGAGGAGGGAGTAGTTCACCCTCGGGGCTAAGGGTATGTACCAGCAGCTATGTGTTTGATCTCTCTCTCTCGTGTTCTTGAGATGGCACGATCTTGATGTACCGCGAGCTTTGTTAATATAGATGAATCATATGGAGTGTTTCCCCTCTCTATTTAGTTGTGATGAATTGAGTTTTCCCTTTGAAGTTTACTTACCGGATTGAGTCTTTAAGGATTTGAGAACACTTGATGTATGTCTTGTGATGGGATATCTGTGGTGACAATGGGATGTTCTATTGATCTACTTGATGTATGTTTTGGTGATCAACTTGCGGGTTCCGTGACCTTGGGAATCTATGCATAGGGGTTGGCACACGTTCTTGTCTTGACTCTCTGGTAGAAACTTTGGGGCACTCTTTGAAGTTATTTGTGTTGGATTGAATATGATGAATCTGAAATTATGTGATGCATATCGTATGATCAAGCCCATGGGTACTTGTGGTGACATTGGAGTATCTAGGTGACATTAGGGTTTTGGTTGATATGTATCTTAAGGTGTTATTTTAGTACGAACTCTAGGGCTGTTTGTGACACTTATATGAATAGCTCATATGATTGATCGGAAAAGATAACTTTGAGGTGGTTTCGTACCCTACAATAATTTCTTCGTTGGTTCTCCGCTATTTGTGACTTTGGAGTGAACTCTTTGTCGCATGTGAGGGATTTATATATGATTCAACTATGTTAGTATTGTTGAGAGAACTTGCACTAGTGAAGGTATGGACCCTAGGCCTTGTTTTCAAGCATTGCAATACCGTTTGTGCTCACTTTTGTTACTTGCTACCTTGCTGTTTTTATATTTTCAGATTACAAAAACCTATATCTACCATCCATATTGCACTTGTATCACCATCTCTTCGCCGAACTAGTGCACCTATACAATTTACCATTGTATTGGGTGTGTTGGGGACACAAGAGACTCTTTGTTATTTGATTGCAGGGTTGCTTGAGAGGGACCATCTTCAACCTATGCCTCCCACGGATTGATAAACCTTAGGTCATCCACTTGAGGGAAATTTGCTACTGTCCTACAAAACTCTGCGCTTGGAGGCCCAACACGAGTCTACAAGAAGAAAGTTGCGTAGAAGACATCAATCGGCAACAGAGAAGCGAAAAGCAATCGGCGAGGAGGTGGCTCGTCTCTTGACAGCCAAGTTTATACGTGAGATTTACCACTCCGAGTGGTTATCAAACGTCGTCATGGTCCCTAAGAAGGACAAATCACTCCGCATGTGTATTTATTTCAAACATATATATCAATCGGGTCCGCCCGAAAGATCATTTTCTGCTCCCCCGCATTGATCAGATTGTCGACTCAACTGCGGGGTGCGAGCATCTATCTTTTCTTGATGCTTACTCTGGCTACCATCAGATCCGTCTGTTTGGTCTAGACGAAATAAAGACAGCCTTCATCACCCCATTCGGGTGTTACTGTTATATCACCATGCCTTTTGGTCTAAAAAATGCTGGCGCTACTTTCATGCGCATGATTCAGAAATGTTTGCTTGATCAGATCCCTCGGAACGTTGAAGCTTATATGGACGATATCGTTGTCAAGTCTCGCAAAGGTTCCGACCTGTTGTCTGACTTGGCTGAAACATTCGCCAATCTGAGGAGGTATGATATCAAGCTAAATCCGACTAAATGCACTTTCGGTGTTCCTGGTGGCAAGTTACTCGGTTTTCTCGTTTCCGAACGAGGAGTCGACATCAATCCTGAAAAGATCAGTGCTATCACCCGAATGAAAAGCCCTGAACGTGTGCATGATGTCCAGAAGCTCACAGGTTGCCTAGCAGCGTTGAGTCGATTCATTTCTCGTCTCGGCGAGAAGGCATTGCCTTTATACCGACTGATGAAGAAGTCTGATACATTTGAGTGGACTCCAGAAGCTGAGGCAGCGTTTGTTGAGCTCAAAACCCTGCTTTCCACCCAGCCGGTGCTTGCTGCTCCGCACAGCAAAGAGCCTTTGCTCCTGTACATTGCGGCCACTAATCAGGTCGTCAGTACAGTTCTCACTGTCGAGAGGGAAGAGGAAGGCAAAGCTTACAAAGTCCAGCGTCCTGTTTACTACATCTCTGAAGTGTTGACTCCTTCAAAGCAAAGGTATCCACATTACCAGAAGCTCGTATATGGTATATATCTGTCAGTTAAGAAGGTGGCACACTATTTTCAAGATCACTCAATTTCAGTCGTCAGTGATGCTCCGTTGTCCGAGATTCTCAACAATCGAGACGCGACTGGTCGAGTGGCCAAATGGGCTATTGAGCTCCTCTATTTTGATATCAAGTTTGAAGCGAAGAAAGCAATCAAGTCTCAAGCTCTTGCTGATTTCCTTGCCGAGTGGATCGAACAACAGCAGCCAATCCAAGTTCACTCGGCACACTGGACCATGTTCTTTGACGGCTCTAAGATGCTGAATGGGTCTGGTGCTGGCGTAGTTTTGGTGTCCCCAAAAGGCGACAAACTCAGTTATGTCTTACAGATTCACTTTGATTCCTCCAACAATGAAGCTGAATATGAAGCACTCCTGTATGGGTTGCGTATGGCCATTTCACTCGGCGTCCGGCGCCTGATGGTATACGGCGACTCTGATCTGGTGGTCAATCAAGTGATGAAAGAGTGGGACGTCAGGAACCCCGCCATGACTGGATACTGCAATGCAGTAAGGAAGCTTGAGAAGAAATTCGAAGGTCTGGAACTCCATCATGTTCCCCGAGTGAAAAATTAGGCAGCTGATGAGCTAGCAAAGATTGGATCCACTCGGAAGCCTATCCCCAGTAATGTGTTTCTTGAGCACCTACATTCTCCGTCAGTACAAGAAGATCCCTTCACTGAAGAGCCCCCGCAAGCAAAGAGCGCTTCTGATCCGACTGAAGTTGAAGTCCCAGCAGTCATAGATCTGGTCATGGAGATTCTGGTGATCACGCCCGACTGGACTGTACCTTATATTGCATACATCCTGAGGCGAGAACTCCCAGATGACGAAGATGAAGCTCGGCAGATAGTCCGCAGGTCCAAGGCCTTTACTGTTATAGATGGACAACTCTACAGAGAAAGCGTAACTGGCGTAGCTCAGCGGTGTATCACTCCTGAAGAAGGTCAAATGATTTTGGAGGAGATTCACTCGGGGACTTGTGGTCATCATGCGTCCTCCAGGACGATTGTTTCCAAAGCATACCGAGCTGGTTTCTTCTGGTCGCGCGCCAACGAGATGGCTAAGGAGATTGTTGATCACTGCGAAGGGTGCCAGTTCTACTCGAACCTGTCGCACAAGCCTGCGTCCGCCTTGAAAACTATTCCACTCGTCTGGCCGTTTGCAGTATGGGGTTTGGATATGGTTGGTCCCCTTCGAACGGGCCAGAGTGGATTTACTCATTTATTGGTAGCAGTCGACAAGTTCACTAAGTGGATTGAAGCCAAACCCATCAAGAAATTGAACGCCCGCACTGCAATCAAATTCATGAAAGAGATAACTTTCCGGTATGGAGTTCCCCACAGTATCATTACGGACAATGGTTCAAACTTTGACTCGGAAGAGTTCAGATACTTTTGCTCCTCTCAAGGCACTCGGGTGGATTACGCATCCGTTGCGCACCCCCAGTCTAACGGTCAAGCTGAGCTAGCGAATGGCCTTATCCTTCAAGGGCTGAAGCCTCGACTCATGCGAGATCTCGATCATGCAGCTGGAGCTTGGGTCACTGAATTGCCGTCTGTTCTGTGGGGCTAGACGCACTCCGTTCTTTTTGGTATACGGAGCCGAAGCTGTTTTGCCCAGCGACGCCCTTCACAATTCTCCCCGAGTAGATCTTTACTCAGAAGCTGAGGCTGAGCAGGCACGACAAGACGGAGTGGACCTCTTAGAAGAAGAACGCGAGATGGCCTTGATTCAGTCGACTGCGTACCAGCAAGATCTGCGCCGTTTCCATGCGAGACATGTCAAGAGTCGGTTGTTCCATGAAGGTGATCTTGTGCTCCGAGTGGATCAGCAACGACCTCACAAGCTGGCTCCAGCGTGGGAAGGCCATTTCGTTGTCACCAAAGTGCTGAACAATGGAGCCTACCACCTCTTCAACCTGAAGAAGAATATCGACGAACCGCGCGCCTGGAACGCGGATTTGCTTCGACGTTTTTATACTTGACGACTGAATGGTTTTGATGTAATAAGAGTTCTCCAGACAATGTCGTTCGTTAAAGTTGTGACTCCTGCAGTTTTTTGTCGATTCCGATCGCACAATTTCTTATTCAGAAACTACTCCGAGTGATGAGCGATCCTCACACTCGGGGGCTTAGCTGCGAACCAGTTTTCGCCTAAGTTAAAAACTCTTCCGAGTGGATAATATATTATTCACTCGGAAACTTAGCCGCGAACCAGTCTTCGCCTAAGTTCAAAACTACTCCGAGTGATGAGCGATCCTCACACTCGGGGGTTTAGCTGCGAACCAGTTTTCGCCTATGTTAAAAACTCTTCCGAGTGGATAATATATTATTCACTCGGAAACTTAACTGCGAACCAGTCTTCGCCTAAGTTCAAAACTACTCCGAGTGATGAGCAATCCTCACACTTGGGGGCTTAGCTGCGAACCAGTCTTCGCCTAAGTTAAAAACCCTTCCGAGTGGATAGCATTCCATTCACTCGGAAACTTAGCTGCGAACCAGTCTTCGCCTAAGTTCAAAACTTCTCCGAGTGATGAGCGATCCTCACACTCAGGGGCTTAGCTGCGAACCGGTCTTTGCCTAAGTTAAAAACCCTTCCGAGTGGATAGCATTCCATTCACTCGGAAACTTAGCTGCGAACCAGTCTTCGCCTAAGTTCAAAACTTCTCCGAGTGATGAGCGATCCTCACACTCGGAAACTTAGCTGCGAACCAGTCTTCGCCTAAGTTCAAAACTTCACCGAGTGATGAGAGATCCTTACACTCGGGGGCTTAGCTGCGAACCAGTCTTCGCCTAAGTTAAAAACCTTTCCGAGTGGATAGCATTCCATTCACTCGGAAGCTTAGCTGCGAACCAGTTTTCGCCTAAGTTAAAAACCCTTCCGAGTGGATAACATTCCATTCACTCGGAAACTTAGTTGCGGACCAGTCTTCGCCTAAGTTCAAAACTTCTCCGAGTGGTGAGCAATCCTCACACTCGGGGGCTTAGCTGCGAACCAATTTTTGCCTAAGTCAGAAATCCTTCCGAGTAATGAACAAATTTAACCAAGCAAGAGATCAGAAAGCAAAATGTGGATAAATCCAGAATCTCTAACGCGGTTAAAGGTTATTCGCGCAAAGGAAAGTTCGCAGGCTCAAGACCTGAATGAAGTTTTAATCGGTTACACCATCACTCGGCATACCGAGGCAAATAAAGTGTTAACTGCAAATAAACTGTTTTTAAGCACCAGTGGGGCTTGCAGGCTCGACGAAGGTGTCCAGGTCAATGCCATCGGCTATCCGAGTGGCTGCTTTGATGAAGGTCTCCATGAAGTCTTCAAATTGGAGTTTCTTTGTGTTGATCACTCGAAGAGCCTTCAGTTTGTCCTCCCTGGCCTCCTTGCAATGAACCCGAACGAGTGAAAGTGCCACATCGGCGCCGCAGCGAGCAGCAGATTTCTTCCATGCTTGCACTCAACCAGGAATCTCATTGAGGCGGGTCATCATTGACTCGAGATCAGTCTGGAGGGAGTCTTCCGGCCATAGTTCTTTGTCGACCTTCTCCAACGCAGCCCTCAGTCGAGTGATGTATCCTTGGACATTCTGGAGGCGAGCTTCAAGTCGAAACATGTCCAGGGCCACGGTGTCCCCGACAGGTGACTTGGTGGGATCCAGATTGGGTTCGATCTCTTCAGTTTCCTTCTCAAAATCTCGACAGAATTCTGCACGAAGAGAAAGTGAAAAGATGATTACATTGTCGTTCTGAAGAAATCAAAGAAATTCATTCGACAGAAGAAAATTACCTTTAAGCATTCCGCACATCTTCTTCGCGAAATCTCCTAAGTGTTTCTCCAGAGCGCTCCTTTTCTTGGTCTGCACTTCGAGCTTTTTGATCCAGTCGGATCGTTCCTGCTTGAGTTTAGTATTCTCCTCTTCCAGTTTGCTGGCAGCGGCAAGTTTCTTCTCAGCAGCTTCAGTTTTCTCCTTCGCTTCCTTCTGGGCATCAGTAAGTGCTTTATCCTTGTCTTCGAGCGCTTTCTTCATGGTATCTAAAGAAATAAAATTGTTGAGTCGCGCTCGGAGTCGGCGGTTCTCATCACATACGTCTGTTCGAGTGGATTCACTCGGTTCAAAGGATGGATGATGAAAGTAAAAATGCAATTGATCGACAAGGATTACCTCCTAAGGTCTTCAGTTCAGTCTGTGCACGGTCCAAGTTGTTATTCGTCAGCTCCAGATCCAGCAGAAGTCAATTCTTTTCCTTCTCCAGCTTAACATACTTGGTCCCGAGCCCACAAGCTTTCTGAAATCAGCAAAGAAGTAGTTCAGTCGACGATAATGTTTTTTCACTCCCGAGTGGAAAAGAACATGTCCAGTCGACTGGATGGCGGCCCGCCGCCCCACCCCACACCCCTGCAAAGCGTCATATCATGGTTGATGGAAATGATGTCCATGAAACCTGCAGGATAGGTGACAATTGTACTCCAAGTACGAAAAAGGACTCCGAATCCAAAGTTCTTAAGACTACTGCCCATCGTAAACGATCGACAGTAGTCTCGGGGACTACACCCAGTGGGTGCACTCAGCGTGCCCCCACTGGATACAAAATCACTCGACCAGGTCCGACCTGTCCGAGTATAAACAAAAGAAGCAAGCATGCAACCATTGTCTCTATCAGACCCCCGCCGAGGCAAGCACTCGACGGCGGTCTCGGGGACTACACCCAGTGGGTGCACTCAGCGTGCCCCCACTGGACCTACTACCACTCGACCAGGTCTGTCCTGTCGAGTGAAAGTCAACTATCAACACAAATTTAAGACCCCTGCCGACGTCTTCGCCATTCGACAGCGGTCTCGGGGACTACACCCAGTGGGTGCACTCGGCGTGCCCCCACTGGACCAAAAACCACTCGACTAGGACCCGATCTACTCGAGGAAAAAACAAGCAAGTATGCATCTGAAGAAAACACCCAGTGGGTGTAAAGTCAAGTTGGACAGGAATTCAATCGGAAATGAACTTACAATAGAACTTACTCGGACGTTAGCTTGAAGTGCTGAGCTGGCATCATAGGCTAACTTGCTGGCCGGCCTCATATGCCTCCTTTGTCCGCAGCATCATTTGCCCAACCTGGATCATGGCTTCTTTGGCAGCTCCAGTTTGGTCCTCTGGGACGTGGTACAAGGGATATGCGGGCGTCGAGTGAGTCGGTGCTGTGATTGAAGTAGCAGGAGGTGCTGGAGGCTGTCCGATCGGTGCTGAAACCACCAGAGTTGAAGTTGCTGGCGGAGCACTCGACAGCGGAGTCACAAGGACTGGAGGTGGCGCAGCAGTCGACCCACGGGGCGCCTGTTCAGACGATGTTCTCCGAGTGCGTACGCGCGGAGTCTCCAGAGGCACAACTTCATCCTCCGCTCCTCGCTGCGGCTCCTCGTCATCTTCCAGTTGGATGACTTCGTCAGCTATCAATCGGCAATCTTAATTAAGTCACTCGACGATTATTCTTCAAAAAACAGACTACAGTGAAGATTCATTATACCTCGTTGGGAGGTGACCGCGTCAGGAGTGTCCACTTCCATGTGATCCCCCTCGTCCCGTTGAGGCGACGTCACTGAGGTAGCAGCTCTGGCGAATAAAGTTCACTCGGTCAGCAAAGACATGAAGGTTCACAATAGCAGGAAAAGAAAATAAACGCTTACGTTGAGGCGACAGGCACAACAATCTTGATACGAGGCAGGGCCTTCCGAGGCTTTGGCGCGTCTGGCTTGGCCTGTTTCGCAGCTTTTTCAGTCGACCCTGATGTCGCGACGCGGTCGCGCTTCGGGTTTCGGGTGCTCGACACCAAACTTTTGCTTGGAGCGGCCTCCGGGTCTTCACGCTGCTTGGTCCGACGCTTGATGCGCGAAGGAGCCTGGGCCTCTACTTCGCCTTCCTCAATCTCTTCCAGGTCATCGTCGCTGCCCTCACTGTCATCAGCGTAGTCGACATCTGCGCTGTCGCCTTCGCTCTCTTCTCCGTCCTCAGGATGCTCCCCATTCGGCACGGGCGAGTACATGTTCGTAAACTCCTGCAAGATACAAACTACGAAGTCAGTCGACTGAGAACGCAGTCACTCGACAAAATATGAAAGCACTCGACAAAGACATAACTCACCAGGTTCGTCGGTGGGTTCAAAGCAGAGAAGGGCAAGATTCGCTTGGCTCCCAGAGGATTGTCACAGGCTCCGATGATGCTCCTGAGCCACTGAGCAACGGTTTCGTCAGAAACTTCCTCTGGATGTGACCGAGTGGAATCCTCAGGGCCCGAATAATGCCACATAGTGTGGTCCCTGGCTTGAAGAGGCTGGATTCGTTGACTGAGAAACGTCTCTAAGAGATCCATGCCAGTCACTCCGCCACGGACCAGGTCTACTACTGCATTCACTAGAATCCCAACCTGGACTTTCTCTCCCTTGGTCACACTCAGTGTTCTGGGGGTAGTAGGTCGATCCAAAGTGAAAGGGGGAAGACCAGTCGACATATTGGGAGATGCAACATCTTTGCAGTAAAACCATGTCGACTGCCAGCCCCGAACAGAATCAGGAAAAGTCATTGACGGAAACGAACTTCTACCTCTCTTTTGGACCCCCAGGCCACCACACAGTTGAATGACGTTGGTCTTGCTGTCATTAGGATTGGCTTTCTTGACGCATTGAGATCGGACGGAGAATATATGTTTGAACAAACCCCAATGTGGAGGACAACCCAAGAAACACTCGCACATGGTCACGAAAGTAGAGAGATACGAAATAGTATTCGGAGGAAAATGGAGGAGTTGCGCCTCGAAAAAGTTCAGAAACCCGCGGAAGAATGGATGAGGGGGCATGGAAAAACCTCGCTCGATGTGGGTGAGGAGGAGGACTCGCTCGCCCTCGCGCGGCTCCGGCTCAGCCTCGCCCTCCGTCAGCCTCCAGGACCCGTCGGCTATCAACCCGTCAGCAACGAGGTTCTGGACGTCCTCTGCTTTGACGGTCGATGGGAGGAAATCTCCTTGGATCCACCCCGGCGGTGCCGTGAATCGGGCTCCCGACGGCTTCCTCGCCTTGGCCCCTCCCTTCTTGGCGCGCTCGAGCTTCTCCGTCTTGCTCTTCGTCATCGCGGCGGCGGTCGTCGAGGCAGAGTCGAGCGGCGCGCGCGGAGCGGGGGAGGCGGAGGAGAAGTGAAGATTTGGGGGAGAAACGCTGTACCAGCCCCGGTGCCGTCGCCTCTTATATCCGCCCGAGTGGGTCACTGACCTGTGGGCCCGCAGATCTCTGGGTATCCCAAATTCAGAGGAGGAGCGGTACGTGGCGGTAAAGACGTCGCGAAAATCGAGGCGTCGTGCCTCCACTTGCCTTAGTCGTTGCGTCATCTTCGCTCGGCGCGCGCTTATCCAAATTTCGAATCCCGTGAAATCCGGGCCGGACGGAGCGACCCGTCGCATCAGAATAACCAGCTGAACACTCGGACCTGACTCTGCGCTGAAGTTCATTCGGGTACGTTTCAAGACAAGAATCGATCAGGGTGAATGGTAAAGATTCCAATCGACGCAAACTTCTGTGAAGCCCCAAAATACACTCGGAGTTTTTGTGTCTTGACAGAACCTGCATCGGTCCTTTTTTACACTCGAACCCCGATCCATTCGGGGGCTAATGATGAGGATATGTACCTAGGGTAGGGTCATAGGCCTGACCTACATACCCTACCTAAGGACACTGCCCCAGAAGGCTTAAGGGTAACAAGGAAGTCTCCGACTGAAATCACCAAGACATACAAGTCACTCGACAATATCCACTCGGAGATTACCTTTCACTCGACAGTTATATTTCACTCAAAAGAACCAGAAGACAGTCGACCGCAGAAGACCAGAAGCCACCCCAGAGAGGCTAACGGGCAGGCGTTCGTCTAGATCATAAGTAGCATTTATTGCATACGTTACCAGTAACGTTCATCATTATAGCCACGATCTGACCCTTAGATGCCGGACATTATGAGGGGCAGCGTACTCTATATAAGCCACCCCTCCCCTCTGGCACCAGGGTTTGCACCCCTTGTAAGGATACTCATATTCCACTCGGCAAAAGCTCCCGAGCACTGAGACGTAGGGCTGTTACCTCCACGAGAGGGGCCTGAACTCATACATCCGGGTGTACAATCTCGCCGTAGCTAGGACTCTGCCCTCTCCTTTCGTACCCCTAACCTCTACTGTCAGGCTCGTTCCCACGACATTCACCGCCAGCGGGAAGACCGAGGGCGCGGCGTACGCGTACGCCTACTACGCCGGGTGCATGTCCTACTGCAACGACTCGGCGAGCGCCCGGGACAGCCTCTGTGCCGGCGTCGGGTGCTGCCGCGTCGACATCCCGCCAGGCCTCACCGGCAACTACTTCAAGTTCCAACCCTATGACCACTCCACCATGATGGACTACAGCCCATGCGATTACGCCTTCCTCGTCGACAGGAACAACTACACCTTCCGCCGGTCCGACCTCCGCATGGACACCAACCGGACCTCGCCGGTGTGGCTGGACTGGGCTATCCGCGGTAACGGCTCCGACGATATCACTGCCAACGACGTGTTATCGTGCATGCAGGCTGCCAAGACGGGTCAGTACGCCTGCGTCAGCACACACAGCGACTGCGTGGATTCCACCAACGGTCCTGGCTACAACTGCAAGTGCTCCGAAGGCTACGAGGGCAATGCCTACCTTGCCGACGGATGCACCAGTAAGTAGTATACTGCTTCTACAAGTATACCGTTTTAGTTAACACCAAGTTTTAAATTTCAGTGGCGGAAATATTTTCAGTGAAATCAGTGATTTTGGTTTTCATTTCGGTCAAAGGACCAAAATTTCCAATTGATTGTAGGTGCAACTTCGGAAAAGAGAATCTGATAAAACTTTTCTTGCCAGAGTCATCGAGTCATTATATACCTTAGTTCTATTAAGGATCTTCCGTGGTCTTATTTCTGTCACTCTTGCTCGAGCCAGATGATGATAAATTCTTATGTCGGGTTCCTTTGAGGGATGGATCATAAAGAGTTCACCTATCTCAATAACAAAGAACCAGACTTAAATAATTTTGTATTAAGAGCTAAATTAGCTAAAGGGATGCTACATAATTATTACGGGGAACCCACATGGCCCAACGATCTTTTATATATTTTCCCAGTAGTAATTCTAGGTATTATTGCATGTAATGTAGGTTTAGCGGTTCTCGAGCCATCAATGATTGGTGAATGGGCAGATCCGTTTGCAATGTGAAATCCTTTCTATGTTTCTGAGACCTGGAAACCTGTCACCCGTAAATTTACCAATTATGAGTTGGGCGCAACAGATGAATGAGGGTCTCATGACTCCATTCACATCAGACGGAATAAAGAAATCACTGTTCAATATTGGGATTGAGATCCAACCAAATATTTTGATTTTTCTAAAAAAAAAAAAAATTGAATTTGTGTGCACTACTGAAAGGCAATTATTTCAGTATGTACCGGAATTAATGAAATTTCAACGAAATTACTCTGAAAGTAGGAACGATGTTTAACATGGTGATTGTTTTTTACTTTGCACTTAGAGTAAATCTTCGTATTTTTCTAAAAAGGAGATTCAGGCCTCTGGCCTCTGCATTATTACGATGCACACAACTAAATGTACTACCTCTGTACAAAAATAAAAATAAAAAGTGGGGAGAAAAGACACAACCCGCGAAAGAAGGCAGACTACACATAAAGCCTGTCAATATATGTAGTATGAATTATGTGCATAAAAATCAAGTGTGAAACTAGTATTTTCATGACAAATTTGATAAGTACTAAAATTTCCAGCCAATACATGAAGATCTTTTTTCTTGTTAATCCGTACTCAAAATAGAAGTCTGGCTGCATGTTTTCAAAGATACCGTTGTTATTATAAAAAAATATGGTTTAAGGCGGTCGATTCATGCCCTAATGATTATTTTTATGAATTTGTGCAACACAGATATAGATGAATGTGCACATCCAGCAAAGTATCCTTGCTACGGTGTCTGCAAGGACACTCAAGGATCTTACCAATGCACCTGTCATCCAGGTTATGAGAGCGATGACCCGAGAACTGGACCCTGCGCTCCGAAGTTCCCACTTGCTGCACAGATTAGCATAGGTAACCTCAGGCAAACTATTTTGAAAGTTTCGATATTGCTAATTATCAGTTCCACAAATATTTAATTTTACTATGTCACTTAAAATAGACAACACAAATTAAGCAATCTGTATATGTAGCTCTTTTATATATGTATTTTGTTATAGTTAGTCCCTCCTAGAGTTAGCTAGCTGAATGAGTGAGTGGATGTAAGGGGACTGATGAATATTGTTTGAGACCTACAAGTGACCTGACTTAACAAAGTTCCAGTCAACTGATGAACAAATAATTCCCCACCAGGGGACACAATCTTATATCATGGAGGCTTCGAGACACGGGTACATTCAACTTCAGAATCTTACTTTTCCTTAAGTTAATATATGCAATGATTCAAAGCAATACGTAAACTTAAAAATGAACTTATACTGAATTTGTTAGCAGAATAATAATCAGGATATTTTCATATATAGGCGTAATAGGTGGTACACTTGTCATCGCATTTGTGGCATTCCTCATTATTATTCGAAAAGAGAAGCGGAAGACCAGAGAGTTTTACGAGAAAAATGGTGGTCTTACCTTGGAGAAAGCTAAAGTTATAAAGCTTTTCAAAAAGGAGGAGCTCAAGCCAATTTTAAAAAGAAGCAATTTAATTGGAAAAGGTGGCTTTGGTGAAGTTTACAAGGGGTTTGTTGATAACATACTAGTTGCAGTAAAGAAACCAATTAGTGGTAATGTGCTGGAGAACAAACAATTTGCAAATGAAGTCATCATACAGTCTCAAGTCATCCACAAGAACATCGTTAGGCTCATAGGTTGCTGCCTAGAAGTTGATACCCCCATGCTAGTGTACGAGTTCATCTCCAAAGGAAGCTTTCATGACATTCTTCACGAGTTTGACAAGAGGGAGCATCTCAACTTGGATATGCGCCTAAGAATTCTTGCGGAATCAGCACATGGTCTAGCTTATATGCATTCACAAGCTCATATCAAAATCATGCACGGTGATGTTAAACCAGCAAATATACTCTTGGATGACAACTTTATGCCAAAGTTCTCAGACTTTGGCATATCGAGGTTGATTGACAAGGAACACACTGCAAACGTCATTGGTGACATGGCGTATATGGATCCAGTATACCTACAAACAGGCCTTCTAACTGAAAAAAGTGATGTTTATAGTTTTGGGATTGTCATCTTAGAGGTCATCAGCAGGAAGAAGGCCACTCACTCTGACAATAACAGCTTAGTGACAAGCTTCCTTGAGTGTCACAAAGATGGGAAGGAAGTACCTGATGGGAACAAAATAACCAAGTTGTTTGATGAGGAAATTGCGGCATTAGGAAATTTGGAGCTTCTTGTCACTTTGGCAGGGATTGCCGTGAAATGTCCTAACCTCCATGTGGATCAAAGACCGTTAATGACAGAGGTGGTGGCGCGCCTTGACACATTGAACCAGGCCCAGGCCAACGGTGCCTCCCATTTGCAGGACCCTGAATTTGAAAAATAAATCGGATATGACGTAATCCAGCAGCCTTCGGTGGTCGCGACCTCGCGCTAGGTCAAAAAGAAAAACAGTCATCTCAACCATTTGCATCAGGTCACATGGTAAAGCAATAATCTTTTGATGCGTAGTACTACATGTGTATGAAGGCGCTACTTCTGGTTGATGTTTGCAGATGTTTAACTCCGTATGTAGCATTCTTTTCCAGGTGTAATGAAGAACACCTTAGTATAGAAAGTATCCTATGTGGAGTTCCAACGAGTGGCTTGTAATTTGCTTTCTATGGAATCCTTATTTGTACTTTATTCTTAATAGTATATAATAAAGATTCTTCAGGACCCAACCTGTGTTCAAAGAAAGTATTTGAAGTGTATTCCCTGATTATCTTAATCTCCTACTCCTTCCATTCATTTATATAAGGTGTATTATTTTCGGCATAGTGATCAAGATACATAATTATAGAGAAATTAGGACGGAATTACCCATGGCAAATATGTTGGTTAGTGACAAGTAAATCAGTTAGTCCAGAAAGTAAAAGATACATATAATTGCGAGAGAGATACTATTCTTCTTTTGCTACAAGGAAAGATACAGACAATCATAAAAGATATACTTTTCTTTTTTTTAAGGGCTAAAAATGAAATTACGGCGCATTAGCAGAAATGCACCTTATAATGCAGAATTTTATCAAAACAAATACACCTTATATAAAGGAATGGAGGAATCCTCGGGTTTGCCGGGGCGTCAACCTGATTGGTTCATTGGGAAGAGACAGACCCGAAGGTTGCGCGACTCAGATCTAGATGGAGGCGGTGGCAAGGTGGTGCGGCAGTGGAGGAGATGGCCGGTGGCGGCCGGAGCTGGGCGAGCAACGGGTAGAGACCCAGGCACGAAGAACATATTTATTGAAAGAAAAAAAGGGAGAGGGCTACGTGCAGCCTGCAGGGTTTGGGTCGGGATGTGTGGGATAGGTATGGTTGTATGGCAAAAGGTAAACCGACTATGGACGGTTGGGGGCGTGGGACAGCGGCACAGTCGCCCGCTGATTAATCCCTCGCTGGTCGCGATTCACCAGGAGGCCGGATTTCCTGGGAGCTTAGAATATGTACTGATTTTGTTGAACATAACCTGAAAACTACACACAACTGTTGGGAACTTATAGGTATATCTTCTTTGTGTTAGTTTTGATTGATCGGTCCAATGAAACTTTATTATAGGATGAGGTTTGTGTATATATACGAAGTTAGTTCAGTTAATCTTCGCATGGAATGATGTACAAAGGCGTTGGCAGGCCTATAATAGGTGTAGTTTTCTATACAAAGAAAACGAAATAGAAAATAAAAATAGTGAAGTTTCCTAAGAATACTAATAAATTAGTGTACTTGGTATTACCCTTTATGCACACAATCTACAAAAAATATGATTTTTTATAATATGCAAGAATAAGCATATAATAGTATAATTTTCGCAAAAAAATGTCTCTTAATAAGGAATGAATTAGTGGAATTGATATAGGGGTTCCGCCCCTACATTGTCGTCCATCTCAACTTTTTCCGTGGGTTCACCCCTGCATAATGGAAATGGGTTGGGGGGGGGGGGGGGGGGGGGTTGGCCCCTCATGATGTGAAAGTACGAACTGATTATGCCCATACTTAGTCAATATATGGACGCTTGACTTGTTGGTTCATGTATATGGTCATGCATTCTTGTCCCCTCTCATGTTTTTCGCTTGGTCCTCCCCTGCGCGGGGTCGGCCTCGCTCGACAACATTAAGGCCCGCCTGGTGGCACTAGAGGCCGCCCGCACGGAGTAGGCACCGCCCAAGTCCGCGGGGTCGGCCTCACTCGACGACATCTCAAGGCCCTCCTGTAGGCACTGGTTATCAAAAAATACTATGTTACATTTTTTTTGTCAGAAACCACCATGTCTACGGTAATTGTGTTGCAAATAACACTGATCGGCGGATTAGAGCGCTTTAAGCACGTTTATGACATACGGGTCCCGGTTGTCAGGATGTGACTTGGCAAAAAAAATGCCACCTGGGGCACTTTGACTAGTAAAAATCGCCATGTGGACACGTTGTTGTCTCTCTTATATGGATCCAGTTTACCTACAAACAGACCGATTGACTGAAAAAAGTGATGTCTACAGTTTTGCGGTTGTCATCTTAGAGGTCATTAGCAGGAAGAAGGCCACTCATTCCGACAATAACAGCTTAGTGACGAGTTTCCTTGAGTGTCACAAAGAAGGGAAGAAAGCAACTAAGTTGTTTGATAAGGAAATTGCCGTAGCAGCAGATTTTGAGCTTCTTGACACTCTAGCAGGGATTGTTGTGGAATGTCTTAACCTCGATGTGGATCAAAGACCATCAATGACAGATGTTGTGGCACGTCTTGTCGCATTGAATAGATCCCGTGTGTTGTAACCTGGTTTCCGGGGTTGAGTTATTAACATGTATGAAAGTTTACACTTCTTCCCATTCCAAAGTCAGAGTGCATCTCCGAGTAAGATAGGCAACTGTCAAGGTGTGAATTTTCTGTATTTGTTGTTGTGAGAAGCAGAGGAGGCCATCCTAGTTCTTGAAATTTTGCAGTACTGTAGTGAGTATCTGTGTGGTTTATGTGACCAATTTATGGAATAATTAATTAAATTCCTGCATGCTACTATTCTGATTTGCTCTTGCTCCTGAAAACCTCAACGTGCTTGCCATGAAACCATACATTCCATACAATATCTAGGGGTGTTCATAAGAACTCAAAAATCCACTACAATATGCTCAAGTATACAATCCTCAACCCTCTTTCGGGCGTTATCTCCAGCGGTGTGGGCGCGTATTGGCTCTCTAGGTGTCGGGATCCTACTAGTCGGAAGTCGTAAACCGGTAGAGAGGTTGTTGGGAGTTATGGGCTCGGCGACAAGTATGCATGCACTTCAAGTGAAAACCATGGTCTCACCTCTGCAACTAGAACAGACAATCACTAGTAGAAAACAGGGCTTTGGTCCAGGCCAGATGAGCGCATTAGTCCCGGTCGTGTTACTTTAGTCCCGGTTGGTCGCATCAGTCCCGGTTCGTGAGGCCAGTGTGGCACCCCGGCTCAGAGAACCGGATTACCAGTGTTTCCAGCCCAGGGATCATGTCCTCTGGAAACACACAACAACTTGGAACATAACTGAACTGACTTTATTGATAGATTTCGGGTACAAGCTTATATTTTACAATGCTAACGAGGCCAAAGGCACACTCGGTGCTATGACAATATCTACATACCGGCAAATGTGGTTGCACGGCTAAGCCCGGACAGGTGACTCAAGATCAACCACTAAGTTCATTTAACAAAATAGTGGTTTATCATACTAGGCAACTAGCCATTTAAATTATTTACTAAGATTTATCCTAAAGCAAATAAATAAGCCTAATGCATTGAAATATGCAATGCTATTGAAATGCTTCATGAAATGGGTATCATGGCTTGCCTTGCTCTGTTGGGTTGTTCAAACACTCCTGGTCTTCAAAATCACCAAAGTTCCCTGCTTAAAATATTTTTAAAATGCAAAGGAAAATGTCACATAATGCATTTTTGTTAACCAGAAATTTTGTGAACATAGGAAAAATACCAAAATTTGTCAGAAATTAAAGGGGTTCAATACCAATACAATGCAAAAAGAATCAACTGAATTGGACTCATAAATAAAAAGTTATTCACGGTCAAAGTTACTGGTCAAACTGAATTAAATAAATAGAAATCAGAAAAATCAGAAAAACTTCCAGCGGGCCACGTCGAAGGCGTAAAGTGGAGGGGCGCCTCCACTTATACCGCTTCGGGCGCGGGCCTGAGCCGCTGACGGGTGGGGTCGGCTCGGTTTAAACAGAGAGGGAGAGGAGGGAGCAGAGCACCGCGGCGCTTCGGCAATGGTCGCCGGCGACAGAGGCGGCGGTGAGGTCTGGCGACTATAGGAATGGAACGGGCACTCGACGTCGAGCATGTACGTACCCGTAGATTGACTAGAGGTGGCCAGACGACGTCGTCTCCTTCTTCTCCGGCGGTGGCGGTGCTCGGGTGTCGACGGAGATGAGGATTCCGGCGGCAATCCGGTCGGCCAAAAGCTCGAGGGGAACCAGTGAGACCTGCTGATCTCGATGAAGGGCTCAGGGGAGGCTGGGATGGGGTGGAGATGGCTGGCGGCAAAGCTCGGGTGCGGCGGATCTCCGGCGAAGCTCGAGGCCAGAGGGCCTCTCGGCCGTGGCTCGTTGCTTGGGAGGCCAATTGGGTGATGGCTGGGTGGGTTGAGGAGCTTTGGAGGGCCGGGCATGGCCTTTTATAGGCTAGAGACGAAGGCGGGCGTGCTCTCCCGAAGCGGCGTGGCTCGGCCATGCCACTGGAGCAAGGACGGCGAGCTGGCCATCACGGCGTGGAGGGAGGTGATGGAGGAGGGCAGAGGAGCGACGGGACGGGTCCGGCGCCATTAATGGATTTGCGGACAACCACAGTGGCCGGACCTCACTGTTTTGCCCGTGGCGGAGCTTGGCCGGGAGCGGCAGCGGCCTTCACCGGCGGCCAGGAGGGTTCGAGAGGGGCCACGCGTGCGGCTGGAGCGATGTCGGCACCAAGGGACAAGGGGGGGCAGTGAGGGACGTCTCGGGCGAGCTCATCCGACTCGGGCGCCGTGTAGAGCGCGCGCACTGACATGCCAGTGCCGTGCTCACCACGGTTGCGGCCACCAGGAGGCCACGCAAGCCTGGCGCACGTTGTCCTTGGTGTCGACCTTCGTCCACTTAGCCTCCCTGGGTCACTGGCTCGACTAGATACGCTCTGCTGTGAAGTGTAGCTTCAGCTACAGCTTCTGACAGAAATCTTGAGGAGGTTCCAGAGAAGAGATGGGATAGAGCTAAAGCCAGTGGAGGTGTCTGGTGTGATCTAGGTTGGAAGGACTCCATACTGGCCAAGTTTGAGAAGGTTTGAAGAAGAATTGAAAATAGTTCCTTTGAAAACTACAATTCTGATCCAGAAGCTTGATCTGCTTGTGGCACTCACATAGATGGTCTCCTGATGATGAAACTTGGTGGAGGGAAATTATTTGCAGTACAGAAGATGCCATAAAAGTTTCAGGACCATAGGGCATCTCTAGCTAGTACTTCCTTCACAAAGTTTTGAAATAAGCAGAAACTTGTCAGGGTTTTGCTGCTGAAAACTTGCACTGGGCCAGATGATATTTTTGGATATTGTGGCTTGATAGGATCCCTAGTATCTCAGGGAATTTATTGAGAATTTTCTGAGATAGGAAAATAGGGGTTCCCTCACAACTGACAAATTCTGACCAGAAAGAAAATAATTATTCTGGCCAAAACTTTGCATTGGACAATGGAATATTTTTGGAGATTATGGAATCATATGATGATGAGAAGGTGTGGCAAGAGTTTGGGAATTTATTGATCATCCAAACTATAGGTTGCTTCACAACCCATAGTGATGACATAATTTCCCAAATAAAGAAAAGGATTATAAGGAAAAGATTAAATATTGGAAATTGATCCAAGAGAGGTGAAGAAGTGTTTTGACAAGATGAGGAGGGTTTTGGGTTACTTGGGAAAAGATTCAAAGAATCAGAGATCCAATTCAACTGAGAAGGTTTGAAAATCAACCAGATTTGCAAATAAAACCCAAAAGTTTTTGAAAAGAAAAAGTTGCCAAAATCAGGGTGCCACAAACCTACCCCCCTTAGGATGAATCTCGTCCTCGAGATTCGGTTGCTTAGGGAACAAGTACGGGTATGCAGATCTTAAGAAATCTTCTCTTTCCTAGGTAGCCTCTTCCTCGGTATGGTGCTCCCACAATACCTTGTAAAACTTGATCACCTTACTCCTGGTAGTTCTTTCCATCTCATCCAAGATTCTGACGGGTTTCTCTTCATAGGTCAGATCCTTAGCCAGTTCTAGCTCACTCATATCCGCTTGTTTGATTGGTGGTGCAATGCACTTCCTTAACTGCGATATGTGGAAGACATCGTGCACATCTAATAACTCCGGTGGTAATTCCAACTGATATGCTACCCTGCCTTTCTTAGCAATCACTGGAAAGGGACCGATGTATCTTGGTGCAAGCTTTCCCCGGGTATGAAAGCTCTTCACTCCCTTCATGGGGGTTACTCGAAGGTAAGCATATTCTCTGGGCTCAAAAGTCACTTCCCGGTGTTTTGGGTCATAATAGCTCTTTTGACGGGACTTGGCTGCTCGAAGACGCTCCTGAATATCCTTGACCTGTTTCTCAGCCTCGAGCATCCAGTCTGTGCCAAAGATACGGCTATATCCTGTCTGGGACCAATTCAATGGGGTGCGGCACTTCCGTCCATATAGTGCTTCAAACGGTGACATCTTCAAACTTGACTGATAACTGCTGTTATAGGAGAATTCCGCATAGGGTAGGCTATCTTCCCATTTGGGTCCATGGGTGAGAGCACAGGACCGAAGCATATCCTCCAGTATCTGGTTCACTCGTTCGGTCTGTCCATCTGTCTGCGGATGGTACGCTGTGCTATGCTTTAGCATAGTGCCCAAGGCTTGGTGCAATCGCAACCAGAATGCAGAGATGAATAGGGAGCCCCTATCTGAGGTGATAGACTTGGGTACTCCATGAAGGCTGACTATCCGGGACATGTAGAGTTGTGCAAGTTGGTTTGCGTTGAAAGTGGTCTTTACCGGAATAAAGTGAGCCACTTTCGTGAGCATATCCACAATGACCCAGATAGCATCATTGCCTCTCATGGACCTGGGTAGTACAACGATGAAATCCATACATATGTTGTCCCACTTCCACTGGGGAACCGGTAAAGGTTGCAGTAGCCCAGCGGGTTTCTGGTGTTCCGCCTTGACCTTGTTGCAGATGTCACAGCAGGCGACATAGTATGCTATATCCCTTAGCATTCCTGGCCACCAAAATGTTTCTCTCAGATCCTGATACATCTTTGTGCCTCCCGGGTGGATAGAGTATGCGGATTCATGGGCTTCTCTGAGTATATGATGCCTCAGGTTATTCTTATCAGGCACACATATCCGTTTCTCAAACCATAAGGTGCGTTGGTCATCCACGTGGAAGGACTTGGCCTTCCCTTTCGGAATCTGCTCCTTGATTTCTTTTATTCCTTCATCTGGCTCTTGGGCCTTCTTAATTTCTTCCATAAGTGTTGGAGTAATTTCCAAAGTATCCGGAGTAATTGGGCCGCATAGCACCATATTGAGCTCAGCGAACTCTTCTTGTAACCTTGGATGGAGTCTTCCCATAAGTGCATTCACTGTGCCCTATTTTCTGCTGAGGGCATCCGCGACCACGTTGGCTTTTCCCGGATGATAGTTTATTCCAATGTAATAGTCCTTGACTAGTTCAAGCCACCTTCGCTGCCTGAGATTCAGGTCAGGTTGGGTGAAAATATACTTGAGACTCTTATGGTCCGTGTATATTTCACAACGTTGTCCAATGAGGTAATGCCTCCAAATCTTTAAAGCATGAACCACGGCTGCTAATTCCAAATCATGCGTGGGGTAGTTCTCCTCATGAGGTCGTAGCTGTCTGGATGCATATGCTACAACCTTTCCTTCTTGCATCAATACGCAGTCGATTCCTCGTCTGGAAGCATCACAGTATATATCAAAGCTCTTGTGGATGTCTGGAAGAACTAAGACAGGTGCTGTCGTTAGCCTTGTCTTTAGTTCTAGAAAGCTACTGTCACACTCCGCCGTCCAGACAAACCTTTGATTTTTCTTTAGCAATTCTGTCAGTGGCTTAGCTATCTTGGAGAAGCCTTCTATGAAACGTCGGTAATAGCCTGCCAATCCCAGAAAGCTACGCACTTCGGTCACCGAGGCTGGTGTCTTCCAATTCAGTACTGCAGTTACTTTGCTGGGGTCGACGGCTACTCCTTGTTCTGACATAATGTGCCCCAGAAATCCCACCTCTTTTAGCCAAAATTCACATTTACTGAACTTGGCATACAGACGATGGGTTCTCAACCTTTCCAATACACCACGGAGGTGTTGTTTATGCTCTTCTTCATCCTTGGAATATATCAGGATATCATCGATGAACACCACCACGAATTTGTCCAGGAAATCCATGAAGACCTTGTTCATCATGCTCATGAAGTAAGCTAGAGCATTTGTCAGTCCGAATGACATGACTGTAAACTCATACAGACCATATCGGGTGGTGAAAGTTGTTTTGGGTATATCCTCTTTTCTGATTTTTAGCTGATGATACCTGGTTCGGAGGTCAATCTTGGAGAATACCCGTGCTCCGTTCAGCTGGTCGAACAAATCATCAATGCGAGGGAGCGGGTACTTATTCTTGATGGTGACCTCATTCAGCTGGCGATAGTCTACGCACATTCGTAGACTTCCATCTTTCTTCTTGACAAACAGTACAGGTGATCCCCATGACGAGATGCTTGGACGAATATACCCCTTTTGCAACAATTCATCCAACTGCTTCTTTAGTTCCGCCAGCTCTGGACCTGGCATACGGTAGTATTTCTTGTAAATTGGAGCAGTACCAGGAACCACTTCGATTGCAAACTCCAATTCCTGGTCAGGGGGCATCCCTGGTAATTCCTCGGGAAATACATTCGGAAATTCGCAAACTACCGGAATCAAGTTCATATCCGTACTGGTAGCCTGGTATGCCATTCCTTTTCTTGACATCATCTTGCTGGCAAGGAATTGGACTGTCTGTCCTGCCGGGTTAACCAGCGTCACTGTCCTAGTGGCACAGTTGATGCATACCTGATGGGGTGTCAACCAGTCCATCCCCAGTATTACGTCCAATCTCGAAGATTCAATGGCAATGAGTGCAGCTGGAAATTTAACTCCATGTATCAAAATTTCCAGATCTCTGTATATCAGATTTGTTCTGAGCAGGGAGCCAGGGGATTGTACCACCATGATTTTATCCAAAAGCGAAGGGGAAAATTTGTGCAAGGTGGCAAAACTCCGCGAAATAAACAAATGGGAAGCCCCAGAATCAAATAAAATTACTGCGGGTATGTTGTTAACAGAAAACATACCAAGTACTACTTCTGGAGCTTCGCAGGCTTCCTCAGCGGAGATATGATGGACGCGTCCGTGGCTGAAGTTATGATTGGGGCGATGTCCAATAGTGTTGACCTGCGGCTTGACGTCGGAGGATGGCTTCCCGTTGTCGGCGGGGCACTGTTTAGAGTAGTGTCTGCTTTGGCCGCAAGTAAAGCAGGTGTTGTTGCGGCGGCAGTCCTCTATCACTGGCTGTTTGCCGAAGGTCTTATTCTGGCTCACCATCTTATTGGTGCTGTTGCCATTGCTCCATGTAGGCTTGTATTCAGATGGGCCTGGCTGCCAGGTGCGTGGCTTCTGCGCAAACGGCTCACGGTTGTCCTTCTTGGGTTCAAACTTCCGCTTGCGGTCATCATACCCAGACTTATGCTCTCGTTCTGCTATGAAAGCCTTGTTTACCAAAGTCTGGAAGTCCAACATGCAGAGCTGACAACGGAGAGTGTGATTCAGTCCTCCCAGGAACCGATCTATCTTCCTTTCTTGAGTGGACACGTCATGGGTAGAGTATCGTGCCAGATTGTTGAAATTGTTCAGATACTCTGCCACAGACATATTTCCTTGTGTGAGAGCAAGGAACTCCCTTTGCTTCACCTTCATTATGCCAGTAGGGATATGATACTTGCGGAATAGCTCCTTGAACTTCTCCCAGGAGATATCCTCTCCAGAAGGCCATGTTGCCTTTGTATTGTCCCACCATATAGCTGCTGGCCCTTCCAGGTAGTGAGTGGCAAAAGGAACCTTATCTGATTCCTCACAACGGGCCATGCCTAGCTTCTTTTCCATGGTCCTTAGCCAATCATCCGCTTCGATAGGATCCATAGCTTGACCAAAAATTGGGTGGCTTGGTGCGCTAGAAGTCAGACAACTTGGAATGTGTTCCGTTGTGGTTGTGATTCTGACCCACCATAGCCTGCATGCTTTTTAGAAATTCCATAAGATCCTGGTTTCTTTTCTCCTCAAACATCCTCATAATCTGATCAGTAGTCGGTGCTTGAGGTGGTTGGGGTGGTAAATCTTCGGGTGGTTGTCCTGCTTGTCTGGCGGATCGACGAACGGGGGTTCCATCACCGCCTTGGCTACAACTTCTCTTCATCCTAAATTTGTTCCCATTGCAAAATGCCGAATCGATGAGCAACATCCATAAGGGAAACACAGTAGTATGACACCAGAAAGAAAATGCACGAAAAAGGCGAATAAAGCAGGCAACATAATTATACAAGATAACCCAACATCATACATGGCAAGCTAGTAGGGGGATATCATGGCTAGACTGCTCATACGGCAGTTGACATATGCAAAGATGCATGCACAACAACTCAAGCCTCTACTCTAGTGATGCGGGTGGCACGAACACTGACAGACTAAAGACTCCTCGTCATTTGATCCTGAGTCGGAGTCGGAACTGATGATATGGATCTCATCCTCCGGATCAAAGGAAACACGACGACGTTGCGAGGACGGTTCCCCTTCTGAAGAAGAAGAAGCACGTCGCCTCAGCATCGGAGCAGCTGGAGTGGCTAGGAGTGAGGCCCACTCTGCCGGGGTCTCACGGCGGCTACCAGACAAAAAGCCTGGTGGCACAGTAGAGCTAGATGGGGTATCAAACCTAGGTGGAGGTGGAACTGGTGGAGGATACATAGGTGGAAAGATAGGCCGATGTGGAGGTGGAATTGAGGTTACGGCTGCAAGTGCCCCTTGGACACGAGACAGCTTCTCAGCCAAGTATATGATCGTACGATAACTGGCGTTCAGATAACGAGACAGAACAGCAGTCGCACGATCACACGCCGGGTCAACTGGCGCGAAAATGACTCGCCCTGTCGTAGGCGATAGGGTGGGGTAGGGGAAGAAACCTGGATGAGTCTGCATCTCGACCTCGTGGAAGCGCAAGTCAGTGAGAGCCTCCATCGCAGCAAACTGGATTGCCAGCTCCGGAGTAGAAGCCGTTCCGCCCTTGGAAGAGAGAGAATAGCTACCAAGGTCCGAGCTCGCGATCAGGAAAGCCTCTGCGTGATACTCATACACTGACTCGGCAAGCTGCTCCCGAAACACCTGGTATACTGGATCTTCGCCGTGGGGGTATAGTCGAAGCCAGACGTTCCGGAGTAGTACTGGAAAGGTGGATGGTGCAGGCTCATGATGGAAGTGGTATGGAACTGGTGCCATCTACACTCACAATGCCAACGGTTAGTAAAACAATGAATCATGATGCATGCTATGCAACAATCAAATGCAGCAAGCAAGATGCACACATCAAAGCCCTATACTAATCGCGGTTCTAGCGCGGGTTAACTAGGGTGTCCTACAGTCAGCCTGGCTCTGATACCAAGCGTTGTGGCACCCCGGCTCAGAGAACCGGATTACCAGTGTTTCTAGCCCAGGGATCATGTCCTCTGGAAACACACAACAACTTGGAACAGAACTGAACTGACTTTATTGATAGATTTCGGGTACAAGCTTATATTTTACAATGCTAACGAGGCCAAAGGCACACTCGGTGCTATGACAATATCTACATTATTTATGAAACATAGCAGGGCCTCGGAACTACTAAGTACTTCTACGGCGTAGCGGAACATAGCGGCAACTCCATCCACAGGGACACAGCTGTGGACACATCCTAGTTAGCGTAGCACGAACCACCGGGACCTCCGTCCTCGGCTTCTCCTACATCTGGCATGATACACCAGGTGAGTACTTTGAATGTACTCGCAAGCTCACGACAACCAAGTAATGCAGCAAACAATAGCATGGCAATCAACATGTTAAATACTTAAGCAATTCACTTACTGTACCAGTTATCAACTTACTCTCTTCCGGGTTGTCCCACAACCCTCGGAATACTCATAAGCCACCGAGTACTTCCGATCATACGAAGAGTTCTTCCATCATTACTAACATTGTTACGGTTTACCACCTACTGAGGTCTGGACGGGCTGTCCAATTCCGTGGACACGGCTATTCGAATAGATTTTTCACTCTGCAGAGGTTGCGCACTTTACCCACACCATGGAGCACCTAGCCACGTGATCCCATTCGGGTGGACTAGCATTGCTCCAACGAAACCTGCCTGACCCGTGACTCTCCCATCGTACCACCGGCATTCATCCTCCCCCGGAGTCCTGCCCTGGGTGGCCCCTGTGTCCTCATGACACCTGCCACCGTCGTGGCCAAACTAAACTGTCCCAAACGGGGACGCCGGCACAATACTCAACTGGGCTCACAGGGTTATCGCCGCCTACCTGATCAGGGTAGCACGCGCGCATAACCCTCCCTCTTTGGAGGTACCGGTAAAAGAGCACGCGATCAGACCAAGTCAAGGCCGTCCCATACCGGCAAATGTGGTTGCACGGCTAAGCCCGGACAGGTGACTCAAGATCAACCACTAAGTTCATTTAACAAAAT
Organism: Elymus sibiricus; assembly: GCA_039707655.1. Classification (NCBI taxonomy): domain Eukaryota; kingdom Viridiplantae; phylum Streptophyta; class Magnoliopsida; order Poales; family Poaceae; genus Elymus; species Elymus sibiricus. Next base: position 67,656,835 of record CM077663.1, on the reverse strand, counting down.
AGTGGTTTATCATACTAGGCAACTAGCCATTTAAATTATTTACTAAGATTTATCCTAAAGCAAATAAATAAGCCTAATGCATTGAAATATGCAATGCTATTGAAATGCTTAATGAAATGGGTATCATGGCTTGCCTTGCTCTGTTGGGTTGTTCAAACACTCCTGGTCTTCAAAATCACCAAAGTTCCCTGCTTAAAATATTTTTAAAATGCAAAGGAAAATGTCACATAATGCATTTTTGTTAACCAGAAATTTTGTGAACATAGGAAAAATACCAAAATTTGTCAGAAATTAAAGGGGTTCAATACCAATACAATGCAAAAAGAATCAACTAAATTGGACTCATAAATAAAAAGTTATTCACGGTCAAAGTTACTGGTCAAACTAAATTAAATAAATAGAAATCAGAAAAATCAGAAAAACTTCCAGCGGGCCACGTCGAAGGCGTAAAGTGGAGGGGCGCCTCCACTTATACCGCTTCGGGCGCGGGCCTGAGCCGCTAACGGGTGGGGTCGGCTCGGTTTAAACAGAGAGGGAGAGGAGGGAGCAGAGCACCGCGGCGCTCCGGCGATGGTCGCCTGTGACAGAGGCGGCGGTGAGGTCTGGTGACTACAGGAATGGAATGGGCGCTCAACGGCGAGCACGTACGTACCCGTAGATTGACTAGAGGTGGCCAGACGACGTTGTCTCCTTCTCCGGCGGCGGCGGCGCTCGGGTGTCGACGGAGATGAGGATTCCGGCGACAATCCGGTCGGCCAAAATCTCGAGGGGAACCAGTGAGACCTACTGATCTCGATGAAGGGCTCAGGGGAGGCTGGGATGGGGTGGAGATGGCTGGCGGCAGAGCTTGGGTGCGGCGGATCTCCGGCGAAGCTCGAGGCCAGAGGGCCTCTCGGCCATGGCTCGTTGCTTGGGAGGCCGATTGGGTGATGGCTGGGTGGGTTGAGGAGCTTTGGAGGGCCGGGCATGGCCTTTTATAGGCTAGAGACGAAGGCGGGCGAGCTCTCCCGAAGCGGCAAGGCTCGGCCATGCCATTGGAGCAAGGACGGAGATCTGCCGTCGCGGCGTGGAGTGAGGTGATGGAGGAGGGCAGAGGAGCGACGGGACGGGTCCGACGCCATTAATGGCTTGCGGACAACCACAGTGGCCGGAGCTCACTATTTCGCCCGTGGCGGAGCTTGGCCGGGAGCTGCAGCGGCCTTCGCCGGCGGCCAGGAGGGTTCGAGAGGGGCCACGCGTGCGGCTGGAGCGATGTCGGCACCAAGGGACAAGGGGGGGCATTGAGGGACGTCTCGGGCGAGCTCATCCGACTCGGGCGCCGTGTAGAGCCTGCGCACTGACATGCCAGTGCCGTGCTCACCAAGGTTGCGGCCACCAGGAGGCCACGCAAGCCTGGCGCACCTTGTCCTCGGTGTTGACCTTCGTCCACTTAGCCTCCCTGGGTCACTTGCTCGACTAGATACACTCTGCTGTGAAGTGTAGCTTCAGCTACAGCTTTTGATAGAAATCTTGAGGAGGTTCCAGAGAAGAGATGGGATAGAGCTGAAGCCAGTGGAGGTGTCTGGTGTGATCTAGGTTGGAAGGACTCCATACTGGCCAAGTTTGAGAAGGTTTGAAGAAGAATTGAATATAGTTCCTTTGAAAACTACAATTCTGATCCAGAAGCTTGATCTGCTTGTGGCACTCACATAGATGGTCTCCTGATGATGAAACTTGGTGGAGGGAAATTATTTGGAGTACAGAAGTTGCCATAAAATTTTCAGGACCATAGGGCATCTCTAGCTAGTACTTCCTTCACAAAGTTTTGAAATAAGCAGAAACTTGTCAGGGTTTTGCTGCTGAAAACTTGCACTGGGCCAGATGATATTTTTGGATATTGTGGCTTGATAGGATCCCTAGTATCTCAGGGAATTTATTGAGAATTTTCTGAGATAGGAAAATAGGGGTTGCCTCACAACTGACAAATTCTGACCAGAAAGAAAATAATTATTCTGGCCAAAACTTTGCATTGGACAATGGAATATTTTTGGAGATTATGGAATCATATGATGATGAGAAGGTGTGGCAAGAGTTTGGGAATTTATTGATCATCCAAACTATAGGTTGCTTCACAACCCATAGTGATGACATAATTTCCCAAATAAAGAAAAGGATTATTAGGAAAAGATTAAATATTGGAAATTGATCCAAGAGAGGTGAAGAAGTGTTTTGACAAGATGAGGAGGGTTTTGGGTTACTTGGGAAAAGATTCAAAGAATCATAGATGTAACACCCCCAAAATTTAACCACATTTTTATTAAGTAAAATTTGTCCAGAAATAAAATTTTGAATTATAATAGGTTCTTTCATAATTTTAGAGCCTTTTCTGCTTCTGTTTTTCAAAATTCTTCCCTCCATATAGAAAATTATTTGGAAATAATATTGTGGCTTTGGTAGTTTTCCTAAACCATTTCATTATTACTTTAATAACTGTAAGAATTATTTTCATAATAAAAGTTACCCCAAAATAATTCTTTTAATAGCATTTTCAATACTTTAAATGCCTCTGTTGCACTACAACTACTTTAAATAATTCTTTAAAAATTCCAAAAAAATTATGGGAGGTCATGTGATGCCTAGATATCACTTTTATGCAAAAACCTAACTTGGTGTTTTGAAATTTTTTAATGTAACTCCCTCTTTTCAATTCTGTCCAGTTTCTAGATTATAACTACAACCCCAATTTTCCTTGCCCAAACAATTCCCAAATTTTTCCCACTTAT